>NW_026847549.1:7028455-7126223 GCF_025583915.1 Anolis sagrei ordinatus | reverse complement strand
TTTTGATTGTAGGTGAACTATAAACCCCAGCAACTACAACTCCCAAATGCCGAAGTCTATTTTCCCCAAATTCCACCGTTGATCACATTTGGGCATATTGAACATTTGTGCCAAGTTTGGTCCACATCCAGCATTGTTTGAGTCCACGGTGCTCTCTGGATGTAGATGAACTTCAACTCCAAAACTCAAGGTCAATGCCCACCAAACCTTTCCAGTATTTTCGTTGGTCGTGGGGGTTCTGTGTGGGAAGTTTAGCTCAATCCCATTGTTGGTGGAGTCTATTTTCCCCAAACTCCACCAATGATCATATTTGGGCATATTGAGTATTTGTGCCAAGTTTGGTCCAGATCCAGCATTGTTTGAGTCCGTGGTGCTCCTACAGGTGAACTACAACTCAGAACTCAAAGTCAATGCCCACCAAATCTTTCCAGTATTTTTGTTGGTTGTGGGGGTTCTGTGTGGGAAGTTTGGCTCAGTTCCATTGTTGGTGGAGTTCAGAATGCCCTTTGATTGTAGGTGAAATATAAATCCCAGCAACTACAACTCCCAAATGTCAAGGTCTATTTTCCCCAAACTCCACCAGTATTCAAATTTGGGTGTATTGAGCATTTGTGCCAAATTTGGTCCAGTAATGAAAATACATCCTGCGTATCAGATATTTACATTACGATTCCTAACAGTAGCAAAATTACAGTTATGAAGTAGCAACAATGATATGATTGAGGGTCACCACAACATGAGGGACTGTGTTAAGGGGTCGCAGTATTAGGAAGATTGAGAAACACTGACTTAGGCCGATGACAGCATAACAAGTAAATAAAACCCAGTGAGAGAGATAGAGATGGATACACAACATTGGTTGACTTCATGCCTAATACACAGGAAAGCTCCAGACTCAACATCTTGGATCTCCAACTTCAAGGTTATCATGGAATAAGACTGGAAAAGAGACCCATTTCTGATACCAGAGAGTTATTTAGACCAGAAACAGAAGAACGGCCTGCCTCAGGGGAGCGTGCTTGCTCCATCCATGTACAACATTTACACAAATGACCAGCCACTGGCAGAAGGGACAGAGAGTTTCATCTATGCTGATAATCGTGCCATTACTGCTCAAGCAGGGAGCTTTGAGATGGTTGAACAGAAGCTTTCCGAAGCTCTAGGTGCTCTTACTGCCTATTACAGGGAAAACCAGCTGATCCCCAACCCATCTAAAACACAGACATGTGCCTTTCACCTTAAGAACAGACAAGCATCCCGAGTTCTGAAGATCACCTGGGAAGGAATCCCACTGGAGCATTGCAGTGCACCCAAATACCTGGGAGTCACTCTGGACCGTGCTCTCACCTACAAGAAGCACTGCCTGAACATCAAGCAAAAAGTGGGTGCTAGAAACAATATCATACGAAAGCTGACTGGCACAACCTGGGGATCACAACCAGATACAGTGAAGACATTGCCCTTGCGCTATGCTACTCTGCTGCTGAGTACGCATGCCCAGTGTGGAACACATCTCACCACACTAAAACAGTGGATGTGGCTCTTCATGAGACATGCCGCATTATCACGGGGTGTCTGCGCCCTACACCACTGGAGAAATTACACTGATTAGCCGGTATTGCACCACCTGACGTCCGCCGGGAAGTAGCAGCCAATAGTGAAAGGACCAAGGCAGAGACATCTCCAGCTCATCCCCTGTTTGGGTATCAGCCTGCACGCCAACAACTTAGATCTAGAAATAGTTTTCTAAGATCTACAGAGACAATCACTGGAACACCTCAGCAAGCGAGAGTCCAAAAGTGGCAGGCTCAAACCCAGAACCTCAACCAATGGCTGATACCAAAAGAGAGACTCCCCCCTGGCACACAGAAGACTGGGCGACTTGGAAGGCGCTGAACAGACTGCGCTCTGGCACCACGAGATGCAGAGCCACTTAAGAAATGGGGCTACAAAGTTGAATCCACGACATGCGAGTGTGGATAAGAGCAAACCACTGACCACCTGCTGCAATGCAACCTGAGCCCTGCCACATGCACAATGGAGGACCTTCTTGCAGCAACACCAGAAGCACTCCAAGTGGCCAGATACTGGTCAAAGGACATTTAATCAACTACCAAACTCACAAGTTTTGTATTTTGTCTGTTTGCTTGCTTTGTTATGTTAGAAATGTAATATAATCGACTGGTTGCCCTGACACGACAAATAAATAAATAAATAAATTTAGACCAGAGATAATTGCACTAAATCAGCTCTCAGAATTCCTGAGCCAAGATGGTCACCAGCCTTGCCAAACGAAGGATGTAGAAAGTAGATGTAGTCCAGAGAAGATACATTTCCGTGGTATGTTCTGTCCCTCTCCATGGACCTTTGAGCCCTATTCCCTAAGATCCTTTGAAACGGGAATGTCATAGCTCTTACTTAGGATCTTTTGCCTTCGAAGCATATACTGTTCCATACTGTTGCCCCTCCTGTAAGCTGAAATGAACAAGGTGGAAAGTTTTAGGACGGTCTCTGAAAAACATGTATTTATTTTGCATGAAAGGAGTGACAAGGTTTCCCCCAGGTGACAAAGGCATATTATTGCTTATAGGTGAAATTAAGAATCCCAAAGAAATGTATAAACCCCTTACTTTCAATTATAACTCCAGCTATTTTGGGCTACTTCATTGTTGGCTTCCCAACACAATCTATCGGCATATCTCATTAAACCTCTAATTGCACCTAGAAATGCGTTCCGAGCATCCCATTAAAAACCACTTAATAAAAATAGGAAGGAAAATATTAATATTGACTTTTTAAAATATTGTTTTCCCTCTGGGTTCCTAGCTTAGTTTATACACAGTAAATACTCCTGGTATAGACTTATGCATATTACCTTGCAGGTATAGAAACCCATTTTTAAAAGCTGGAACTTAGTATTTAAAGTGATGGAATTAGCATAAATTTCATTATTTGAAATGGATTATCATTAAATTAATATCTAATATTGGCTTCATTATTCTGGGGAGGAAATATTGGTTCTTCCTTCTCCTGTTATTGAGCAGGAAATCCAGACAGGTAAGAGCATACTACATATTGTCAAACTCTGTGAGTTTAGACAGGGATGGACAAAAGTTTGGCCTTCCAGAACTTGCTAGGCTGCCGGTCCCATCATCATCATCATCATCATCATCATCATCATCTTTATTTATACCCCATCTTTCTCCCCATGGGGACTCAAGGCGACAACATAGTCAATCATAAACAATGTCAAAGGGAGTTTAATATAAGAGTTGAGACATTAGTTCTTGGAGAGTATGGCATAGTGGTTGAAAGGTTGGACTACAACTCAGAATTTGAGTCCCCGGTTGACCATTAAAACCCACTGGATATATTTATCATATCAGGAGCGAAGCAAAGGTACAGTTATAATGTATATTTAAAAAACATAAAGTTAAAAAAAAACCTTGGCATTATACTAAATGTCCTTTGACCAGTATCTGGCGTTGCTATAAGAAGGTCCTCCATTGTGCATGTGGCAGGGCTCAGGCTGCATCATACTAGGTGGTCTGTGGTTTGCTCGTCTCCACACTCGTATGTCATGGACTCCACTTTGAGGCCTCATTTCTTAAGATTGGCTCTGCACCTCGTGGTGCCAGAGCGCAGTCTGTTCAGCACCGTCCAAGTTGCCTAGTCTTCTATGTGTCAGGAGGGAGTTTCTAATCTGATTATCAGCCATGGATTAAGGAGCCCCGGTGGCGCAGTGGGTTAAACCCCTATGCTGGCAGGATTGAAGGCTGACAGGTCGCAGGTTCAAATCCGCAGGTTCAAATCCGGGGAGAGGCGGATGAGCTCCCTCTATCAGCTCCAGCTCTTCATGCGGGGACATGAGAGAAGCCTCCCACAAGGATGATAAAAACATCAAATCATCTGGGCGTCCCCTGGGCAACGTCTTTGCAGACGGCCAATTCTCTCACACCAGAAGAACTGGTGCTAAGAGGTAACTTAAATCAGGGTCCTTTAGAGTCAGGTCTCTTACTCACATCCATCTGGTACGAACTCTGATGGCAGAATGAGAAGAAAAAGGAAGCTCTCCCCTCTTGCAGGAAGAGGTGGAGCCAAACAGTACTGGTTGACAGCTACAAGCAACCAATCCATACAACTATACATAAGCAGGGTAAAAAAGGGCAGGATTAAGCATGATACAACAGTTTAAATCTTACAACTAACAGTTCTATACATAGGTGGCGCCACTCGCACCGTCACAGTATTTTAATACGTTTGAAGAATATATTGAAAGCAGTTGCATTTTTAATTTACACAAATATTGGTGGGTTTTCCACTTTTGCAAGGACCCTGCACCCAGCCCAAATGTGGGCTTTTCTAGTACAATATGGTGAGCTGGTGAAAAGCTTCTTCCTCTGATCTCAAATATTGCCAATAAATAATAAAATGGTGATAATAAATAAAAATGGCAAAGGTGATTGTACAAATTCCTGGCATTGATGTTCTGTCATGGATGATATTTTATTGTTGCTCCTACCGAGTTGAATATATGGATTTTTATTCAGACCACTTGCCAGACACCAGAGGATAACACCTTTGGCAAATCAGATTAGAGGATGTGGGTGAAGCTTCTTGTTTTAGGTTGCAAGCAGACAGCAGTCTTGATACCAGAAGGGCTTTTTCTCAGTCTAGCCGCCCAGATTAGCTTTATTGGGTGAGGGAGAACTTGTGAAATCACTTGCACTCATCTAGAAGGGGTCTAGGAGGGAGAGAGGGAGAGCCGCCGTAATAATCTGAAATGAATGTTCATCTCCTTCAGTCATTAGCGCATTAACCAGCATGGGAGAGCAGTGCCTCATGGCTGCCATTTCCATTATGTCCAAACAAGAAATGGCAGGATTTAAATAGGATCTTTTGGAGTCACTTACCTGGAGATAATTTGTCAGGCATTTCTCCCCTTGTGGATTGACATCCGGGTAATATAGGACAAATGGGTATTAACTCAAAAAGTGTTGAGGTAGCCTTCGGTTCAACCAAGACTCCAAAAGTTAATGCAGCAAAGAGAAGATCGGCTTTTGAGGTTGTATTCCTCAGACTTTGATACCCTTTGGGTTTATCATTATCATTCGAGAATAACAATATTATTCTAGAAGAGGAGATGTTCTCTTCTTCAAAACCATCATTTTTAACATTGTCGAGTGACATACGAGCAGAGCTAAAATGCTTCCTTCCTGGCATGTTGATTGCATTTTTCCTTGTATGTTCTTATCAGGGAAGGGCATCTTCACAAGGGGACTATTGGTATATCTGAGGACAGTCATGTGTTGTCATGTCTGGTTCACAGTTTTGGCTACAAATTAGTTGTATTTTTTTTAGTTTTGGCAAACTAAAAAAATACTGTTTGTGGTGGCTTGGGCAAAATGTTTGTGGTGGTTTGGGCAATTTTTTCATTGAGGATGTAGTGGTTTTGTCCTTCTCCTTATATAAAAAAAAGTTTGCGAATTTGGAGGTGTCCTGTGGGCCACAGACAGCCCTGAACGGCACATGGGCCACAGTGTCCTCACCACAGTTTTTGCTGTCTAGTCTAAATACCCTAAAGCCCCCAGATTGTGTCTGATCTTGGAAGCTAACTGGGACCTCTTACCTCTCAACAAAAGTTTGCTCCAGGCACAGTCAGGCCATTGTATACTAATCAAGGTGTTCAGTTGAAACATTCACACCTAGCTCCAGCAGACAAGAGTCCTTTGTCTCACCCTGGTCATTCCACAGATATATAAACCCTTTTTCCTAGTTCCAACAGACCTCACTACCTCTGATGATGCTTGCCATAGATACAGGTGAAACGTCAGGAGAGAATGCCTCTAGACCATGGCCATACAACCTGAAAAAAACCTACAACAACCCAGTGATTCCGGCCATGAAAGCCTTCGACAATACATAGGACCAGCTGTGTTTAGTATCTGGATGTGAAACAACCCAAATGATATAAGGTTCTGAGCTTAGGCGATCCTTCGTTGTCCAAGTATGATGGTCTTCCAAGTTCTTGGAAGACGTCTGTGCGTGAGTTTTTTTTAATGTGTGTAGGTCAGTGCATAGCCGATCAACAGACAGTCTTCACAGAGTGAGGGTCCCAATCAGTGGCATGGTAAACACAACAATGGTGGCTTTCTTCTGCCTTCACAGCTGTTGTAACATGTACCATGTTATCCTCCGCCTGTTCCACTGTTGAGGTTCTGCTCTGTCTGGAACCTCTGGTGGTTATGCCTACAGGTTCATTGGAACATGCAAGCCCCCTCACCATGGCAAGGTGACGATCCATCGAGGGGGATCATGTGCTTTAGGCTTTATTTCAGAGGAAGGAACTGGCAAATCGACCTTGGCAAATCGACCTATGAATGTTCCTTATTTAAGAAAACCCTGTGAAATCCCATGGAGTCCCAGAAGTATAAAGCCAACACATACGATGCACAATTTTTGCTGTAAATGTCATTTTGAAAATTTGCTAAGCAGCCATAACACTGGAGCGTCACTTGTCATTTGGACGCCATGGATCCCGAGGAACGACATGGGCGCAATGTGTGAATTTTTTGTGATAATGAGCATTGTGCCACATTTTAGTTGCAGAGTCCAGTTTTATCGGTCACTCAATTGTGGTTTCTTTCTGCTCTTCTCGCCACGATTCCAGGCTAGGGAGGCTGAGTCAATAATTTTACATTTGCTGGAAGCAATCAATACAAAAATTAAAACAGAAGAGTGGGGCTAATTAGGCTAAAGCTGCAGCTTATGAGTTTTCAATAATTACTTGTAACTTCCTTCCTCCGCCACCCACATCTTGAGGAAAATGAAGCCTGATTGAAGGAGTGGGTGATGTTAGACTGGAAGACGTGTCAACATTGCCACAAAAGAAAGCGGGAAGTCAAATTAGTGCCATTTTGTTTTTGAGGCACAAGATGGCAGGGAAACAATCATTTTGATTCAGGCTCCGCTCTCTCGCAGCTGTGCTCAGCTCAGTTACCTGGTTAGCCGTTTCTTTGACATCAATGGCCTTCACTCATCTTTCGCCCTGTATATCTGCCAAAAAGTCTGTGCAGGAATCAGGGCATTCAAGCACATGTTTTCTGTGGTCTACACACTAGAAAATACCTGGAGAACCTATTCAAAGGCTGGGTGAATGCCAAACTTTTTGTGAATTTGATCTAAGACAATAAAGTTCTCAAGCTCTTCATTTCGTAAGGTGAGACCTGATGGATCCACCAACATCTCTGTTTGATCTATCTTGCTGGTTTCTCCCAGTTGCATCTGCGAACCTCAGTGCAAAGTGTTAAGTGTTATAGCCTCTTCTTGACAAGCTGGAAGATGTCCAGAGAAGGCAACCAAAATGGTGTCTAGAGAATGCAACAGGCTGTCTCTGTTGAAGAACATGATACACATGCATGTTTACACCTAGAAAAGGCAGGTTTCATTATTATGTGCACTTTTCTTTTTACTCATCTGGCGAAATTGACCTGTCACAGACATCACATGCAACTCCTGGAACAATTCCATCAGTGCCGCCTTCCTAGAAATCCTGCAAATCTCTTGAGAAGACAGGGGGACAAATTTATTTATTTACTGTATTTGTATACCGCCTTTCTCAGCCTATCAGCAACTCAATGTCAGCAGGCTGGAAGAAGCAGTGTCACCATTCTGGAAGAAGTGATGTTCCTCCACCATCAACTCCGCTGGACTGGCCACGTTGCCTGAATGCCCAAACATCACTGTCTCCCAAAGCAGTTGCTCTACCCTGAACTCAAGAACAGGAAAAGGAATGTTGGTGGACAGAAAAAGAGATTTAAAGATGGGTTTAAAGACAACCTCAAAAACTGTGGCGTAGACACAGAGAACTGGGAAGCCCTGGCCCTTGAGCATTCTAGATGGCGGTCAGCTGTGACCAGCAGTGCTGTGGAATTTGAAGAGGCATGAATGGAGAGTGAAAGGGAGGAATGTACCAAGAGGAAGGTGTATCAAGCCAACCCTGACTGGGACCACCTTCTATCCGGAAACCAATGTCCTCACTGCGGGAGAACATGTGGATGAAGAATAACCACCTACAGACCCACCACCAAGACACCACATCTGGAAGACCATCATCCTTGGGCTATGAGGGATCGCTTAAGTAAGTAAGTAAGTAAGTAAGTAAGTAAGTAAGTAAAGTAATAGAAAGGATTTTGCACCCCCAAGTCCCATTTTCTAAGCAGGATGCAGCACAAGAGCAACACAAAGCTGCTAACTGAGGAACCAATAACAGAGCTAATTCAAACGAAGCATGCAGGTTTTTTCATCCCCCCCCCCCTCTATTTCATCAAGCAGGGGTCTTTTGGGGAAAGGGAACCAAGGTGTCTTTCTTCTTTATGATCCCTCCCTGAATGACAGCCCTGAAACTTGTACAGACTGTGTTTCGGGCCATGAAATGGATCACACTACTCTAAGCATAGCTGGCTTTTAACTCTTAACTGCTGCAAAGGAAAGACATTTGTAATATCTGTATTTATTCCATTCCTCTCTCACCCCCGTTGCTCCCTCGCCTTCCAAGCTCTTCAGCTTCTGTGTGGGAAGTGTCAGAATTAATTTAAAAGTGTGAGTGAGAAATGTTGTGCAAAAGGGACTTGGGTTACCAGCACAGAGACATCTGTGGAAGATGGTCAAGATTTGATTATTTCATGTTATTAATAATACAGTCTTGTTCCTTAAAAAAAAAAAGAAATTGGAAAAACCAAGGCCAGATTGAACTCCTTGGACCTCTGCTTCAGTGGTTACTGGAACGTGCTTTGAATGCAGAAGAGATCTCTTTCCAGTCCCAGAATCTGACTTAATGGAGAAGGACCGCAATACCAGGGCTTGGTGGCCCAGGAGGGTTAATACAAATCTTCTCAATGGCCATATAAGAATGTGAACAAATGTAGGTATAGCATCCCAGAGTACAGTCTGCTGCCTTGCAGTCCTTTCAGATGAAACTTGCAAATTGTAGAACAATAACGTCCTTAAATTCAGTTCTATCTAAAGCACTAGGAGAAGAATGGAGCATCACATACGCTGCAGAATTATAGAATCATAGAGTTGGAAGAGACCTCGTGGGCCATCCAGTCCAGAAGCTGGAAAATCACGTTCAAAGCACCCTCAACAGATGGCCATCCAGCCTCTGTTTAAAAGCCTCCAAAGAAGGAGCCTCCACCACACTCCAGGGCAGAGAGTCCCACTGCTGAACAGCTCTCAAAGTCAGAAAGTTCTTCCTAATGTTCAGATGGAATCTCCTTTCTTGTCGTTTGAAGCCATTGTTCCACGTCCTAGTCTCCAGGGCAGCAGAAAATAAGCTTGCTCCCTCCTCCCTATGACTTCTCCTCACATATTTATACATGGCTATCATGTCTCCTCTCATCCTTCTTTTCATCAGGCTAAACATGCTCAGCTCTTTAAGCCGCTCCTCAGAGGACTTGTTCTCCAGACCCTTGATCATTTTAGTCGCCCTCTTCTGGACACATTCCAGCTTGTCAATATCTCTCTTCAATTGTTGTACCCAGAATTGGACACAGTATTCCAGGTGTGGTCTGGCCAAGGCAGAATAGAGCATGGGTAGGATGACTTTACTGGATCTAGACACTAGACGCCTATTGATGCAGGTCAAAATCCCATTGGCTTTTTAAGCTGCCACTTGACATTGTTGGCTCATGTTTAATTTGTTGTCCACGAGGACTCCAAGATCTTTTTCATTCATCACTTTGACTGCCATGGCTTAATATTACGGAATCCTGGGATTTGCAGTTTGGTGAGGCACTGGCATTCCTTGGCAGAGAAGGCTAATGCTCCCATGATTCCATAGTGCTGAACCATGACAGTCAAAGTGGTGTCTAACTGCATTAATTCTACAGTATAGATGCACCAGAAGACTCCAGCATAACTTAGAGAATGGCCCATTTGAGTTGATTTGAAGTTATCCTCTACCTGTGGGGTTGAGGTCAGGTGTACTGATGTCTCTTATCTTATATGGGGCATCAAATGCCAACTACCAAAGTGATATGGAACCCTGTGAGATGTACTTCATTTTGCTTGTTTTGGAACAGAGGAAAGATTCATGTACGTCACAATAGGTAGAAATTTGGGTGCTCAATTTAGTGTGTAAAAGGCACACAAGGGAACTGAAGAAGACTCCTGTATTTGGGTTGTTGTAGGTTTTTTTGGGCTACATGGCCATGGTCTAGAGGCATTCTCTCCTGACGTTTCACCTGCATCTATGGCAAGCATCCTCAGAGGTAGTGAGGTCTGTTGGAACTAGGAAAATTGGGTTTATATATCTGTGGAATGACCAGGGTGGGACAGACCCTTTTTCCTAGTTCCAATAGACCTCACTACCTCTGAGGATGCTTGCCATAGATGCAGGCGAAACGTCAGGAGAGAATGCCTCTAGACCATGACCATATAGCCCGAAAAAACCTACAACAACCCAGTGATTCTGGCCATGAAAGCCTTCGACAATACTCCTGTATTTGTTTATGTGACAAGTGACATCTCTTGAAATTCTATATTTTGCCCAACCATTAAAAGTGTAGTTGCCCTCTACATCTTTCCATTTGTCAACCCTCAGCATAATAGAACAGCCATGTTCAGACTGTAGAGAGCAACTAGGGAGCAAAAATGTATTAAGGATTATTCATTCTCTATGTAGATGAGCAATTGCCTGAAAATGCTCTGAAGGTCTTCAAGGGTGGGCAATCTCTTTGTCCCACCAACTTCAGAGGCACCTCTGATAGAAGAAGCCTGGGAGAGGCCCTTCTCAAGCTGGATCTACACTGCCCTATATCACAGAATCTGAATCCAGATTAACTGATTATCCCAGATTATCTGGCAGGGTAGACTCAAATAAGATAATCTGCAATCAGATTCCAAGATATAAAGCAGTGGAGATCCCTCCTCAGTGTTTTGAAAGCCTTTTCTTGGGAGGCTAGGATGGTTCCGTCATCCGCCAACACAAAAACCTTTCTGTTCCAACAAGCTTTTAGAAACTGAACTGAAAGGCTTTTAGTGCTTTGTTGTTCTGCAGATTTTTAGCATTTGTCTTTTAATGGATTTGTTTAAAATGTGTTTAACGCTATATATTTTTTTAACTGAATCTTAACAATCTTTTTTTGTGTTGTATATGTTCTGTTATCTATATCTTTTTTACGTCATGCAAGTTTTTGGTCCCAATTTTAAGGAAAAAATAGGATGAAAGTGAATAAACCAATAGATCTTAATTGCAGGAGGCCTTACCAAATACAGCAGAGTTTTTCATCCTGGGAATCGCAAGGGGGGGGGGTGTCAAAGGGGTGCAAACGGGTGCAAACACCAGTTTTCCATTATTTATTTATTTATTTATTTATTTATTATTTACAGCTTTTATATTCCGCCCTTCTCACCCCGCAGGGGACTCAGGGCGGATTACAGTGTACACATATATGGCAAACATTCAATGCCAATTTTTGACATACAAACATATACAGACATACACAGAGGCTATTTAACTTTTTCTGGCCGCCAGGGGAGCTGTCGCTTTCATCGTCCATCTGCGACGCTGATGAAGCACTTCCACATTCCCCGCATGCTTCCCCGCTGGAATGCTTTGCTGGAGTCTTCTTTATGGCCTCATTGGTGTTCTGTGTGGGAAATTTGGCCCAATTCTATTGTTAGTGGGGTTCAGAACATTCTTTGAACTATAAATCACAGCAACTACAACTCCCAAATGCCAAAATTACCCCCCCCCCCAGTATTCAATGTTGGCCATGTAGATAGTGTGACAAGTTTGGTGCAGATCCATTGTGGGTTGGGTTCAGAGTGCTCTTTGAGGGTTAACTATAAAACCACGTCAAGATTCTATTTCCCCAAACTCCACCAGTGTTCACATTTGGGCATATTGAGTATTCGTGTAGAGTTTGGTCCAGGTCCATCATTGTTTGAGTCCACAGTCATCTCTGGATGTAGGTGAACTACAACTCCAAAACCAAAGGACACTGCCCACCAAACCCTTCCAGTATTTTCTGTTGGTCATGGGAGTTCTGTGTGCCAAGTTTGGTTTAATCCCTTTGTTGGTGGAGTTCAGAATGCTCTTTGATTGCAGGTGAACTATAAACCCCAACAACTACAATACCCAAATGTCAGAGTCAATCTCCCCCAACCCTACCAGTATTTGTGCCAAATTTGGTCCAGTGAATGGAAATACATCCTACATATCAAGTATTTACATTACGATTCATAACAGTAGCAAAATTACAGTTATGAATTAGCAAGTAAAATAAATTTCATGGTTGGGGGTCACCATAACTCTATTAAGGGGTCATGGCATTAGGAAGGTTGAGAACCACTGGAATACGGGAAGATGACATGCATGTTGAAATACGAACATGCCAAGCCATGCAGCTATGCTGAATTTCATGTGCACACACCACAACATGGAGTGTTGTTGTATGTGAGTCATGCACTCGGTTTTATCAGGCAGTCCCCTTTGAAGACCTTTTATTTTATCTGCAAATGGAACCATCAAAATGTTTTCAAGTCCGGTTCGTTTTCCAGCACACAGTGGTCCCCAGTAATTGCTTCGCGTTGAAACAGTGGCTTGTCTTCCTCCTTCCCAACAAAGCTCTATCTATTAGCATTTCTATGGTTGTTATTTGTAATTGCCTTGCCGTTCCTGATGCCTGCACATTATAATTAAATCATTTCAGATTCCTAGTTACAGCCCTAAAACAGCTGCACCAAATTACAGCCAAAGACTGAGCCTGGAAATATGCAGTTCCAATTAGCTCAATATCTGGGCCACGGCCGAAGGCGGTGGGAGGGGGGGGGCAGGCGAGGGAGCACCAAAATAAAACAAGAGGCTGAGAATAGGCTACAGCTTTTCATCTGCTGATTTCTGAAAAGGGCCCCAAAACGGTTGGAATAGAAGATTTAGAAAAATGACAGAATCTTTCAAAAACAAAATTTGTCAGAATACTAAATCTGACTTTTTCTGCTCTTTGGGACCAGAATGTTTCCTTCCTTCTCCACCCTTTCTTTCCTTTAGCTAGAAATTGATCTATAAGTATAAATGCCGAAGTCCACTCGTCTGTTGCTAGGTGAAGTAGCCCTCTGATGTCACTAGATTGACTGTTGCTAAGTGAAGTGGCCCGCTGGTTTTTACTGGATTTACTATTTACTAGGGAGGCCCTGCTCTCCTTCGCAGTCACAACTGGTGGGGACAAGAGTCAGAACCTTCTCCGTGGTGGCCTCTCATCTGTGGGACTCTCCAAGGAATCTAGATTCACTCCATCCCTCCTGACCTCTCCTTCACAGTCATAACTGGTGGGGATGAGAGTCAGAGCCTTCTCCGTGGTGGCCCCTCCTTCACAGTCACAACTGGTGGAGACGAGAGTCAGAGCCTTCTCCTTGGTGGCCTCTCATCTGTGGGACTCTCCAAGGAATCTAGATTTGCTCCATCCCTCCTGACCTCTCTTTCACAGTCACAACTGGTGGGGACAAGAGTCAGAGCCTTCTCCGTGGTGGCCTCTCATCTGTGGGACTCTCCAAGGAATCTAGATTCACTCCATCCCTCCTGACCTCTCCTTCACAGTCATAACTGGTGGGGATGAGAGTCAGAGCCTTCTCCGTGGTGGCCTCTCATCTGTGGGACTCTCCAAGGAATCTAGATTCGCCCCCTCCCTCCTGACCTCTCCTTTGCAGTCACAACTGGTGGGGACGAGAGTCAGAGCCTTCTCCGTGGTGGTCCCTCATCTATGGGACTCTGCAAGGATACTAGATTTGCCCTCTCCCTCCTGACCTCTCCTTCACAGTCACAACTGGTGGGGACGAGAGTCAGAGCCTTCTCCGTGATGGCCCCTCATCTGTGGGACTCTCCAAAGATACTAGATTTGCCCCCTCCCTCCTGACCTCTCCTTCGCAGTCACAACTGGTGGGGACGAGAGTCAGAGCCTTCTCCGTGGTGGCCCCTATCTGTGGGACTCTCCAAGGATACTAGATTCGCCCCCTCCCTCCTGACCTCTCCTTTGCAGTCACATCTGGTGGGGACGAGAGTCAGAGCCTTCTCCGTGGTGGCCTCTCATCTGTGGGACTCTCCAAGGATACTAGATTCGCCCCCTCCCTCCTGACCTCTCCTTTGCAGTCACATCTGGTGGGGACGAGAGTCAGAGCCTTCTCCGTGGTGGCCTCTCATCTGTGGGACTCTCCAAGGATACTAGATTCGCCCCCTCCCTCTTGACCTTTCGGAAGAAACTCAAATCCTGGCTTTGGAATCATGTGTTTGTGCAATAAATGGATCAACTGGGAAAATAATGTTTTACTGGACTGCAATAGACTGATTTGGATGCTGTTTTGAACCAGTGAACTGTTTTAATTGAATGCATATAATTGTTTTAATTGTGTTAATTGTAACTGTGTGTTTTAATGTATTGTTTTTTGACATCTAATGGCTGCCTGCTGTAAGCCATCCAGAGTCCCTCTTTGGAGGTGAGAAGGACAGGATAGAAATGCCCGAAATAAATAAATAGGTGAAGTGACCCTCTGGTGTCACTACAAAAAAAAAAAGGTGAATGTGTATGAGGGGAAGAGAGGAAAAAGGGAAAGAAAGAAAGAACCATAAAGAGAGCCCTGTTGGTTTCCTCAGAGATGGAGAAGGGAAAAAGGAGAGTGAAAGAGAAAGGGAGGAATGAAAGAGAAAAAGGAGAGGCCTGAGTAATATATATAAATGTACTAACTGTATCCGCCAGACGTTGCTGTGGCCAGGATTCCCTCCCTCTTTCTCTTTCTTTCATTTTCTCCTTCCTTCCCCTCCTCTTTCCTTCTTTTCTTCCCTTTTTTCTTTCCTTCTCTCCTTCCTCCCTTCTCTACATCTTTCCTTCCTTCTCTTCCCTTTTTCCCTTTTACTTTCTCTCCTTTCTTCCTTCTCTACCTATCCTTCGACTGCAACTCCCAGAAGTCCTCCTGACTGATCTATCTATGTACTTATCTATTTCTATCTAATTTCTATCTAATTTCTATCTAATTTACGCATGCCCAGTGTGGAACACATCTCACCACACTAAAACAGTGGATGTGGCTCCTAATGAGGCATGCCGCATTATCTGCGCCCTACACCACTGGAGACATTACACTGCTTAGCCGGTATTGCACCACCTGACATCCGCCGGGAAGTTGCAGCCAATAGTGAAAGGATCAAGGCAGAGACATCTCCAGCTCATCCCCTGTTTGGCTATCAGCCAGGACGTCAACGACTTAAATCTAGAAATAGTTTTCTAAGATCTACAGAGACACTCGATGGAACACCTCAGCAAGCGAGAGTCCAAAAGTGGCAGGCTCAAACCCAGAACCTCAACCAATGGCTGATACCAAATGAGAGACTCCCCCCTGGGCACACAGAAACTGGGCGACTTGGAAGGCGCTGAACAGACTGCGCTCTGGCACTAAGATGCAGAGCCAACCTCAAGAAATGGGGCTACAAAGTGGAATCCACGACATGTGAGTGTGGAGAAGAGCAAACCACAGACCACCTGCTGCAATGCAACCTGAGCCCTGCCACATGCACAATGGAGGACCTCCTTGCAGCAACACCAGAAGCACTCCAAGTGGCCAGATACTGGTCAAAGGACATTTAATCAACTACCAAACTCACAAATTGTGTATTTTGTCTGTTTGTTTGCTTTGTTCTGTTAGAAATGTAATATAATTGACTGGTTACCCTGACACGACAAATAAATAAAATAAATAAATCTAATTTATCTATCTGGAGGATTGCTGAGAGTTGCAGTCCATAAATAGGAAATATGCTCTCAAGGAAATCCAAAGAGAAGCAAGCTTGCAGCTTGGAAGCAGTGCATTTGGGCCTTGTCTAGAGGATGCTGGGAGCTATCATTTTCATGCATGTGCTTTATCATCATTTAGCTTTTTGGGTTTTAACGTACTTTTCTGCTGTTTTTTATGGGGAGAGTTATGAGTGATGGGCACTCATTTATCTGTTAGTGTCCACATTTTGTGTCAATTTGTCCAGTGGTTTTTGAGTTATGTTAATCCCACTTGAACTGAATTAATAAATAGTGGCGAAGGTTTTGAATCTGTTTGTTGCCAGTCAATGCTGTCTCCACTGCTTGAACAACTTGGCCAAGTCATGGATAGACACACACTTTTGGTGCCGACGCAACAGCTGTTTCCCTCCTCTCTTTGCCAAATATCTCCAGAAATTTGTACTATTAGCAACTGATTGCTTTCTGCTCTCATGAGCAAAGAGAAAATGGGAAAATAAGTGGGTTGAATAGGCGGTGATGGTGGTAGTAGTAAATTGAGGAAAGGCAGTCAGAAGGAAAGTTGGTGATAGTTGTCCATACTGGCAAAACAACTGTATCCACAATGGAAAGCGAATGTGGCAGCTTACTCACAATACCCCAGTTTTTAAAGCATTCGCAAATTGTGGCAGTGTGTTGTTACACTTCTCCTTAAGTGCACTCAGAGAGCATTTTCAGCTGATTGCAGGAATGATGTCTTCCTTGGAAGGTGTAGAGATAAAAACCCTCTCAGATCATACTCTCCAAAGTAACTCATTGCCCTGCCTTAAAAGGAAGGACTTGGCGCATTCCCTGCATCCTTCTGGAGAATTTCCTTCTAAATCTATTTTGTGTTAAATTGCGTTATTACAGATTATTGCCTTGAGCGTGAGAAAGGATAAGCACGCGCCAACATCCTGGCTTAACAGGGATGAGGCTCATCTTTCTTTTGGGTGAGCATCTTTCATCGTGAGATAGCACAATCCCGGCTCGAGAATAAGATTAGGGCCGGGAAGGGATTTCCACGTCAAAAGGAAGTCGTGGAACATAATAGTGCTTTAGAGCTTTGGTTAAGCAGCTCAGCGCGCTCTCTCTAGCTCCTTTTTTTTTCTCCTCAAGGAGAGAGTGAAATAAGGAGAGTAACAGCAAATGGGTTTAGAAAGCTTGAGGTTTCCCATTTTCATCCCAACCCTCCCCGTACTTACTGTTTTTGCGGTTCAGACATTTAGCAGGAGGATTGTGCAGCACACGAGCAAGGCTCAACATTGGCAGAGACACGGTGTAGGGGAAATTCTCATGTGGCACCAGGTTTCAAGCGTGTTAGTCAGATTTCTAGGCACATATCAAGGGCACATATCAATTTATTGTCGAAGGCTTTCATGGCCGGAATCACTGGGTTGTTGTAGGTTTTTCCGGGCTATATGGCCATGTTCTGGAGGCAGTTTTTCTCCTGACGTTTCGCCTGCATCTATGGCAAGCATCCTCAGAGGTAGTGAGGTCTGTTGGAAGTAGGAAAATGGGTTTATATATCTGTGGAATGACCAGGGTGGGACAAAGGTCTTTTGTCTGCTGGAGCTAGGTGTGAATGTTTCAACTGACCACCTTGATTAGCATTTAATGACCTGACCAACCTGGACACAGCATTTTATTTGAGAACACAAAAATGCTGGACCACTCTCACAACCACCATGTCCAGACTACACAGAGAAGCCATTGAAATCCACAAGCATGTGGACAATTTCAACAGAAAGGAGGAGACCATGAAAATGAACAAAATCTGGCTACCAGTATTAAAAAACTCTAAAATTACAACAGCAAAACAACAGAGAGGAAACAATCAGGCACATCTAATCACTCTCAACAAAAGATTCCCCCAGGCACTTCCAAGCCATTAAATGCTAATCAAGGTGGTCAGTTGAAACATTCACACCTAGCTCCAGCAGACAAAAGTCATTTGTCCCACCCTGGTCATTCCACAGATATATAAACCCATTTTCCTACTTCCAACAGACCTCACCTCTGAGGATGCTTGTCATTGATGCAGGCGAAACGTCAGGAGAAAATGCCTCCAGAACATGGCCATATAGCCCGGAAAAACCTACAACAACCCAGCACATATCAATTGTTTGCAAAGATGTAAACATTGAATAAAAATGTGCATAGATAAATCGAACAGGTAAAGATAAATCTGCTAGAAGCAAGATAACTGTTGGAATTTCTTAAGTCAGCTTGCATGACATTTACTCTTTCAGTAGGTATTCCTAATCTTTTGCGTTCTGTTTCGTATTGTGCATTTCCAGACTATTTGATTGGCATGGAATTTTAACTATTTCCCATCAGTAAATTCATGAAGTTCCCCAAAACAAAAATATGTAAAACCACCCACTTCTCCGCATGCAATCGCAAGACTACAAACAATTAAATTTGCATGTGATCCATCTATTCCAAAATATGGTCTCTATTCAGGATCCCTTGACTTAATGTGAGCAATGGCTTCTTTTGGTAGAGCCCTACTGAAAATGGCAACGAAAAGCATTCAGATAAGTGTTCTCACAGAACACTAATGTTTGAGTTCACGGCATGAGATCCATTACAAAAAAAATAAAACAAATCCCCAAACCTACCTGCAGCTTTTGTGGACGGCTAATAACAATAAACAGTTCAGACAAAAATAGTTGTACCCACACTTCCCATGTGGGCCCTGATGTCTTTGGCAAACCTGTGCTTACATTTGACATCTCATAATTGCACCATGTGGCCTGTGCAGAGCGATGCCAACAATGCCTCCAGAAAAACATGTCACCACTGAAGGCACGTTACAAAGGAAGTGCTTTGTAGCTACCCATGGCGTGTGTGGTTTTGTGCGCATGCAGGGCGGGTATAAGAGCCAGTCCTCCCACAGAGTGCCAAGGAAACAGAGAAAAAGAAAATAAAGCTCTGGATGTATAACCCAAAAGCCCCTCAGGCCATTCATCCTCCAAATAATAAGCAATGCAGATAATCCTAGCGAAGGCTTTGTGGGACGTGGCTGCCTAGCCTGAGGAGGAACACACTCGGCATGATCCAGCACAGTTTTGTGAGTTTGGGCCTTTTGTGGACTGCTGAACATCCTGGGAGAGATTAGCATGTTGTTGTTATGATGGCACTTGTTTACCTTGAAGCCCATGAAGAGCCAGAGAGTGCATGAAGCATAGAAGAAGCCCCTGATGAGCGTTTGGAGAGATGGCCGATCTCTGAAATGATGAACTGGTTTAATTAGCCTTTAGAGCACTAATAAGATCATCTGGCAGATGAATTCTGCGGAGGTGGCTTTGTACAGTTGCATTCTCTGTTATAAAGCTGACCCAGAAATTGTGTAACAAAATCTACACAACACGAATCATGGCACAGTTTCCCATGAGAACAACCCGACAGTCCATTTTGTTACATTCCCAGATACTGGCTAACGTTTTCAATTTCTCCCTATCCTCACCAATCACCACCTAGCTTTTGAATTGCTGCTTTGAACTGGCTAATCAAAGGTCCCACGAACCATCGTCCACGAGGACTCCAAAAGATCTTGGAGTCCTCGTGGACAACAAGTTAAACATGAGCCAACAATGTGATGTGGCGGCAAAAAAAGCCAATGGGATTTTGGCCTGCATCAATAGGAGCATAGTGTCTAGATCTAGGGAAGTCATGCTACCCCTCTATTCCGCTTTGGTTAGACCACACCTGGAATATTGTGTCCCATTCTGGGCACCACAATTCAAGAGAGATATTGACAAACTGGAATGAGTCCAGAGGAGGGTGACTAAAATGATCGAGGGTCTGGAGAACAAGCCCTATGAGGAGCGGCTTAAGGAGCTGTGCATGTTTAGCCTGAAGAAGAGAAGGCTGAGAGGGGATATGATAGCCATGTATAAATATGTGAGAGGAAGCCACAGGGAGGAGGGAGCAAGCTTGTTTTCTGCTTCCCTGGAGACTAGGACGTGGAACAATGGCTTCAAAATACAAGAGAGGAGATTCCATCTGAACATGAGGAAGAACTTCCTGACTGTGAGAGCCGTTCAGCAGTGGAACTCTCTGCACTGGAGTGCGGTGGAGGCTCCTTCTTTGGAAGCTTTTAAACAGAGGCTGGATGGCCATCTGTCAGGGGTGATTTGAATGCAGTATTCCTGCTTCTTGGCAGGGGGTTGGACTGGATGGCCCATGAGGTCTCTTCCAACTCTTTGATTCTATGATTCTATGATCCATGTTTTTAGGTTCTTGCGGAAGGAGGGCAGGGTAGGTGACAGTCTGATCTCCCTAGGAAGAGAGTTCCAGAGCTGGGGGGCCATTACCGAGAAGGCCCTTTCCCTTGTCCCCACCAACTGCGCCTGAGAACGAGGTGGAAGTAAGAGGAGGGACTCCCCGGATGATCTTAGGGCTTGTGTTGGTTCATAGGAGAAGATGCGATCGTGAAGATAGGCAGGTCCCGAACCGTTTAGGGCTTTACCTTATATATTGTTCCTGATTTCTGCACAGAAAATATTCTAGCTGAGAACTTACGGTACTGTGAGCCAAATTTGCTAGTTTAGGAACATTTTCTACACAGAACATACTGGGTTTTTTCTGCCCAGAAAATTATTTCTGTCCAAACAAACTTGATATGAGAATTCTGCACTGAATAAATCCTGAACTGTAAAGATTGACATCAGTCCAGAATTTTCTTTAAGATTGTCCCAATACTTGAGAAACATTTGTTTCAGTATTTTTTCCAATATGTTGTCAAAGGCTTTCATGGCCGAAATCACTGGACTGATGTAAGTTTTTCAGGCTGTATGGCCATGTTCCAGAAGCATTATGTCCTGACATTTCGCCTGCATCTGTGGCAGGCATCCTTAGAGGTTGTGAGGTCTGTTGGAAACTAGGAAAATTGGGTTGATATGTCTGTGGAATTTCCAGGGTGGGAGAAAGAACTCTTGTCTGTTGGAGGTAGGTGTGAATGTTTCAATTGACCACCATGATTAGCATTTAATGGCCTAGCAGTTTTCAAGGTGTGACTTCTTACTGCCTGGGAAATCCTTTGTTGAGAGGTGATTAGCTGTCCCTGATTGTTTCTTGTCTGGAGCTCCCCTGTATTTATTTAATGTTATGATTTTAGAGTTTTTTTTTAATACTGGTAGCCAGATTTTGTTCATTTTCATTGTTTTTTCCTTTTTTTAAATTGTCCACATGCTTGTGGATTTCATTGGCTTCTCTGTGTAGTCTGACATGGTAGTTGTTGGAGTTTTTTCCCAATAGTTTTGAAAAGGCTTTTCATCTTTGTGCTGCATCTCTTGTCAATTATGGTTTGCCAGGAAAACATGACAGGAAGGTTCTACCACCAGGAATGGCATCTTTGTTTACTTCCAAGATATCAGTGAAAGTCTATATACAACTTGAGTCTAGCCTGACTTAATACACATATATTTGTACATTTCAGATATCTTCCCTAAAGGTTTAGTACCTTCTTAACTTTAGCATCTAAGGCTAAAAGAGTGCTTTTGGGGGTGGGTTCCCTTTCAAGGTAGAAATTTCTTCTCCAGTAGTCACCAAAACATGTTAATTAATTTATTTCAAATATTCAGATGCTAAATGGGTCTTCTGAGATTCAGGGCATTGGGAATACCTGTCACCCCCAATTTGGAGTAGACAAATAGAGATGGTCGAGATCACCTGGGATCCTGGTTTGTCCAGCAGCACAAAAGCATCTCACTGGCAATTAGTGGGTTGCTGCTGTTGGCTCACAATGTTGGAAAATATGTCCTGGCAGTGCTCCATCATTGCACATTCTCAGGAGACTTAAACATCTGGGATTTTTCAATTAATAAAGCATGTTTGCATACCTTGACATTGCCCGGAAAGGTGCTCAGTGGCACTTAAAGAAAACATGGCATTTCCAGTTAAAATTAAAGTTGCTTCATAGCAGAACTCTAATTATTCAAAAGTAAAAGCAAACCAGAATTGGCACACAGCACTTCATTTAACATTCGATTACCCAGCAGTGCCCTTCTTCATCACCAAGATGCTTTTAATTTTTTTCAAACAAAAGTAAATGCCATTTGGAAAATGTCCTTTCCATTCAAGATCAAAAGCTTTGCATTTGTTAGCTATTTTAAATTCTGATAAGCAGAGCAGTGGGATAACTGATGAATAACCTATTAAACCCTCTTTGTTGACCCAATAATTTTGGTTTTCCGCAGAGGGTGGGGTTGGACTCTAAAAAAGTAAAACAAAACCTGCGGGTTCAAATTACAGAAAAAGAGATTCCACTTGAACATTAGGAACAGCTTCCTGACTGTAAGAAGAGCTGTTCAGCAGTGGAACTCTCTGTTGTAGTTCAGCCTGCGATTGTGTCTGATGTCAATGGGGATTAGGGTTCTTCTGGGCCTGTGTATGTTGTCAATGAGGATGAGGATTTTGCTGGGGCTGAATTCAGGAGAGAGGCCCAAGCTATCTGATGAATGGAGTGTTTCTTCTGCAGATGCACAAGGTCAAATTCCTGGGAACGGGCCACAGCAGTCTTTCTCTGAAGATGATTTGTCAGGTGCAGAATTTAATGCGATGGTCTATTCTTTTGTAAACAAAAGTATAGTTCTCAGGCTTTACGAAGGTCAATTCGTCTGCAGGAGAAGAGAGATAAGAAAGCTATCTGGTTGTAAAGGCAAGTGAAATGCTTTCCTTTCATTTCAAGGACTAGGAAAGGCTTTATATTGATACCAGGGAAAGTTTCACTTCAGTCTCGTCAATTTTGATACTTCATGACAGTCTCTTTTCTCCAAGTGGATTTCTAGTTTCATGTTTCAAGTTTTGCCAAGTTCCTGTTCTGTTCATTTGATTTTCATGATGCCTCGTTCTATGGATTCTGTACCGTGGACCTTGTGTTTTTATCTTGTTACCTGGAAGTTTATGAACTGATTTTTATCTTAGAATACCGTTGCTTTGAACTATACCATTTTTACCATTTTTATTGCTTTGCTTACATATGTCCTTCAATAAACTGCTTGCTGATTTTACTACATTGGTGTGCTGTTTAAAGACAGGTGTTCCTCTTCTGGCATACAACACTCTCTGCCTTGGGTTGGGTGGAAGCTACTTCCTTGGAAGCTTTTAAACAGAGACTGGATGTTCATCTGTCGGGGGGGGGGGGGGGGGGTGGTTGACAGTTCTTTTCCTGCATGGCAGATTGTGGTTGGACTAGGTGGCCAACTAGGTGGTCTCATCCAGCTATGATAACACTTAACCTTCTTGTGTTATCAAAGGCTTTCTTGGCTGGAATCACTGGGTTGCTGTGAGTTTTCCGGGCTGTATGGCCATGTTCCAGAAGCATTCCCTCCTAGCATTGATGTGGGTGAAATGTCATAGAATCATAGAGTTGGAAGGGATCTCATGAGCCATCTAGTCCAACCCCATTCTGCCAAGAAGCAGGAAAATTGCATTCAAAGCACCCCTGACAGATGGCCATCCAGCCTCTGTTTAAAAGCCTCCAAAGAAGGTGCCTTCACCACATTCTGGGGCAGAGAGTTCCACTGCTGAACAGCTCTCACAGTCAGGAAGTTCTTCCTAATGTTCAGATGGAATCTCCTTTCTTGTAGTTTGAAGCCATTGTTCCATGGCCATACAGCCCGGAAAACTCATAGCAACCCAGTCAACCTTCCTTCTGGAACAGAAAATGATATTGGAATAATAAAGAAAGGCTGTGTAATTGATTTTAATTAAGGGTACAGGGATTGTAATTAAAGGTACAGGAGAACTTAACATGTCCACATAGGGACAGGCCATTGTTGTGTTTACATTTCATTGTTCATCTCCAACTACACTGTCTGGGTTATTTGTAGAAAGAGCACAAATAATGAAGTGAAACAACTAACTAGAATCATGCCAAGCCACTCCAAAAGTACCATTACCTGTTGGACATTTTAATCAAATGAATATATGCCGTTTAACTGATGGAATACATCTCAATATACTAGCAAACCTAAAATGATCTATGTGTTCTTCATAGCAAGCAAATTTTGTAAGAGTTACAAAACAGCTCCAGAGAATGTCTGCAGAATTACCTCGTAATGCTCTGTAATTTATACCATGTTGTTAGTTTCTGAGACAAAATTTGTATGTGTGAGTTTAAATGGAAATGCTAAGAACAGTGATCGTCAAAATCAATTTACTGTCTGAGTTTCATAAGGGAGTCAAGACAGTCTGTGATCAATATGCTAAAGTCCCAAACTTACTGTTTGAAATAAAATTGTATTTTTCCTGATGATGGGGGGGGGGGGGGGTCAGTCAACTGATGAATACAAACCTGCACCATTAAAAGAACTGCCCTTGAAATGCCTTTTGTGTCACATCAAGTGGCCACTTGGGCTGAAGACAGTGGCAATTTGAAAGGTGGTGTTTCTGCCATTCTGGCGTAGTGCTTTGACCCTTTTTGGGATCCTTTAGTGTCCTCTTTTTTGTCTCACCATTTTCAAGCTCAGGTGATATGGATGATCCAGTGGGATTATACTTACTCACTTAGACAATCCCTCGTAGCCCGAGGATGATGAGGGTCAATAGCTGGTTGTGGAACCCTATGCTTGATCTGCATGTTCTCACGCAGTGAGGACATCGGTTTTCAGGTAGGAAGGTGGTCCTGCTCAGGGTTGGTTTGCTGCGCCTTCCTCTTGCATGTTTCTCCCTTTCGCCCTCGATTCGTGCCTCTTCGAATTCTGCAGCATTGCTTATCACAGCTGACCACCAGTTAGAGCACTCAAGGGCCAGGGATTCCCAGTTCTCAGTGTCTATGTCAAAGTTTTTAAGGTTGGTTTTAAGCATATCTTTAAATAGTGGGGTTATATCACACAGGTGAACAGAACTATAGATTTATAGGTATCTGTTTCAATACAGATTCAATATGTTTTGAATAGATATAAAGTCCATCAAGTCAACATGACTCAGGTGTTGTTGTTTGGCAACAAGCACAACATGTTTTGAAATCCCATTTATGTGCAAGAAGGTTAAAGCTAGACAGAAGCCACTTTGGTTAAATCATGTCATCGTGTGTGTTTTCCTTTCTTTTCCTTCTTTAGAAGGTATAGTGTCGAATATGTTGTGATAGGCCTGTTTGTAATTTCTTGCATGCTTCCCCGACATTCACTTTAGAAAGACCACAGAACAAAATAAACTTTGAAGTAGTGTAAGAATACTGAGCTTGCCAAAGCACAATTACTTTGTCATGCGTCTTGTTATGTTGGCGTATTAGTTTAATTAAATTCCTTGTTAATTAGCACTGTATGCACTAGCTTTAATTATTATTTGCTTACCATAATCAACAGTTTAATTCTTCTTAGAAATGCAATGCGCCTCCAAGTTAAATGAACAATTTGGCATGCTTGAAGAATAGTGCCAGTTTTGTCCAACGCAATGCTGTTGTCTTTAACACATCTAGAATTAAGCCTGAACTATCTGAAATGCAGCCTTTGAACAGAGAGAGGGAATCCATATGGAGGCTGTTGTTCGCTCCATTTTAATACATGCGTGTATTTAGAGTAAAACTAGCAGTCTGGGAATAAACAGAGTGGAATCTGTGATGCCCAAACCAACCACTCACAGCCTAGCTTTCATTTTACCTCAGCAGTATAAGAAATGAAAACTGAACACGAAATTTGGACACAAAATTGCATTCAAAAACACATGTGTATTAAGAGTAAAAACTAGCAGACTAGAAATAGACAAAATGGAATCTGTGATTCCCAAAGCAACCATTCACGGCCTAGCTTTCATTTTACCTCAGCAGTATAAGAAATGAAAACCAAACACTTAAATTTGGATACAAAATTGCATTGAAAAACATATGTGTATTTAGAGTAAAAACTAGCAGACTGGGAATAGACAAAGTGGAATCTGTGATGCCCAAAGCAACCACTCACAGCCTAGCTTTCATTTTATCTCAGCAGTATAAGAAATCAAAACTGAACACGAAATTTGGACACAAAATTGCATTCAAAAACACATGTGTATTTAGAGTAAAAACTAGCAGATCGGAAATAGACCGAGGATTGTGGCGCAGCTGGCTGAGTTCTCTAATGGAGTAAATTGTCTAGACTTTATAGCATTTATATCATTTAACAGTAATGTTATCAGCACATTATAAGTAAATGTAGGTTATCTTATCAACATAGAGCAATGAATAGTAGACTAGAGATAATAAAGTCCATCCTTTCCTGGAGTCAGATTTCAGTGCAGGAATTCAACAGTCTCTGTCTTTATCCTCAAAAGAATTCTTCTTTTAGCAACACAGTCTTTAAGGAGTACTTCTTATGCAGCAGAGTCTTCCTTAGGTAACACAATTTCTACAAGGTCTCCCGGTATGTTCTCCTTGTTTCGAAAAATTATCTTCTTCAGGATGTAGTCTGTTATCACATTATACTTAATGCACTAAATAAAGGAGTAAAAATAACATACACAATAGATACATGAAACTCCCCAATTCACATTTCTAGTAAAACATTCTATAATAACAGTAAAGAAACACGCTACTCTACTTACACTCTCTTTACACTCTCTTCAGTAGTACAGGCTCTGTTCTGGAGGAGTTCTATAACGAGCAATGAGTCATACCTAGGCTACCTCTTAGAACTACATTTCACAAGAAACAAGTGTATTCAATTTTATCATTTAGTCCTTGTGGAACCAGTGTTTGTAGTTTAAAGATCCAAAAAGATTCTCTTTGTAGAAGGAGTTTTTTTACATCTGCATTAGGTCTGGGTAATATTTTTTCTAAAGCGCAAAATTTAAAGCTATGGTGTGTATGAGCTTTTTCATTGAAATGTACATATAGTGAAGAGTCAGTGGACCCATTCCTTATGCGTGAACGATATTCATTTATCCTGGTTTTAAGGGGTCTAGTAGTCATTCCAACATATAATAGCTTGCAGGAGCATTCTTATGGGTAAATTACATTATCAGTGGATCATGTTGTTAAATGTTGCAAGGTAATCTTGATGTTAAGTGTTGGATGAGAGTATATTTTAATCTTGAGTGATTGTTGACAACAGTTACAGTGTCCACAGCTAGTGTGACCCCTAGTGGTAAGATTGTGGGATGTAGTAGGAGAGTTATATTCAGAATGGATCAAAAGGTCCCTTAAATTTCTGGATCTTTTGTGTGCAATTATAGGTTTGTCTTTGCAAATGGTTTGTCTTTACTACAGGAATGTCCTGTAGTAAATACCAATGTTTTGAAATAATTTTAGTGATTTTAGATAAATATTGTGTGAGTGTCAAAGGCCATATTATGCGGTTATTATGTTTTCTAGGGCGTTCCCGTAGTAACTCCCCTCTGTTGATGGAGTTAGCCTTACTCATGGCTGTGTTGAGTATCTTATTAGGATATCCTCTCTTTCTGAGTTGTTTCTTCAGGATACCTGCTGTAGATTCAAAATCCTTTTGTGTGCTAGAATTACGTTTCAGTCTTAAAAACTGAGAAAATGGTAAATTGGATTTAAGAGAAAAGTGATGAAAGCTGGAAAAATGTAAAATACAATTCTTATCTGTAGGTTTGCTATAATTTTTAAGAGACCTTGTAGAAATTGTGTTACCTAAGGAAGACTCTGCTGCATAAGAAGTACTCCTTAAAGACTGTGTTGCTAAAAGAAGAATTCTTTTGAGGATAAAGACAGAGACTGTTGAATTCCTGCACTGAAATCTGACTCCAGGAAAGGATGGACTTTATTATCTCTAGTCTACTATTCATTGCTCTATGTTGATAAGATAACCTACATTTACTTATAATGTGCTGATAACATTACTGTTAAATGCTATAAATGCTATAAAGTCTAGACAATTTACTCCATTAGAGAACATATTACCTGATTTATATTATTTTCTTGAGAGTCTTATAAAATACACATACATACATTCTTGTTTCTATGTTACTATAGATATTTGTGCATTGTTTGCTTGTTTGTTTGCAGCTGGCTGAGTGTCAGCTGCATTAAGATCACTCTGACCAAAAGGTCATGAGTTCGAAGCCAGCCTGGGTTGGAGTGGGTTTCCAACCAATTGTGTAGCCTGTTGTCGACCTTTGCAACCCGAAAGACAGTTGCATCTGTCAAGTAGGAAAATAAGGTACCACCTTAAAGTGTGGGGAGGCTAAATTAAATGATTTAGGAGGCCATAAAGAAAAAAGATTCCGGGGAATGTGGAATGCGGAAGAACTTCATCGGTGTCGTTGATGGACGATGAAAAGCAGCAGCTCCCCTGGCGGCCAGAAAAAAAAAAGTTAAATAGCCTCAGTGTATTTGTGTGTTAAATGTTGTTTGTCAAACTGGCATTGAATGCTTGCCATATATGTGTTTACTGTAATCCGCCCTGAGTCCCCTGCGGGGTGAGAAGGGCAGAATATAAGAACTGTAAATAAATAAATAAATAAATAATAAATAAATAGACAAAGTGGAATCTGTGATGCCCAAAGCAACCACTCACAGCCTAGCTTTCATTTTACCTCAGCAGTATAAGAAATGAAAACTGAACACTGAATTTTGGACACAAAATTGCATTCAAAAACATATGTGTATTTAGAGTAAAAACTAGCAGACCGGAAATAGACAAAGTGGAATCTGTGATGCCCAAAGCAACCATTCACAGCCTAGTTTTCATTTTACCTCAGCAGTATAAAGAATGAAAACTGAACACTGAAATTTGGACACAAAGTTGCATTCAAAAACACATGTGTATTTAGAGTAAAAACTAGCAGACCGGAAATAGACAAAGTGGAATCTGTGATGCCCAAAGCAACCACTCATAGCCTAGTTTTCATTTTACCACAGCAGTATAAGAAATTAAAACTGAGCAATCCAATTGCTATGCAGCTTTCCTTTTATCTCAGCAGTAACAAAAAATAACAACCTATCAATATCAATAAAGCACAGGGGTAATCCTTGCAAGTGTGCATTTTGTATTTAGGAAACAATTGCATCTGTCATGGGTGTTTATATGTCGCATACTCAAGAGTCGGTAAATAGTCTCTTTTATGTTTATGCCAAAAACAGACAAACCAAAAAAGTCCACTAGCTTTACAATAAAAATGATTTCTGTAAAAATAGAAAACCTTCTTTTCCTTTCCTTTCCTTTCATTCCATGTAGACACAGCAACGCAAGACAGGGTATTGAATAGAATGATGTGTTTTCTCAGTGATTCTATGTTTGCAACTATACTCTTGGGTTGTTGTAGGTTTTTTCAGGCTATATAGCCATGTTCTAGAGGCATTCTCTCCTGATGTTTCGCCTGCATCTATGGCAAGCATCCTCAGAGGTAGTGAGGATGCTTACCATAGTCTCTGAGGATGCTTGCCATTTCTTGAAGTATGGACTGGTTGGATCTCCTCGCTGTCCAAGGCACTCTCAGAACTTCCCTTCAGCACCACAGTTCAAAAGCATCTTTCTTCCTTTGCTCAGCCTTCCTTATGGTCCAGCTTTCACATCCATAGGTGACTGTGGGGAATACCATTGCTTTAACTATGCGGATCTTTGTTGCCAGTGTGATGTCTCTACTCTTCACTATTTTATCGAGACTGGCCATTGCTCTCCTCCCAAGAAGTAAACATACCCAGTTTGTATGAAACTGTGACTTTTATTTCCTGTGCTGGTCTATGACCGAAATAAATGATTTGAATGTGAATTTGATGTGTCAGGATGTGGAAAAGAAATTATTCTCTGTTACTGCTTCTAGTTACAGTAATGTGGTAGAAATCATTCTTCCTTTGCTAGTGACTTTACCCTCATTTGCTGTGGGAGGGAGACAATCCACCACCTTTGGGTTAATGAAGGGCTCTTGGTCCTTGCATCCGCTTATTAATTCCCCTCTTTATTGCATGAGTGGCAGTCACATTGGCCAGCAGAGCAGGCAACCTTCTTGGGCAAGGCAAAAGAATGGGACGCATTGGTAGTAATTGAAAAGTGAGTGGCCCACACTTCCCGCCAACCACTCGAACAGAGGCAGAGATTGATTAGTGTCTCCTTCCTCTTAATTAATAAAAGAGGAGAACTCATGTCTAACCGTGAGGTTCTGCACTAAGAAGATGAGCCCCTGTAAGCAGTTGCCATGGCTGTTTGGGTATAATTGTTTCATTAGTCTTCTAATAGTCTTACAGGCAGCTTCCCCTTTCATGTCATATCTATGTTCTGATCCTCCTCCAAATCAGCAGAGTTAGGAGCAGGCAGGGAAGTTCTTTTCAAAACCCATCATTCTCTCCCCTCCCCTCTTTTATCCGTTTTTTAATGCAAGCAGAGAGTGTTTGGGGAGGGGAAAAGGATTCAGGAGGAGGGAAGGATGGGGAGTGAGTTGCTTAAGAAGACAACAGGATTCATTCACCAACCTGGCAAAGCGAAGGGGGCCTTTTTAATATTCTAGAGCTCAATTAGACAGCCGATCCAGCATGGGCCTCAGGCTTTGACATGTGTTTTATAATGGCAGTTAATTAGATGTTGTCTACAGCAATCATAGGCTGTCATTTCTAATACACATCTGGGAAATTGAAGGACAGGAGAGTCTCCCTTCTCTCTCTCCCTGGCCCATCCCCATTGGTTCCCCCCACCCTTGAAATTAAATCACTTTGGCAGAATTAACAATGAAAACATGGAGTGTTAGTCTGACAATTAATCTAGATTCCCTTTTGCCTGCCAGCCACTGGGAATCCTTTTAATCAATTTCTGCATTTCCAAGATGCTGTGAACTCTTTGGGATCAAAGTAACTTACCTCCTCCTTCAAGGGTATTACCCCATTGCCTTGTCCACCGCCTTCCCAACTTACTCCATGGGTCTGTTACTCATTATGGGCTTGTAAGAAGAAGGGCTGTCAAGTCTCACAAATCTTCCCATTTGAACTCTTGTTGCTCGACTGACATTTGCAGGCCGAGGAAGGCATTACTGGCAAGGATTTGGCTCAGACCCTTGGAACAAGGAAACAATTTTGCTGTCAGTCCTGCTAGTGGGGATCTTGGAAGATCGTAATTCCCTGTGAATGTTTGCTTGTGTTCCTTTGCTAAGAGGAAGAAGGATTGCCCTCTTGTTGTGACCTTTACAGTGTAATAGCAGCAAAGGAAACCTCCATTCTTTCCTTTTCTCTTCAGGCTGTGGCTAGCCCTGTGGACTTGTTGTGCTTACCTAGTTCTTTCTAGGTTTTAGAACATTTAAGAACGGCCTAGAAGGCACAAATCAGGCAAAATCCCCTTTTGGGGCATTGTGGATTAATTTAGAGTGATATAGAATGGTCTTTGAGTCCCTTTCGAAGTAGATAAAATGGGGTATAAATAAATATAATAACAATCATCATGATCATCATTATCATCATCTAGATCAGTGTTTCTCAACCTTCCTAATGCCGTGACCCCTTAATCCAGTTCCTCATATTGTGGTGACCCCCAACCAAACCATTATTTTTGTTGCTACTTCATAACTGCAATTTTGCTATTGTTATGAATTGTCATGTAAATATCTGTTATGAAGGATGTATTTTCATTCACTAGACCAAATTTGACACAAATACCCGATACGCCCAAACTTGAATACTGGTGGATTTGGGGAGTGGGGGTTGATTTTGTCATTTGGTAGTTGTAGTTGCTGGGATTTATAGTTCACCTACAATCAAAGAACATTCTGAACTCCACCAGTGATGGAATTGAAGCAAACTTGGCACACGGAACTCCCATAACCAACAGAAAATACTGGAAGGATTTGGTAGGCATTGACCTTGAGTTTTGGAGTTGTAGTTTGCTTACTTCCAAACTCAAACAACGAATACTCAATATGCCCAAATGTGAACACTGGTGGAGTTTGGAGGAAATAGATCTTGTCATTTGGGAATTGTAGTTGCTGGGATTTACAGTTCATCTACAATCAAAGAGCATTCTGAACGCCACCAATGATGGAATTGAAGCAAATTTGGCACACAGAACTCCCTTAACCAACAGAAAATAGTGGAAGGGTTTGGTTGGCATTGACCTTGAGTTTTGGAGTTGTAGTTTGCTTACTTCCAGAGAGCACTGTGGACTCAAACAATAATAGATCTGGACCAAACTTGGCACGAATATTCAATATGCCCAAATGTGAACACTGGTGGAGTTTGTGGAAAATAGACCTTGACATTTGGGAGCTGTAGTTGCTGGGATTTGTAGGTCACTTACAATCGAAAAGCCCTTTGAACCCCTCCAATGATAGAATTGGGCCAAACTTCCCACACAGAACCCCCATGACCAACAGAAAATACTGTGTTTTCTGATGGTCTTTTGCAACCTCACTGACCCCCCCCCCTCCCCGGGGGGGGGGGGTCCCGATCCCCAGGTTGAGAACCACTGATCTAGATGTCAATGTGCTAAAATTTTCCTTCTGCTTACCTACCCCTGTGATTTTCATTCCAACCCCTGTGATTTTGAAAGAGGTGAAAGAGGAAAGGAAATAGTACCGACCAGGTAGGAGTCTTGGCTTTACCTTTCAACATGTGGCAACATGTGGCTAAGGAGAAGCATCAATCCCTTTGCCGGGATCCTACTAGATCTGCTAGTGGCATATTTAACCCAACATACATGGCAGTGACGGTAAAACTGACATAGGATGAAGGCAGAGTGCTTTGCCCTGTGAGCAAGAGAGCCAGGAGAGAAGTGTCTGGAAGGCAAAGAGCTACAGGGTAGACAGACCAATCCAAGTTAATCGCAGGTAGTCCAACAAGATGAAGAGAGAATCAGGAGCAAGACATTTTGCCTATCCTGAGGTCATTACACCAAGTCAGTAGTCCAGATAAAACTAAGACACCGAGCAGTTCATATGAGTCAGTCCAAAGGTCAACATCACACAAAGAAAGTCGGAGATTAAATGATTGCCCGTATCATGATTACTCAGGACTTGGGTTCTAGGAAACTTCTCATCTCTTTGATGAACTTCAAATGATAGGAGTGTATTCATAGTGTGTGCCACATCTCATGATGGGAGAGTCCAGCTCTTTCAGCCTTGAGCTCCTTGGATTTGAGAAAATGCCATTTATCTGGGGCTATTGCCATAGCAATCTCCTCTGTAACCAATTCTTTATACTCCAGGGACTGAGTTACGGCAGGCTTGAGCATTCAGGACCTTTTCACACTACATAGTGTTAGTGTTGGGATTCCATTTTAATGGAGACTTCCTGGGATTTAGAGTTTGGGAACAACTATTTATCATTTTAGCCAGAGTGTCTTAGTTCCCCACCAACCAAACTACAGTAGGACTTGGAAGAAGTATACATCAGGAGGCAGTCTGAGACAGGATTGATCTATTGGATCCCAAGCCCATTTGTTCTCTTGAGATGCTCCAAAAATGGTTCCATCAACTGTGCTAGTCTATTGCCAAGCCTCTGAAACAAATTACCCCAAAATTAACGTAGTAATTTTAAAATGATAAAGAATTTATGAAAGAAATAAAGGATTGCTGACATGCATCCACCTTCTACTTTAGCCAGTGGTGTTATGGAAATCAAGGATCATTTGCCACTTCACTATCCACCCTCTTTGGAGCAGTCTTTCCAGCATATTTTTCAACATCCCTGAATATCCTTTTCTGCTGTAATGTGGACAGCAATGCCCAATCGGCCTGGAAGCCACCTACACCCAAACAGCAATCTGTTCAGCAATCCATAGAAATTGTATACCAATAAAGGTAAAGGTTTCCCCTTGACATTAAGTCTAGTTGAGTCCAACTGTGGTGGGTGCTGCTCATCTCCATTTCTAAGCCGAAGAGTTGGCGCAGTCTGTAGATGCCTCCAAGATCATGTGGCCAGCATGACTGCATGGAGCGGCATTACCTTCCTGCCAGGTAGGTAGTCCCCTGACATTAAGTCCAGCCATGTCTGACTCTGGGGTGTGGTGCTCATCTCCATTTCTAAGCCGAAGAGCCAGCGTTGTCCGTAGACACCTCCAAGGTCATGTGGCCGGCATGACTGCATGGAGCGCCGTTACCTTCCCGCCGGAGCGGTACCTATTGATCTACTCACATTTGCATGTTTTCGAACTGCTAGGTTGGCAGAAGCTAGGGCTGACAGCGGAAGCTCACGCCGCTCCCCGGAATCGAACCTGCGACCTTTCGATCAACAAGCTCAGCAGCTCAGTGCTTTAACCCACTGAGCCACCGGGGGCCCTACCTTCCTGCCAAAGCAGTACCTATTGATCTACTTGAATTGGCATGTTTTCAAACTGCTAGTTTGGCAGAAGATGGGGCTAACAACAGAAGCTCACCCTGTCCAGCAGATTTGAACTACTGCCCTTCCAGTCAACGAGTTCTGCAGCTTAGCAGTTTAACCCACTGTGCCACCGCGGTCCAGTATTGCACTAGTTTCCCCTTTTTGTTTTTTTGCAAAAGCAAGGAACAGTCTTGATTTCGCAAACAGATGAATTGTACTATTTCAAGATGGTATTCATGTATTTATTTTTATTGGCACCTCCTCTGGGTCTCAGTGAGGTCAAGAAAAAGCCTGTCATGTGCGGTAAATGTCAGCCAACATCTGGGAGGCTTTTTGTGTTCTTGTTCTGCTGGCAGTCTCATAAAGACAATGGGCGTAAAGAGCCTGGCATCGGGAAGCCCATCCATATGGCACTCCGAAACAGCACAGTGTGTGCCAGTCCCCTGTGACTGTTCATGCTTGATGGCACCAGTGTGACAGGCACATAAGGAACATAAGGAGAGAGCCTTCCTAGATCAGACCAAAGGCCTAACTTGCCCATTTTGTTCCCATTGCAACTGACCAGAGCTCTCTGAGAAACTCACAGGCAGGCATCAGGGCAACACTAGTAACTGGGCAGGCATCAGGGCAACACTTGTACAGTTATATCACTTTGACTTCACTTTAAACTGCTATGGTTGCATCCTGAAAAATCCTGGAGTTTGTACTTTATGAAGTATTAGAGCTCTCTGGCTGATAATTCTCCCCATGGAATCAGGGTAGGTAAAGAGGAAACATAGTACTGTAATTATATTATTTGAAAGACTTTGAGATTCAGTCACATAATCTCATAAAATATAGACACATGGAGATGTGAGGAACGCAAAGATCATCTAGTCCAGTGGTTCTCAACCTTCCAAATTCAGCGACTCCTTAATACAGTTTCTCATGTTGTGGTAATCCCAACCATAAAATTATTTTCATTGCTGTCGACCTTTGCAGCCCGAAAGACAGTTGCATCTGTCAAGTAGGAAATTTAGGTACCATTTAAGTGCGGAGGCTAATTTAACTAATTTACGATGCCATAAAAACTCTCCAGCAGCGTGCAAAAGAATGAGGAAGTACTCCATCGGTGTCACAAGTGGATGGTGAAGCGACAGCTCCCCCAGTGGCTGGAATTTAAAAAAGCATACCCTCATGAAGCTGAAAAGTTAAATAGCCTCCGTGTGTCTGTCTATATATGTTTGTTTGTTTGTTTATTTATTTATTTTATATACTGCTTTTCTCAGCTCTCAGGCAACTCAAAGCAGTGAACAACATCAATACAAAACATCACGAGACAAGTATAGGGCAATTAAAAACAATTGTAACATAAATCATTAAACATCCGTATAACAATCATTAGCGCCTCAACAGTAAAATCAGAATCCAGTCTCATCATCCATTATTCCGTATTCCTATGTTCAATTACACTGTTTAATCAAATGCTTGTTCGAACAGCCAGGTCTTCACTTTCCTCCGAAACGCCAGCAGGGAGGGGGCCGATCTGATATCTGCAGGCAGGGCGTTCCACAGCCGAGGGGCCACCACTGAGAAGGCCCTGTCTCTCGTCCCTGCCAAGCGCCTGTGATGCAGGCGGGACAGAGAGCAGGGCCTCCCCAGATGATCTTAGTGTCCTAGCCGGTTCATAGGAGGAGATGAGTTCAGAGAGGTAAGTAGGGCCAGAACTGTTTAGGGCTTTATTGGCTAGCGCCAGCACTTTGAATTGTGCCCGGTAGCAAACTGGCAACCAGTGGAGCTGGCGCAACAGAGGAGTAGTATGCTCCCTGAGTGCCGCTCCTGTTAGCAACCTGGCTGCCGAACGCTGGACCATTTGAAGCTTCCGAGCAGTCTTCAAAGGCAACCCCAAGTAGAGAGCATTGCAGTAGTCTATATGGTATGTAACCAGAACGTGGACTACTGTGGCCAAGTCAGACTTCCCAAGGTACGGGCGCAGCTGGCGCACAAGTTTTAACTGTGCGAATGCTCCCCTGGTCACCGCTGAAACCTGGGGTTCCAGGCTCAGCGATGAGTCCAAGATCACACCTATGTTGTGTGTCTATGGCATTGAGTGTTTGCCATGTTTTCATTGTGATCCGCCCTAATTTCCAAAAAGGCATCCAGCTAATAAAAGCTCAAACACTGAGTGATGGTAAGCCACAGCATCTCCTCCAAGAGCAACAATGACAATGGTGGTTGAACAAGCCAGTGGTGGAATACAGCAGCCAAGGGTTTAGCCGCTGTGCTACCACAGCCCCTTAAGATGGCCACTACTGTTCTTGAAGACCTTCATATTCATCCCTGAACAGCAGTTTGTCAATGCCCCACAGCATCATCTGGAGGAATGATTAAGGGTCACCACGCTATCGCTGAGTTAGGACCAATATAGCTTCTATTCCACCGCAGTTCTTCAATTCTTGTTCCTTAATAGAAACCCCACCAGGAACATCTGATGTGTTGAGGCTCTTCATTTAGAACATCGAATCTCTTTCATCTTGGGAGGCTCACCACTTCCATCTCTGCAGGTGACACCAGCTGTTGGTATGCCAGGCCCAGCTTGCGCATAATTTCTGTGATCTTGCACATGCGCACCTCGGGGGCCTTCCAGTTGTGCGACACAAACCGAACAAATGACAGCTTCCTCTATAATGGCTTCATCAGATTCCTTTATTAGACTGTAATGTAGGGTTTCTTCTTCTTCTTCTTCTTCTTCTTCTTCTGTCAGAGACACTTCTGCTTTATTTAAATAGAATACTAACAATATTCCGCTTCTAATTTATCCCCATCTGGGCTGCTTTGGAGGCTTATAAGGGGATTGTTACGGCATTAATTATGATTTCACGGCAAGGGCCGTGTTTGTCTGTGGGGCTGATGAGATTGAATCCCCCCTCTGTGCTTCCGAACAAGGCCACTACATATGTGTCTGTGAAGTCTTCTTCCGCCTTCAGAAGATTTGAAATAATGGAAGGGTGATGAAGCAATCAAGCCCAATCCTATTAACCCATCCCTGCAAGTGTAATTCACGCATCGCAGGGCACCGTCAATGGAAAATCCCCTTGGGAGTTTACATTTCCATTCCAAAGTTGCATTATAAGATTATTGTTTTTGTGTTTCCTGAAGTGCTACGGGCTATGTTTATTTCTGTGACTGTGCCTTCCTTTTGCAGTCGCTGTAAAAAATTTCTATCCACTTAGCATTTTTTTCGACATGCGGGCAAACGTTTAAATCCAAATATTCAAATTCCCCAGCCTGGAAAAATGAGCATGTTAAAAAAAAACTCCCCTCCCCACCTGACTGCATTGCACCTAGGATGAACTTTGTATTATACGCAGCATTGCCTCTCAGGTAAAACCTTTTCAAAAGTCAGTTTGATTGGGTAGCTATATGAAAACAGCCGTGTGCAGCTTATGAGAAGATCAGCAGCACTTATTGTGTGATGGCGATAAGGGCAAAGGAACTGCGATGGGGATTTGTTTTTCATTACTGTGGCGCATTGAGGGCATGCCCTTGTTCCAGCTAAGAGCACATAAGCCACCCAAAGTGTTCTTGGGTTATACCACTGGCAACTGCATGGGAGAGAGCATGAAGCAGGGCGTCTCTAGAGAGAGACACAGTAAGAACATTTCCTGAAGGTAATGTCTAGTATCCTGGGTTGTTGTAGGTTTTTTCGGGCTGTATGGCCATGGTCTAGAGGCATTCTCTCCTGACGTTTCGCCTGCATCTATGGCAAGCATCCTCAGAGGTAGTGAGGTCTGTTGGAACTAGGAAAAAGGGGTTTATATATCTGTGGAATGACCAGGGTGAGACAAAGGACTCCTGTATGTTGGAGCTAAGTGTGAATGTTTCAACTGACCACCTTGATTAGCATTTGATTGCCTGGCAGTGCCTAGAACAAACTTTTGTTGAGAGGTGATTAGATGTCCTTGTTTGTTTCCTCTCTGTTGTAATTTTAGAGTTTTTTAATACTGGTAGCCAGATTTTGTTCATTTTCAATACAAACTATCTACAGACCCACCAGGAAACTCCAACAAATGCTCCGTTCAGGAAAGAACAAGAGGGATCCTCTCGCTTCTGCAGGAGTCTACCGTGTACCATGCAGCTGTGGACAAGTCTACATAGGGACCACCAAACGCAGCGCCCAGACACGCATCAAGGAACATGAAAGGCACTGCAGACTACTTCATAGCAGAGCACCTGATGAGCCAACCTGGACACAGCATAGTATTTGAGAACACAGAAATGCTGGACCACTCTAACAACCACCATGTCAGACTACACAGAGAAGTCATTGAAATCCACAAGCATGTGGACAATTTCAACAGAAAGTAGGAAACCATGAAAATGAAGAAAATCTGGCTACCAGTATTTAAAAAACTGTAAAATCACAACAGCAAAGCAACAGAGAGGAAACAATCAAGGACATCTAATCACCTCTCAATGAAAGATTGCCCCAGGCACTGCCAGGCAATCAAATGCTAATCAAGGTGATAAGTTGAAACATTCCCACCTAGCTCCAGCAGAAAAGAGTCCTTTGTCTCACCCTGGTCATTCCACAGATATATAAACCCTTTTTCCTAGTTTCCAACAGACCTCACTACCTCTGAGGATGCTTGCCATAGATGCAGGCGAAACGTCAGGAGAGAATGCCTTTAGACCATGGCCATACAGCCCGAAAAAACCTACAACAACCCAGTGATTCCGGCCATGAAAGCCTTCGACAATAGTCTAGTATCCTGTTGGTGTGCTTTTTGGCCATGGCATAACAGCAATATTAAGCTCATGGTTGCAGATGTGGAGTCCCACAAACGTAACCATTTCACCGGGGGGGGGGGGGGGGGGTCGGTTTAATAGTCCCAGCTAGAGTAGAGTTGGATTCACCAATAACTGCATCCAAGTACAGCTAAACAGCAAGATCCCAGCCCTTCAATCAGGCATTTTTTGATGGGAAATCACTCTTTATCTTCATCATCAGTGTATCCCTTAATTTACTGGAATGGCAGAAACAGTTGATGTGCCTTCCCCATTGCACAACAGGACAATAAATGCGAACACTGCAGATACTGCTTCCATAATGCCATTATTCAGTAGAAGGATGGTATAGCACAACCACAATGCAGCTACATGAATATAGATTTATGGTATGTTGCGCAACCATGTCCTCAGATCTTGGCCATTACATCAAGGTAGAGAAAAGAAGATAGATGGTTTTGAACAGTGGTGTTGGTTCTCCCCTTCCTAAACTGAAGACTAAGATATCTAGATATCTAGAGTATTGTTTCCTTCAGTTTAGTGCCTCTTTTTTTGCACGGCAGATAGGTTTTGAATACTATTTCCGAATGAAGCGTAGTGTTTGAGGACCAGGACATCCATAGGGATACCAAGGTGCTTGTTTATAAAGCTAATGTGAACTATCTACAGACGTCACATGCAACATTCACACTGAAATACACCACCTGAGCTCTGCGGGTGCAGCATTTTTCCAAATGAAGCAAAGAGTGTTTGAGGATCGGGACATCCGTAGGGAAACCAAGGTGCTTGTTTACAAAGCTATTGTCCTCCCAACCCTGCTATATGTCTGTGAGACGTGGACTATCTACAGACGTCACATGCAACTCCTAGAATGTTGCCTCCGAAAAATCCTGCAAATCTCTTGAGAAGACAAGCGAACAAATGTCATTGTGCTGGAAGAAGCAAAGACCACCAGCATTGAAGCGACGCTCCTCCGCCATCAACTCCGCTGGACCAGCCACTTTGTCCGAATGCCCGATCACCATCTCCCAAAGCAGTTGCTCTACTCCAAACTCAAGAATGGAAAACGGAATGTTGGAGGACAGGAGAAGAGATTTAAAGATGGGCTTTAAGCCAACCTTCAAAACTGTGGCATAGACACAGAGAACCAGAAAGCTCTGGCCCTTGAGCGCTCTAGCTGGTGGTCAGCTGTGACCATCAGTGCTGTAGAATTTGCACGAATGGAGGGCAAAAGAGAAAAATGTGCCAAGAGGAAGGCTCGTCAAGCCAACCCCAACTTCCACTTGGAAACCAGTGCCCTCAGTGTGGGAGAACATGTGGGTCAAGAATAGGGCTCCACAGTCACCTACGTACCCACCGCCAAGACACCACACTTGGAGGACAATCTTACTCAGACAACAAGAGATTGCCTAAGTAAGTACATAAGTTATCATCATCAGCATCATCTCCATGATCATCATCGGTGATTCCTCATGTCCGAGCATGATTGCCTTCCAAGTGTAGACTCTTGGTGGTGGGTCCGTAGATGACCGTAGAGACCTTTTCTGGATTAACTATCCAGTGGATGTGATTCTCTCTCTGTGAAGACTGTGTGTTGATCAGGTGTGCACTGATCTCCGCACATAAAAGAGATTCATGCACAGGTGTCTCATTGATGTCCTCACTCCAAAAGAACATGTTTATAAGGTTTGGAATATGGCCCCAGGGGAAAGAAAAGACAGAAACTTTAGCCGCCTGGTTTAACTTTCCGTTCACAGTCCTCTCCTCAGCCCCTCCTGCCTTTCCCCACAGAGTCAGTCCCGAGCAATATGGCGTCCTTTGCGTTCTCCATCTGGAGAGCTGTGAGCACCGGCTGGCTCCAACCATACTTTCAGATTTCTTCCCTTTGAGTCTGTAATTAACACAACATTGTTGAGCTTGAAATGTGCCTGTAGTAAAAGTCAGGAGACGAAAACCTTGCGCTAAATGGGGGGAACGCTTCCTTGGTGTTAAAAAGAACCCAGGTCACTGAGCCATATATATCCACATGTTAAACCTGTTGGAAGTGATGGCATGGTGTGGGACTCGATGGCCCATGAAGCCCTTTCCAACTCCATGATTCTAAGAAGATTGGTTACCAGATAAGTCAACCCTTTAGGGAATCTTTAAAGAATGTTAGACTAAATAAATGCTAGTAAAACTGAGTATTGGAATGATTGCGATCTATAAAAATAAAAGAGCATGCCTGTGTTTTTATCTGTCTGCCTGTGGCAGCCAAAACTCATTGGAACACCAGGCTAAGTGCTTTAAAATTTGACAGATTTTTTGTTGTTGTCTAAGTTCAATGCTAAGTTGCAAGTCAAGTTCCATATAGGGTGCTTGCTGGGAGGAGAAAAGGTGGCTAGGCAGACCTTATAGGAAATCATGGTAGACACCTCAACATTTGACAGTTGCTTCTGGTTGCTTCTGGGAAGGAATCCCACTGGAGCGCTGCCGTTCACTCAAATATCTGGGAGTTACAGTTCTCTGACCTACAAGAAGTACTACCTAAATACCAAGCAAAAAGTGGGCACTAGAAACAATATCATACGAAAGCTGACTGGCACAATCTGGGGATCACCTTCTTATAGTAACACCAGAGGCACCTGATAAGATAAAATAAATAAACATTTGATAGTGTTTTGATTTCTAGTCCAAGGGCCTTATCAGATAGTCTGCACGCTCCATTTCAGGGTGCTTGGATATTGGGAGTCCCCCGGACTCCCATCAGACAACATAAGGTGTGCTGGTACAGCTGTACCAGGAGCTCCAACTTTATTTGCTTTGTATTAAATGTTTGTTTGCAGTCCTAGGTTTCAGGGACTCTGCAGATAGGTGGCTTCCTTTGGTTGCAGCCATAGAGCAAATCACCTGTCCATCATCGTTAAGTTTTGGTTCCATCCCTTGCTCAGGGCAATTGGGAAGGGAAGGGGGGCATTTTTTAGTTAGTCTCAGCAAGGAAAGCTAATGTACAGGACGTGTGCAAGCTTCCCCTGTACAAAAGTTTCAACCCTTAAGACTTTCCGGGGGAGAACAGTCTTAAGAGTCTCCAAAGATTTCTAGGGAAACAGCCCTAAAGACCAAAGAATTCCAGCTGGAGAATCTACTAGCCTTACTGGTAGGTCCACTCGGTGTTCGAGACGCAATTCGACCCGGTAGCGGAGCCCACATCAGTAAGAATTAGATTACAGTCATCTTGGGAGAAGTTTAAAAAGGGGATTTTCCTTTAAAGCAGAGAATTAGTTATTGAAGACAATTGCCTGTCCTTCGTGGACAAGATTAGGAAGCCACCAGTTGCATAAAAGCCTGCAATCATTTGTTTAACTTTCTGAAGACAAGAGAAGTTTCTGTTTGATTGTTCATTAATAAAGGACTTTGTTATACTTCACAAGCCATCTAAAGATCATTTATGGTGGAAAACCTCTGAGAACTTCTCTTCGGGGGGCCCTGGCTTCCCTCTGGCCTCAAGTCACACGTCCTATTTAAAGACAATTATTTACAGGCCCAGCGTGCGACAGAACATAAGGGCACTTCCGGTGGGACTCCATGGCGCTCCATTTCCCAAGCGTATGGAAATGGAGCTGCTGAACTTGCTGACCAAAAGGTCTCAGGTTCAAATCCCGGGGAGCAGCATGAGCTCCTGCTGTTAGCCCCAGCTTCTGCCAACCTAGCAGTTCAAAAACATGCAAATGTGAGTAGATTAATAGCGGGAAGGTAACAGTGCTCCATGCAGTCTTGCTGGCCACATGAACTTGGAAGCATCTATGGACGACGACGGTTCTTCGGCTCAGAAATGGAGATGAGTACCAACCTCCAGAGTCAGACATGACTGGACTTAATGTCAGGGGAAAACCTTTATCTTACCTTTACCTAAAGTTCAATTATCATGTCTGATCATGGTAAATGTGGCAAAACATATTTTGTTGTTGTTTTCATTGTCATCCAAGTTGCAGGGACATGTTTTAAGTCATAATTCCAAGTTGGGGTCTTATTAATGTGGCAAGGAGGCCATAAACAATTCCTGAGCTCTCTGAGGACCCTTCTACATTACCGTATAATCCAGGTTATCATAGCAAATAATCCACATTATCGGCTTTGAGGTGGATTATATGACTCTACACTGATATTTTGGATTTTATATGGCACTGTAGAAGGGGCCCAAGACACTGTTGCTTGGATTAAGGCAGACAAAAGGTAGAAAATTAGGAGTGGGGTTCAGCTTCATGGCTAATTTTACTGAGTTTTTAAAATGGTATATTTATTAAGATATACAAAGAATGTAAATGTTCGTTGTGTACAGTGTTATATTTTCAAGTTGTTGATATTTCGTTGACATTTCTCCCCTATTATCTTTGTTTAAGGACCTTCTGACTTCTGTTTGGGTAGGTCAGAAAAGGGGCATCATAGGTTCTAAGTTAATAACAGATTCCTCTTTGCCTACCACCTTATAGTATCCTTAATCATCTTTACATCTAATTTAATTTTTTGTTGAGGTGTTGGATCACTGGCGGCCATTGACGAAATCCTCTAGTTGTTCTCCTCTTAAAAGAAAAGTTATTTTATCCATTCTTATCAAGTCAATAATATAATTTCCCCATTCTTCTATACCTGGTACTTTTGTGGTTTTCCAATATACGATTCGTGCTTTTACTGAGTGTTTAAAATGGGCAGGAAAATGGAGAAGGCTCTCTGAAGTGCTGCTGATAAGATTCCTGAAGGAAAAGAAAAGCAAGAAGCTGCAAACATGAAACCCTGTGTTCCCCCTGCGGAAAATTCAGTCTAAATTTCAGCAGCATAAAACAAAAGCGTTGTTTCAGTGTTTTAGTAAGGTATGCCTTGTGCATTATCTTAGCTATACTTCCACTGATCTTGTATAGTAAGCTAGCATAATTATCTCCATGTTGCAGATTTGGTTCAGGGCAAAGGCTGAAAAGGAACAACTTAGTTTGTAACTGAAGTGAGATTTGATCTGGAGGTTTCAAGTCTATTAAGACAGAGGTAGACACCAGTTATCAGTGTGCTGTAGAGCTCCCATGGATATAGATATCTCTTGATGTCACTCTATATGGGTTGTTGTGGGTTTTTCGGGCTGTATGGCCATGGTCTAGAGGCATTCTCTTCTGACGTTTCGCCTGCATCTATGGCAAGCATCCTCAGAGGTAGTGAGGTCTGTTGGAACTAGGAAAAATGGTTTATATATCTGTGGAATGACCAGGATGGGACAAAGGACTCTTGTCTGCTGGAGCCATGTGTGAATGTTTCAACTGACCACCTTGATTAGCATATAATGGCCTGACAGTGCCTGGAGCAAACTTTTGTTGAGAGGAGATTAGATGTCCTTGTTTGTTTCCTCGCTGTTGTAGTGCTGTTGTAATTTTAGAGTTTTTTAATACTGGTAGCCAGATTGTGTTCATTTTCATGGTTTCCTCCTTTCTGTTGAAATTGTCCACATGCTTCTTGTGGATGTTAATGGCTTCTCTGTGTAGTCTGACATGGTGGTTGTTAGAGTGATCCAGCATTTCTGTGTTCTCAGATAATGTGCTGTGTCCAGGTTGGTTCATCAAGTGCTTTGCTATGGCTGACTTCTCTGGTTGAAGTAGTCTGCAATGCCTTTCATTTTCCTTGATTCATTTTTGGGCAATGCTGCGTTTGGTGGTCCCCGTATAGCCCAAACACAAATACATTTTCACTCTATATGTTTGTATAGATTCAAGAGCCACAAGGGATGTTTTTGCTTTCTGGATTCGTTTCTGAAAAGTTGCAGCCTCAAGCCATTGTAGGTTTAACAACCTTGATCCATATCTTGTCAGTCCCACTATAGCTTGCTAGATTTCTTACCCATTCTGTAGTTCTTTCTGTCCGTGGCCTTTCGTGATATTGGGCCAGAGAGATGATGGAAGTTGCAGTTTGATTTATTTATTTATTATTTATACCCCACCCGAGAAAGACTCAAGGTGGCACACAATCACACCACCATGGTGCTTTAAAACATACAAACATCAATTAAAAGCATACATTATAAATGAAACATAATAATCATAGTTTAAAAATACATTCAATAAATCACGTCATCCATCATTCCAAGGTCAATACACATTTCCATAATAAATATTCCTGTGGTGCTCTAGCTTTCAAATGCCTGAGCCAGGTTTTGACTCTCTTTCGAAACACCAGGAGGGAGGGGGATGTCCTGATATCACTAGGGAGGAAGTTTCTCGACTGAAGGGCCACTACTGAGAAGGCCCTGTCTCTCATCCCCACCAACCACGCTTGCGATGAAAGTGGGGCCTCTGAGCCTCTGAGATGGTTCATAGGGGGAGATATGTTCGGTCAGGTAGGCTGATCTGGAACCATTTAGGGCTTTACAGGCTAAAGCCAACACTTTGAATTGTGCACGGTAGCATATTGGCAGCCAGTGGAGCTGATGTAGCAGGGAGTGGTAAGCTTCCTGCACGCCACTCTGGTGAGCAACCTGGCTGCCGCCCGTTGGACCAGTTGAAGCTTCCGAGCAGTCTTCAAAGGCAGCCCCGCATAGAGCGTGTTGCAGTAATCTAAGCAGGATGTAACCAGAGTGTGGACCACAGTGGCCAAGTCATAACATCTAAATGTCCGTGAGTTCTCCTTCCCCATTATATGGATAAGATCCTCCCTTAATTCATGCCTCCTTGCATTACCTAAGTAAAGCTCAGAAATTTCTGCTAGTCCAGTGGGCGGCAGCCAGGATGTTAACTGGGGCACCTTACAGAGAGAGGTCAACCCTCCTGTTCAAGGAGCTCCATTGGCTGCCATTCATTTTCCGGTCCCAATTCAAGGTGCAGCTGCTCACCTACAAAGCCCTAAATGGTTTGGGTCCTGCCTACCTGCGTGACCACATCTCTGTTTATGAACCCACACGCTCCCTTCGATCATCTGGAGGGGCCCTGCTCACGATCCCACCTGTGTTGCAGGCGCGTTTGGTGGGGATGAGGGACAGGGCCTTCTCTGTGGTGGCCCCCCGACTCTGGAACTCTCTCCCCAAGGACATCAGACAAGCCCCAACATTGGCAGTCTTCAGGAAGAGCCTGAAGACCTGGCTGTTCCAGTGTGCCTTTCCAGAATAGGAAACTCCTGGCATCAAGTCCCAAATGCACTTTGTTAGAGATTCAGGATTATCTGCACATTGCACCTACCTCCAAATACCTCTACATATTACCTGTCAAGTTCAGCACTTTTAAATTTTGTCTATTACATTTGGCCCGGCCTTTAGGTTTTAATTGCGTCACGGTGTCATCGTTTTACTGTTTTATTGTTTGCTTGAGGTTCATTATTTGCTTATGAGTTTTATTTTATTTTTTATGAGTTTTATTGTGTATTGTATGTTGTTGTTGTCGGCAGCCTTGGTCTTTGTAAGCTGCATCGAGTCCTTCGGGAGATTTTGCGGGGTATAAATAAAGTTAATAATAATAATAAAAGAAGTCACACCAGGAAAGATACTTGCATACTTCCTGGATATTTTTTTTAGGCCATAAAAATCTCCAGGAAGTATGCAAAGAATGAGGAAGTACTTCATCAGTGTCACAAACGGACGGTGAAGTGACAGCTCCCCTGGTGGCCAGAAGCTGAAAAGTTAAATAGCCTCTGAGTGTGTGTCTATATATGTTGTGTGTCTATGGCATTGAATGTTTGCCATGTATACATACATTGTAATCCGCCCTGAGTCCTCTGCGGGGTGAGAAGGGTGGAATATAAATACTGTATATATAAATACTGTAAATAAATACCATTGGTATCATTTGATTCAGCAAATTGTTTTGTTAGTCTAAATCTTGTTCTCATCATAAGACCACAAAAGAAACCCTACTTCTGCCTCCTTATTCATAACTCAGTCTACAGTAAGAGATCAGAAACTCTTCTCTTGCAATCCCTCGGTTGACAGTTGTCAAAATATTTAGTAATCTTACCTGGAAAATGTCTTTGCTGTGAGAGGTGTTTGTTGAACCAAGGATTAGCATCCCAAATTGTGCCATAAAGAAGATGCTATTTCATATTCCTAGCAAGGCCAGTAGGGAAATACTGTCACATCAAAGATCCATCTGGCCCAGCATCCCACTTTCATCAGCCTTAAGTCGTGTTGACAGCCCCTTCCCTTTTATTTCCTTGATTCACATTTCTTTTACATTACTGTCCTTTGGTTGAACACAAGGCAAATAATTATCACTTCACCACCACTATTCCTCTGGATCTGATAAGACTTCCATCGTAACTCTTCCATTTCAACAACAAGGAGTAGGAATAGGAATACAGCTGAACATTCAGAAAGCAAAAAATAATGGGTCTAGACAAATGTATATTGTGTTAAAGTGAATGAGGAAGACTACAAAATAGGTGAATATTTTTCTACCCATTAGTTTAGTCTATATATATAAAAATGCTCTGTGCATAATGAGTACCTTAAAAACAAAAGAACCAATGAACGAAATCACACCAAATTTGGCAACAAAACGTCTCACAACATAAGGAGTGACCATCACTCAAAATTATTATTTTGTCATTTGGGAGTTGTAGTTGCTGGGATTTATAGTTCACCTACAATCAAAGAGCATTCTGAACCTCCACCAATGATGGAATTGAACCAAACTTGGCACACAGGACTCCCATGACCAACAGAAAACACTGGAAGGGTTTGGTGGGCATTGACCTTGAGTTTTGGAGTTGTAGTTCACCTACATCCAGAGAACACTGTGGACTGAAACAATGATGAATCTGGACCAATGAACACTGGTGGAGTTTGGGGGAAATAGAATCTTGCCATTTGGGAGTTGTAGTTGCTGGGATTTATAGTTCACCTACAGTCAAAGAGCATTCTGAACCCCACCAATGATGGAATTGAACCAAACTTGGCACATAGTTCTCCCATGACCAACAGAAAATACTGGAAGGGTTTAGTGAGCAGTGTCCTTTGGTTTTGGAGTTGTAGTTCACCTACATCCAGAGCCCTGCTCTTGGTCCCGCCTTTGTCACAAGTACGTCTGGCGGGAATGAGAGACAGGGCCTTCTCGGTGGTGGCCCCTCGGCTATGGAACGCCCTCCCTAAAGAGATTACATCAGCTTCTTTCCTGTTAACATTTCAGAAAAAGCTCAAGACATGTCAAATTTTCACACCATATAGCCACAGTTTTCCAACAGACCTCACAACCTCTGAGGATGCCTGCCATAGATGCAGGCGAAACGTCAGGAGAGAATGCTTTTAGAACAGGTCCATATAGCTCGAAAAACCTACAACCCAGTGATTCCGGCCATGAAAGCCTTTGACAATAACCTTGTTCTTTCATAGCTGGGCACAGCTGTTTGCCTTAGATGGATTTACCCTCTCTCTTTAAAGTGCAATATTGCTCAGTGCCATTGGGCCACATTTCTTTGCCAACTCAATAATGAGCCTGATTAAGGTTCAAATGATACCTGGCTTAGATATGGCTTAGCATAAAATAAAAGGTGCACCTTGCATTTGGCAAATTCATATCAGCTGCCATTCTTCTTTTCTATGCTTCTAAACATCTGGTTGAACTTGTACACATCTCAATTAAAGGTTTGGAAAGTATTCACTACGGTGGAAACCTGAAGAACTGAGAGAAAAATAGAATCCTAACACTTGTGGATGGACTCTCAACCTTTTTTACCAACTTCATCCTAAATAGGAAAAATCCTATCAAGTGACTTTTCCCGCTTTCTTTGTAGATATATCTTGGCTCAATCGCCTAGCTTTTGAAATGTAACTTAAAAGGTCTGGTTCATTATCAAGATGTCGGATTTTCGGGTCTGAAAGGCAAGCATGCAGATGCCATACATACATAAATAAAATTAACAGCAACAATTCCCAAGGTGAGCAAACGAACCATCTGACTACAGAAGGTTAGAACCTGACATCTGATTCTCGTGACAACTTTTGACAAGGTAAAGCCACCAGATGGTACCTTTTCCCCATTGCTGTTCCATGCTCAACTTTTGTCTGGCATGTATGTTTGTCTTTCGTTACCAAATCTTACAGAAATATTAGTTTGAGGGATGGCTTTCAATGAGAAAATGTACTATGTATTGTCGAAGGCTTTCATGGCCGGAATCACTGGGTTGTTGTAGGTTTTTTCAGGCTATATGGCCATGTTCTAGAGGCATTTTCTCCTGACGTTTTGCCTGCATCTATGGCAAGCATCCTCAAAAATTACAACAGCAAAACAACAGAGAGTAAACAATCAGGCACATCAAATCACGTCTCAACAAAAGATTCCCCACAGGCACTTCCAAGCCATTAAATGCTAATCAAGGTGGTCAGTTGAAACATTCACACCTAGCTCCAGCAGACAAGAGTCCTTTGTCCCACCCTGGTCATTCCACAGATATATAAACCCTTTTCCCTACTTCCAACAGACCTCACTACCTCTGAGGATGCTTGCCATAGATGCAGGCGAAACGTCAGGAGAAAAATGCCTCTAGAACATGGCCATATAGCCTGAAAAAACCTACAACAACCCAGAAAATGTACAGTTTTTTATACCTAAATATAAAATTATTTGCTTTCCAGCTTTAAATATCATCTCATAGTCTTGCGATGCTCGAATAGAGCCGTATTCTATTCTTGATCAGCCTAAGCCCTATTGCACTGTATACTTCAGATATTTTGCTTCAACTTGTATTTTTTTACAGCCCTCCTTCCCCATTGTCCTGGTGCCAAAACTGCTATTTAGAAACACTCTTCCAACTATACAGAAAAAAGGAAAGGAGGAATTAGTTGGGTACGAAAAGACTTTACTTCTTTATCAGAGGCTTTATTACCAGAGATATGCTTGATCTGATTTCGCTTTTGGCCTATTTTTAGCCATTTGGGAGAGATTCAGAAGCAGTGGGAGATGATTGTAGCAATGCTGCTCCGTGATTTTGAATGATAATTGGGCAAAATGATCTGTGGCAGGTCTTTTATGGACTTCTATGAAGCTGCAGTAAGAGGTTAGAGGGCTGCACGAATCCTCCTGACCACCTTTTGCCCACCTACATTTTGAGAGAATATAAATTAGGACAGTCAAATATGAAAGTTGACTTCAGTTTGCGGTTGGGTTTTTTTTTGGGGGGGGGGGGGGGGAAGGTTAGAGGTGTTGCTTTATAATATTTTGACAGTCAACTAGGGTTTTATTTGCAGATCCGTTTTGCTATTTTACTCACCTTCCTCTAGATGTGTCCCACCATGTCAGTGTCCTTCTTCAACTCTGGTGTCCAGAACTGGAAACAACAATCCAAACAAGTTTCTTTAACTTTAGAGCCAGATATACAGTGATTAGTTCACCTCTCTGATGCTTTGAGACACTTCTTTCAACATTTAGCCCTCCACATCCACTAGGGTTGGGGACCCTTTGTGATTTTTTTTTTTTACCAGAGAGAACCTTTTTCAAATTCTGCAGCACTGCTGGTCACAGCTGACCTCCAGCTGGAGAGCTCAAGGGCCAGGGCTTCACAGTTCTCAGTGTCTATGCCACAGTTTTTAAGGTTTGCTTTGGGCCCATCTTTAAATCTCTTTTCCTGTCTTCCAAAATTCCGTTTGCCGTTCTTGAGTTCAGAGTAGAGCAACTACTTTGGGAGATGGTGGTCAGGCATCTGGACAACGTGGCCGGTCCAGCGGAGTTGATGGCAGAGGACCATCGCTTCAATCCTGGTGGTCTTTGCTTCTTCCAGCATGCTGACATTTGTCCGCCTGTCTTCCCAAGAGATTTGCAAGATTTTCCAGAGGCTGCACTGATGGAATCGTTCCAGGAGTTGCATGTGACGTCTGTAGACAGTCCACGTTTTGCAGGCATATAGCAGGGTTGGGAGGACAATAGCTTTATAAACAAGCACCTCAGTATCCCTACGGATGTCCCGGTCCTCAAACACTATCTGCTTCATTCGGAAAAATGCTGCGCTCGCAGAGCTCAGGCGGTGTTTTATTTCGGTGTCGATGTTCATGATCCTGTGGTCAACAGTATAGAAGCTGAACATAGAATCTAAAGTTTCCTAGAGATGTGTTCTAGATCTAGAATTGTCCATAGAATCTAGAGCTTCCTAGAGAGTTATAGATCTAGAACTGTTCATAGATTCTAGAAATGTGCTCTGTCTAGAAATCTCAAGATCATTGGTTTTCAACCTGTGTGTCCCCAGATGTTTTGGCCTTCAACTCCCAGAAATCCTAACAGCTTGTAACTTGGCTGGGATTTCTGGGAGTTGTAGGCCAAAACACCTGGGGACCCACAGGCTGAGAACCACTGAACTAGAGCTTCCTAGAGAGATGTTCTAGATCTAGAACTATCCATAGAATCTAGAGATGTGCTCTCTCTAGAAATCTCAAGATCAATGTTTTTCAGCCTGTGTCCCCCCAGATGTTTTGGCCTTCAACTCCCAGAAATCCTAACAACTCGTAACTTGGCTGGGATTTCTGGGAGTTGTAGGCCAAAACACCTGGGGAGCCACAGGTTGAGAACCACTGATCTAGATCCTCCAGTTTGACAATTTCACTGAAATGTGTGAATACTCAACTCCACAAAAAACAAATTGGCAAATGCAGAGACCCAACTGTATGTGAATAAGCTGAATTACCAAGGCAACCTTCATTCCTCCATCCCAGAGATGTGCCTGTGCTCTAAGTGGGGGGCCACAGAGGACATTAGATCTCAATTATAATCCTGTTGGTATGCGGGGCTCCACTGATGCATGCACCCTCCGGCATTTGCCCTCTGGAGCTTTCTGATGCCTAACACCTGATTACATTGATTCCTGCCCCCCCCCCCTTTGCTGTGCATAAGCGGCTAATCAGTCAGCTGAACGATAATGAAAGATCTCGCCATCTGTCTGCTTTATTTAATGGAGTGTCAGCACATCCCAAATAGGAAATAATTGGATTGACAGACACACAGTCAGTTATTAGACTGTTTGTTATCTGATTAGAAAAGGGGGGGGGGTGAGATGAAGGGGGAGAGGGGGACCAGCCGCCAGGGGAGCGGACGATGGAGATTGACTTGATCTGATTGTGTCTGACATTCAATGCATGGGTGGTCTGCCAGGGAGGTATGTGCCATTTGGAAGTTCCTGGCCAGTGGTCAGTTTGCCTAGAGTTGGCATTTCTTCTAAATGCTCAGTTGCATTCCATGCCATTTGCAGTGGGCTGTAATTTATTTATTTATTTATTTATTTATTTATTGCATTTGTTGACCGCCGCTCTCAGCCCTGGGGCGACTCGCGGCGGTGTACAACATATATAAAAAACAGTTTACAAAGAACACACAATATCAACATCAACATATTACACATTAATATAAATCATTATATTATATTAAAGGTTAATTGCATTAAAATGGGCCCCATTCATAAAGTTCTTGCTGGGCCTGATATGTTAAAACGGAGCCCTTAAAAAAGATAAATTGTTTAGGCATCTTACTTCTTTCTCCCTTCTAGAAGCTATTTGAATGTTGTGATAACAACATTTCACTAGTTAATAAAACCAAACTTGCCAGATTGGAACTATGCCATGTGTATGGCACAGGGAAGTTTTTCGTCACTCCTGCTTCCATTTCCAAAAAGCTTGGCAAAATGATATCCCTTTCTAGAATACATACAAAAGCAACCTGAGGATGTCTATCCTCCCCAATGTTTTATATCCCTAACCAATTGAATGATGATATTGTGTATTACAGGAACAACATTCTGGAGTATCCATGTTGGCTATTAGGGATGTACATTTCGAGTTAACCTTGACCCATTTCATCTCCCGGTTTTCAGTGGTGGCCTTGATCCAGTTTTTGGGTGCCTCCTGAAATCAGGAAAGCAAATATTATTTATTTATTTATTTATTTCGGGTACTTTTACCCGGCCCTTCTCAACCCCCGAGGGGGGACTCAGGGTGGCTTACAAAAGGCATAATTCGATGCCTATACAAAAATTATACATAGTGTACAAAACCATAGTTAAAACAATTATCACAGTTAAAACAATCATAACAATTGTTGGGGTTCAGCCTGAGTTTGAACTTGAACCTGATTCTCTGTTTGTTCCTCCTGATGCTAATGAAAATATATTTACTGATACTAATGGAAATGTACCTCTTGATGCCAATGCTCCTGAAATTAGTGAGGAAGAAACTGCTGTAGGTTTGGAAAATGCCAATGTTCCTGAAATTAGTGAGGAAGGAACTTCTGTAGATTTGGAAAATGAAAGTACCAGTGTTCATGAGAATGTTTCAGAGGGAAGCCTTGACCTTTCCCTCCCTTCTGCACTTGGTAACTGTAATGACAACAGAAGGGGCCAGATTTGGCAAGACAGAAGTAAATCACTCAGCTTGCGAAGGTCTTCCCGAATTAAAGAATTACAAACATTGGCTTCAAAGAAGAGGGGCGGTTCACAGAACCAATTCTTTGGCTTTAATTGCCTTCCGCCGGGCTGACTTTCTCAGTTCAGGCATCGTTTCAGAATTGATGAAGACTTTGGCAGTTCTCCCGGTTCCCTGGCCATAGTTTTGAAAGATTTCTAGGATATCAAGTACGGTTAGTGGATTGCTAACAGGTTCCAGTATTTTACAGTGTGGCTTTGGGTTTTGATCTTGTCATTTAAATTCATGTTTGCTGATTTTGCTGTGGCTTTTGACTTGCATTTTCCCTTTATTTTGTAACCATTTTTCTTCAATAAAAAAGGATTGTTTTTCACAGTCAAGTGTGGTGGATAGTTATCTTAGGGCCTCGTTCCCTGCTCTGGATTGCAACACAATCAATATACATCACATCATATAAAAACTATTCACATGCTCAGCGTTCGTCTTTCAGAGTTCCAAATTCCATTCCATTAGTCATTTCCTGGCCATTCTCAAAGTCCTTTCTTTATCTGCACGATTGTCCGAATGCCTGGTCCCAAATCCATGTTTTCAGTTTTTTCCTGAAGGAAAGGAGGGATGTCGCTGATCTAATTTCCCTGGGGAGTGAATTCCACAGGTGGGGCCACCACCGAGAAGGCCCTGCTCCTCGTCCCCGCCAACCTCACTTGTGATAGAGGCGGGGTCGAGAGCAGGGCCTCCCCAGAGGATCTTAGACTTCGAGGTGGGACGTAGAGGGAGATCCGTTCGGACAGATATGCTGGGCCGGAACCGTATAGGGTTTTGTAGGTCAAAACCAGCACTTTGAATTGTGCTCGGAACTGGATCGGCAGCCAGTGGAGCTGACAACAGAGGGGAGTGGTATGCTCCCTGTATGACGCTCCGCTGAGCAATCTGGCTGCATCCCGCTGGACTAGTTGGAGTTTCTGAACAGTCTTCAAAGGCAACCCCACTTGTTTTCGCTCTAGGGTGCCGAAAGATCAGCTTTCCATTGGCTCCCCAGGCTCCCCGTCATTTTAGTCATTTAAACTGTTTTACTCTAGATGAGAGGTGCTCAACTGCAGACAGGGACATGCTTTAAGGAGGTTTCTTACCTGTTTGTACTCTAGATGAGAGGCACTCCGCTGAAGGCAGGTATGCGCGTTTCTGGGCCTGCATGCCACACATGCACACACTCTTTCCAAGGCAAGGAGGCAAGTTCTCATTCTTACTCTAGAGCAGGAGTCCTCAAACTTTTTAAGCAGAGGGCCAGGTCACAGTCCCTCAAACTGTTGGAGGGCCGGATTATAATTTGAAAAAAAAACATGAATGAATTCCTATGCACACTGCACATATCTTATTTGAAGTTCAAAAAACACTTAAAAACAATATAATAATTAAAATGAAGAACAATTTTAACAAATATAAAATTATTAGTATTTCAATGGGAAGTGTGGGCCTGCTTTTGGCTGATGAGATAGGATTGTTGTTGTTGTTGTGTGCTTTCAAGTCGTTTCAGACTTAGGTTGACCCTGAGCGAGGGCCGGGTAAATGACCTTGGAGGGCCGTATCCGGCCCCTGGGCCTTAGTTTGAGGACCCCTGCTCTAGAGGAGGCACTCAGCTGCTGGCATGCATGTGCGCAGGCCCGTAGCCAGGATTTCGTTTTGGGGGGGGGACTGAATTTTTTTCAGGGGGGGTTGGGGGGGCTGAGTTTGGGGGGGCTGAGTCTGAGTGAAAGAGGGTCTAGCCTAGCAAACCTTTTGTATCATTACCCCAATACCCCATGCATATGGGATATATTGAGTATGGTGATCAGATCATGATATGAATAAACATAACAGTTTAAATAATGCACCAGTAAGGCCTTTTCGCGAACCACAATGAGCCCCCCCCCCCCCCCCGGCTACATGTGCGCTTTCTGGGCCTGCATGCTACACATTCACTCTTTCCAAGGTAAGGAGGTATGGAGTACCACATGCTCATGAAAAGCTATTGAAGAGCCAGGATCGGCTTCTGCTTGCTTTCATGTCGAGCTGATTTTTGTACCGGGAGGGTCCTTCTCATTATGTGCTCCCAAAGGTTCCACATGCAACTCTATTGGCTATGAAAAAAGAACTAAATCCACAATCCATAAAAAGGTGTATTACAACTACCTTCAACATTAATTTAGTTCCATAATTCCCAAACTTTGTCCTGTGGCTGTTTTGGACTTCAGTTCCCAGAAGCTTGGTCAACAGTTGAGAATGCTTGGACCTGAAGTCCACAACGTCTGGAGATTTAGTTAATACTAGCTGTCCCCTGCCACGCGTTGCTGTGGCCCAGTCTAGTGATCAGGAAAATAAAGTAATGAAGAAATGTTGGTTTCTAATATCCGTAATGTCTTGATGCTTGTGGGTAAACAATATTTCTTCTAGGTTCTTGTAGGTTTTTTCGGGCTATAGGGCCATGTTCTAGAGGCATTTCTCCTGACGTTTCGCCTGCATCTATGGCAAGCATCCTCAGAGGTAGTGAGGTCTGTTGGAAATAGGAAAATGGGTTTATATATCTGTGGAATGACTGGGGTGGGGCAAAGAGCTCTCTGCTGAAGCTAGGTGTGAATGTTTCAGCTGACCACCTTCATTAGCATTTGAAGGCTTGGCTGAGCCTGGGAAAATGTTCTGTTGAGAGGTGTTAAGATGTGCCTGGTTGTTTCCTCTCTGCTGTTTTGCTGTTGTAATTTTAGAGTTTTTTTAATACTGGTAGCCAGATTTTGTTCATTTTCATGGTCTCCTCCTTTCTGTTGAAATTGTCCACATGCTTGTGGATTTCAATGGCTTCTCTGTGTAGTCTGACATGGTGGTTGTTCGAGTGGTCTAGTATTTCTGTGTTCTCAAGTAATATGCTGTGTCCAGGCTGGTTCATCAGGTGCTCTGCTATGGCTGACTTCTCTGGTTGAAGTAGTCTGCAATGCCTTTCATGTTCCTTGATTCGTGTTTGGGCAATGCGTTTGGTGGTCCCTATGTAGACTTGTCCACAGCTGCATGGTGTACGGTAGACTCCTGCAGAGGTGAAAGGATCCCTCTTGTCCTTTGCTGAACGTAGCATTTGTTGGATTTTATTTGTATTTTAAGCCACATTAATAAAAGTGTTTGAGGAAATTATTATTTATTATTATTTCACTCCAAAGCTGTTTCATAGGAAATTGTGTTTTCTGCACAGGTAACTTCGTGTTTGAATATTGAGGGAAAAACTCTGCGAAACTTTCAGTCATTATTACTCTTCCCAAAAGGTTTTCCAGACTGTTGGGAAACCCATATTTCAATTGAGAAATGGGAATGAATAGAGACTATTCTTTGAATGTCTATCGAGTGGTTCCTCTTAGACATGTCTGTTGCCAGGAATGCACATAGAGTTTGGAGCAGTTAAATGCCCTCATTTTTATTTTCTTTGTTTGCCCACCATTGGTGTTGGTTCTTCCGTTTCACCTTGGTGCCTCCACTTTGAAGCGCATCTGCTACCCAAGGGATTCAGGGATGGTGCAGATGTCGATTTATCTCTTGACTGGGGAGGGAGGGAAGGAGGCAGCAATGGAAACTGTGCTGCATGGGAAATATCCAGGTTGGACCTTGCTCCCATTTGCAAGGCACTGATTTCACTCTGCAGGCTCCATTACTTCTGTAATGAAGCTGCCTCCAACCCTACTTTCAAAGAGTCTTAAGAGGAATGCTGCGTAAATGGAAGCCATTTGTGCCAGCACCTGGGCCACAGCTTCTTAATGACAGTTTCCTCTGGTTGGAGAAGTGGGCCGAAAACTAGCTTTACCAAGAGCCAATTCCTTCTTTTTTATGGAGTCCTTTCATCCTTCAGTGCCCGTGCTTGACTCTCATTAAGGCTAATGGAAACGGATTGAGTGTACGGACAGGGGAATTGTTCTGTCTGGTGATAACGTCGGGGTAGGGGAGATGTAGAATTGGGCTGCAGGTAAGTGAGCTAATGGGACTGGAATATTTAATAGTCCAATGCAGTGCCACAGAAAAGGCTTGGTTCAGGCCAAGAAGATAATGGCCGTTCTTGAGTGTTTTGTGATTACAATCTGTTCATCTTTCTGTTGGATTGAGATCCAGAGCTCCTTACTGACCAAGAATGGCCTTGTGGCTCTTAACAAAGACCGACAAGCCTTTTTCACAGCTTGGGTAAGCCAATTGCTACTTAGCTCCTCCTCTTCAAAGAGATACACAATCGAGTGACCTTCCATTATCTTGGCCAATTTGCACCATTGTACGTTCTAGTAAGTGTTATTACCAGTTTCGAACCATCTGATATGCTTACTGTAAGAACGTAAGAGCTCTGCTGAATCAGATCAACGTGCGATCTGGTTCAGCATTTAGTTTCCTGCAGTGGCAACCAGATATTTATTTATTTAGATGTCTTAGACAACAATGTTTGCAGTTAATGTTTTGAACTTTGCACATCTCCCTCTTTCGTCCACAGCTCTATCTTTCTTTTCCCTCCTTATCTCTTGGACTGTGATCTATTCTGTTCCAAAACTAATTCTCACAGAAGGGCTCTCTCTATTTTATCATCATACGGAGCTCAGCAAAATTCTAAGCATTTAGCAAACACGATAATGCCTCACTCTCACTTGCCAGATTCAACAATCTTCTTTAGCAGCTGCAATGGATATATAGGTTTAGGGTGCATGATACAGGACGACTGCCAAAGGTTTTTATTTTGTTGTTAATTACCACCAAGTCAACTTTGAATGGATGACTCTGTGAATGAAGGACCTCCAAGTCACCTTCTGATCCACAGCTTTGCTAAAGTCTTGCAAGACCATGACCTTGGACTCCTCAGTTGAGTCTATCTACTCATTTTCCTCTTCTCCTACTGGATTCTACCTTCCCAAACATTATTTTCTTTCCAGGAAGTAATTTGCCTGAACAGTGAAATTTAAGCAAATTCAGTAGTTCTTTCTTGGGCAAAACATTTGAGAAATGTAAAAGGCATTCCAAAAAAATTCAATAAAGCTATTGCAATTTCCCAGGATGGGGGTACTTGCTGGCCAGAGGAGCATTTCAGTTTGTGTTTAGATTACTTATACTCAGGATATAAAGAGTAATATAATCACAAAATTGAAAGGAACTGCAAGGACTATCAAGGCCCACACCTGCCACGAGGAAATAAATACCAAAAGCACTCCTTAAGGGTGTCCATCCAGCCTTTAGTCAAAGATCTCCAAGGCAAGCAGTTCCATTGTTGAACAGCTTCCTGATGTTTTGGTGGACTCTTCCTTCTTGGAAATTGAATTACTTTGTGTTTTAATCTCAGAAGCATCCGAAAACAAGCTTGCTCCTCCTGCTGTAAATGTTGAATATTTACAATATTTCTCATTGTCTGTATAGAGAGACTTTCTAGATATATCAGGACAGGATGCCAAGAAATTGTCAACCACAACAGGAATTCGCATTTTCAGTAGAAGACTACAAAAGGGGTGCTTTTCTTTGGCTTATCATTTTTGTCTGTACAAAAATGCATCTGAAGAAAATTACACTATGATTCCAGAAAAAGTTGGAATGTTAAATTGCCTCTGACTGTTTGTCTATATATGTTGTGTGTCTATGGCATTGGATGTTTGCCATGTATATGTACATTGTAATCCGCCCTGAGTTCCCTGGGGGTTGAGAAGGGTGGAATATAAATACTGTCAATAAATAAATAAATAAATAAATAAATATCTGCACATTTGATATCCACAGTTTCATTTACCCACATTCCAAAAAAACAGTTCCTATTGGAAGTGTTTGTTGCCCCCTCCCCCAGACCCTCCATTGCTATTTTATGGTGTTTAAGTGGCCCAAGTATAGTCAAACCATAGTGATTAATGTTATCCGTGGTTTTAGGTATCCACAAGTGTCTTGGAGCAGTTGTCTCTCCACATTTGTGGGTTTCAATTTTGCAATTTTATTATTTGTGGATATGATCACTGGCTACTTCATCACTAGAGAATGAATCCACTTTAAACCTGATTTCTGCCTCCTGCAGAATTCTGGGGTTTGTAGTTCACTGAGGCTGTTAAAGGCTCCTCACTAAATTACAAACTCCAGAATTCTGCAGGAGGCAGCAACCGGATTTAAAGTTGATTCATTCTCTAGTGTGATGAAGCTATATGTTCTCTCTTGAAATCTCTTGATACATCTGTCGGCATTTGTAGACCCTTCAGACTGATTTTATGGTAAACCTCTGGCAAAAATTGCCCATAGAGTTGTGCCAGAGGACCTAGAGATCCCTAGGTAGGTCTTCTTTCAGGTGCAAAAAGAAAGGAATTGATTTATTCATGACATTTACTTTTAGTGGGGGTCTTGTGCCTCTTATCCCACCAAAATAATAAAAAAACGCCCTTCCAATGCCTCTGATTTTGAGAAATCTATGCCTTAAGGCAGCAACTGCTGTATTTTACCTATGCAATTTGTGCAATTTAGGCAATTTGCTCAAAAACCGTCTTTGCAAATGCAAAAACTCCTTTAATACTGGTGGAAAATTGCTTACTCTTTTCTCAGACGAGAATTTTCCACAGTTTCTCATTCCCACATGAAAGACTGAAACAAGTGAGGACTAATGTTCATAAAGTACAGTGTCTTTCGCTGTGTGGATTATCCTCCATTTGGAAACTGCCGGTCTTTCTTTTCCGTCAAAGATTAACCAGCATTAAGCTGTGTATTGCAGCCCCATTCAAATCTAACGTATTTTAGTACGTTGGGTTCTTCATATATTATGGGATTTCAACCTGCTTTGCTCTGCATGGGATTGTGCCTTTTCTTGTCTTCCTTGCCATTTTTTAAATAGCACAATGACAGTTTGTATTCTTAAAAACCTCAATGAGCCACAGCACTTGAGGTTATTTAACACTCGGTTTAGCTAAAATTGCAATCGCATGTTGCTCCCCGGAGTCCATTTGGTTTTTATGTTCTATGATGGTTTATTGTTGTTAATAATGTGATGTTCGGCCTTCTCCTGGTCAAAGGGATTGGTTTGAAAAGATGGATGAGTTCTACTACAAGGGCTGTCTTGATGCACTACAATTGCCAGAAGAATTCTCCTTAAAACCAAACCCGCTCAAGTCCTTTGCTCACATCTTCCAAAAATTGGTAGCTTCTATATTACGTCTAATAATAATAATAATAACTTTATTTATACCCCGCCACAATCTCCTCAATGGGGACTTGGGGCAACTTACATGGGGTTAAGTCTTGAAATGCTTCCAGCGTCCCCAAGGCCTCTTCAGACCATCCTACGTCTCCACGCTTTCTCCATTTCCTCCCAAACTCAGCTTCTCTCCTTTTCGAGAACTCTTCGGAAAGGCACTGCTAACCAAGGATGAAATGTGCATTTAATAAACAACAAAGAAATAGCAGGTAAAACAAGAAATCTAGGCCAAATGTAAATCCTGAATACAAAATTACATAATAAGATTCCCCCCCCCCCATATTTTTTTGAATGCACCCTCACTCAGGGGGCACAATTATTAATCCATCATTAGGCCATTTATTTAAAGCATTTATATTCTGCCCTTCTCACCTTGAAGGGGACTCAGGGCAGAGCACAACATATAAATAGCAGGCGTTCAATGCCGGGACATAAAGAGACTATACTCATACATTAACATTAAAATCATTTATCTCGACATTAAAATCCACTGTTTAAAACGGCCTCAATCATCTGCAATGAATCCGGTTGGCATGGTAAGGTTTCCTATCGCTGCTTTATTGTACTGTCCCAAAGGTTTGGTCCCACAGTCAAGTTTTTACCATTCTTCTGTAGGACAGGAGGGAAGGGACTATTTGAAGCTTCTAAGCAGTCTTCAAAGGCAACCCCACGATTTATTTATTTATTTATTTATTTATTTATTTATTACTGCACTTGTAGACCGCCGTTCTCAGCCCTAGGGCGACTCACGGCGGTGTACAACATATAAAAACAATTTACAATAAAGGCAATATCACAAACAACAATAACAACATCACTATCAATAATACAATTACACTAAATCATTCGCGACGTCTCATCATAGAATCACAATCCAATCTCGTTATCCATATTCCGTTCCAATCATCATTGCCAATTGTTGTAGCACTTAGTCAAACGCCTTCTCAAACAACCACGTCTTTAGTCTCTTGCGGAATGTCATAAGGGAGGGCGCGACATAGAGTGTGTTTCAGTAGTCTATCCTAGATGTAACAAGAGCATGGACCACCATGGCCATGTCTGACTTCCCAAGGAACAGGCGCAACTGGTGCACAAGTTTTAATTGTCTATCTATACCCTGCCCTTCAACCACAGTCTCCCAGCTCACATATTGGTGCCACAGTTCCCACCATCAGCCTTACAATCTTTGACAGTACATCACCCTCAAGTTTGCAATTTAAGACATGAATGTAAAAGGGGATGGTTGGGCGAAAATCAAGTACAGCAAGTCTTGGCTACTTTCTTCTCCACTCAGAGATTGGGGCAATGGCTGTGGCAACATAAATGGAGAGGCTCTTATCAAGTGTTGGAGTGAATGCACAATAGGGCTGTGCCTGACTCTTTTCCATCTCCATTAGCAGTCACAGCAGACTTGGGGTGGGGGCTGTCAATGCCTTATCAGCTGTCCCATGCTTCCTCCTCACAATACCCCAAAATGGGTGGCATAAAATGGTAGTTATCCATCAACAAGGCGTTGGACTCAAGGGAATAGGTACATGATGGATTATGGCAGTAAAACTAGAATGAACGCTGCTAAAAGGGAGAGTGAAACCCAAGAAATTGGGGAGCTCTCAATAGAGACAAAATGGTTTATCTTTGCATGCAATAAGGTATTTGTCACCAGCTTGCTCTTAAGAGCCATATCTGTTCTACAGTAAGTGATAATACTGTAGATCAAATCCCCAGGGTCTAGTTTTTCTCTGAATGCCGTGCATTTCTCCTTTTAGTGTCTTCTCGGTAAGCGTGCCTTCAGTAGCAGATGATTTCTGGTGCATGCAGTATTGTAGGTGTCTTATGTTTATTATACTTATATATGTTTAATCGTCAGTATCCTCTGACGCTTCCAGAGCATCCGTGAGATTAGTTTAGATCCAACAAAGGTGTTCAAGGGGGACAGTGGGGAAACCTGCAGCAATAAAGAGGCTCCGCTCACATCCTTATTTATTATAACATCCCTAAGCTGCACTTTCACACTTTAAAGCTTTTCAGGACAATGCGCAAAAACCATAATGGAAGCAATACACTCTGTTACAATATAAAGAGTTTTCTAGGTCCTCCATCCAATTCTACGGTATATTTATTTACTTATTTATTTATTTACAATATTTATATCCTGCCCTTCTCACCCCGAAGGGGACTCAGAGCGGCTTTACAGGACAAACATATGGCAAGCATTCAATGCTAATTTACAATTAATAAGGACACACAACACAAACAGAGGTAAAGGCAGTTTTTCCTATCTTACTTCTGGCATCTTGGAGGCTGTGCTCAACTCCGGCCACAGGGAGGTGCTGTTGCTTCATTTTCCATGCTGAGGAGCTTTCCTCCAGTTGACGTCCTTAAAGGTGCCTTTATTTCCTCCCCGCTAAAAGCAGTATCTATTTTATCTACTCACATTTCTGCTTTCGACCTGCTAGGTGGGCAGGTGAGCTAGGGCTAATGGTGGGTGCTCACCCTGACCTGGACTCAAACTACTAACCTTTCGATCTGCAGAATTTTTCTGCAGCACAGCATTTTAGCCTGCTATGCTAAGCCCACCCATCAGAAGTTACCATAAAGTAATCTTGGAGCACCTAATAAATTCCTTGAGATAATTAGAGAAAAAGCCAAATACCTAGTTATGTGGGTGGGGGGATGGAGATGCGAATTTCCCCTAAAATAGCTGGAGGGAAAACATATTCCTGGGTCGAGTGGATGCTCAAAAGCATTCTGTCCTTTCCTTCTAAAAATGTATTTGCTACTTTCGCTGCTCTTTTGTCCTTGACTCTGTTTGGTGTTTTGGGGTTCTAGTATTTATTTATTTATTATTTATTTTGAGGTTTTATATACCGACCCTCTCACCTTCAAAGAGGGATTCGGACCGGTTCACAACATGTGTTAACATACAAAGAATATACAATAACAACACAATGCCACTTCATTACACGATTAAAATATCAGCACCATACACATTAAAACATTATCATCACAGTTAAAAGAGCCAAATCGTCCAACACCATCACAATCCCATTCATCATCCTCCTTTCATGTGGGCAAAGAATTAAATCGTCAAATGCCGCGTTCCACAACCAGGTCTTTGTTAGTTTCCTGAACATCATGAGGGAGGGGGCAGTTCTGATCTCTAATGGCAGGGAGTTCCAAAGTCGAGGGGCCACCATCGAGAAGGCCCTGTCCCTCGTCCCCCCAGCCGTGCTTGTGCAGGCGGAGGGACCGAGAGCAGGGCCCCTCCAGACGATCTTAGTGGTCTTGATGGTTCGTAGGGGAGAATACGTTCGGAGAGGTAAACAGGGCCGGAGTCGTTTAGGGCTTTATAGGTTAACACCAGCACTTTGAATTGTGCTCGGAAGCTAATCGGCAGCCAGTGGAGTTCGAGTAACAGTGGTGTGCTCCCTGTACCCAGCACCCGTTAGTAATCTGGCTGCCGCGCGTTGTACTTGCTGCAGCTTCCGGGCAGTCTTCAGAGGCAACCCCACGTAGAGAGCGTTGCAGTAATCTAAGCGGGATGTAACCAAAGCGTGTTAAAAACGAAGTAGTTCTCTGTCGTCTTAAATCTGGCAGTTGAGGACTCTGAACATAATTGTTCTAGTGGACTGTAAACAAAAATCCAGTTCATGGTAGAATTTGTTAGTAATTACTATTGCTTCTCAATAGCACTCTATTTTGACAATCAGTTCCCAAAACTTTGTAGGTATCAAGAAGTCTTTGCTTACCGAGGAGTACCCGATTGACATTTGAGCATGTTTCCTAGTAAATATTCCAAAGTACCCTACTCTTCTTTCAGGAATGGTAAAGGAAAGGATTATTTGGCCAAGAATAAACAGTAGAAGGAGAAAGTCAGGTGGATTCAAGACCTTGTATGGTACACAATTGCATCAGGTGTGACTTATAGGCAGAGGTGGCCCTAGGTAATTTTCAACGGTAAGCAAACAGTATTTTTCCCCCCCCCCCAACCAATCACTGATATATATTTTCTGTTCGTTGTGGGAGTTCTGTGTGCCATATTTGGTTCAATTCCATCATTGGTGGAGTTCAGAATGCTCTTTGATTGTAGGTGAACTATACATCCCAGTAACTACAGCTCACATATGTCAAGGTCTATTTTCCCAAGAGCGCCTCAAGAGCGCCCCTGGGCAAAATCAACTATACTGCAAATGCTTACTTTGCGTAATGGGTTGAACCACCCCTTCTTATAGGGATTTTCATTTCCATCCTAGAATATAGCAATGGCTCCCAAACGTTGGTCCTTCGATGTTTTGGAAAGCGTCTCCCAATAGACTCAGTCAACTTGGCCCACAGTCTGGAATTGAGAAGTTTGGGGTCCAAAACATCTAGAAATCCAGAGTTTGGGAACCAGCAGAATGTTGGCTGTTTTTCAGGGAGTCATGCCTGGAGTTTGCTGCAACATAGATTGAACACCCTCACTTTATATATATTTACTTTATTTACATTCTGCTCTATCTCCCCAAAGGATTACAGGTACATATATGACAAACATTCAATGCCGTTGTACAATTGATAGAGACAGACAGTACATAAACAGAGGCAAGGCTTCCCTCTTTTCATCTCCAGCATCCATCTGTGCTCAACTCAGCAATGGGGAGGTCCTGTTGTTTTGTTTTCCACACCCAGGACCCTGTCGTCCATGGACACCTTTCCTGATCAGATTTTTGCCAGCATGTTTTTCAGGGCACCTTTTACCTCCCCACCAAAGTAGTATTTATTTATCTACCTACATGGTTGTTTTCGAACTGCTAGGTGAATAGAAACTGGGCTGACTACTTCACCCCGACCTGGGCTTGAACTGCCAACCTTCAGGTTGGTAGGATCTTCTATAGCTGGTAGTTTAGCATGCTATGCTAACCCGTCTCTATGAAAAACATGGCCCAAAGGTCTTGTCAGCGAGGGAGCTGTTTCAGACCCACTTTTTTATCAGGAGAGAAGTGGTGTTCCTTTGCTGAATTTTTACAGAGCTGTCCTTTGTTTTACATATTTCCTGGGTAAAAAGTACCACAAGGAAAAGCAAAACCAGACTCCTTCTCTGCCAAAGACTGTATTCCTGATCTGTTCTACCGTATATGTTTAGCTGTCTCATCTTTATAACAAGCTAACTGTGGCAATAAAGTTGGGAGTTAAACTTTTAGGAAATAATAGTCTGTTTGGTGTGTATGTGTGTGTGTGTGTGTGTGTGTGCTTGCCCGCATTCCCAGTGACTTGTCATTTGCACAAAAATAAAGAAAAGAGAGTTGATTTTTACCTAAAGTGCTTTTCCGTCTAGAGGGACCGCTTAATTGTAGTCACAAATCACCTTGAATGCTTTCCTAGAAAGATAAAACAAGTTAAATTTGTATATCACTCGGCAAGTGCTTCCTTCTGAATTGGATATGAGATGGAGATTTTTAGCTTTCCCTTCTGTATCTTTGCAGCTCGTACCCAATTTTTTTTTTGTTTTCGGATATTTCATAACAGCACAGAAGTAAGGAAGCAGATTCCTAATCCCCCCCCCCCCATATAGATAGATAGATAGATGATATAAATAGGTGTAGATAGATTAGATAGATAGATAGATAGATAGATAGATAGATAGATAGATAGATGCGCATTTTATTGTGTTTTTTGCCTCCTCCTTCTCTCCCCATTTGGGATCACTGTCCAACAATTCCAAGATGTACCTTGCTTTGCATTTTGATTTGCAGAAATCTCCTTAGCATTTTACAAGGAGGAGCACTGCTGTTGTTATGTTAAATAAGTGTAATTACCATGCCTGGAGGGAATTTTCCATCCTTGACTTGCCACGTGCTCTCTCACATGGAAAAAATAGGCCCCAAAGCATATCGGTCTCTTTTTCCCCTTTAGCTTTATGGGATTTTGCATCCATTTTCTTCTTCTGTCTGATATGGGTTCAGTCAGAACTGCGGAGAACAAGACCCCGAATCCCTTTTAAATTTACATCTGGAGGTTTCTGTTTCTTGATGAAATAGTTTTGTTTTGTTATTTTGTGTCAGGAGCAACTTGAGAAATTGCAAGTTGCTTCTGGTGTGAGAGAATTGGCTGTCTTCAAAGACGTTGCCCAGATGTTTTGATGTTTTACCATCCTTGTGGGAGCTTCTCTCATGTCCCCACATGTGGAACCGGAGCTGACAGAGGGAGCTCATTCGCGCTCTCCTCAGATTCGAACCTCCAACTTGTCAGTCTTCAGTCCTGCTGGCACAAGGAAACTATCTGCAAATATTGGGATTGCACTGGATCCCCTTGGACCAAATGCGGGACAGAATCATAGGGTTGGAAAAGACCCCAAGGGCCACCCAGGCCAACCCCATTCATGAACACACAATTGAAGCACTCCCAACAGAATACCATCTAGTCTCTGTTTGAAAACCTTCAGAGAAGGAGACTCCACCACAATCCAAAGCAGTGCATTATTATTAACAGGATGGGTTGTTGTAGTTTGTAAGTTGTGTTTCTTCTTCTCTGCAGTCAGTGGTTCCTTGATGTATTGTAAGAACACTTTTCCTCTGGGGGATCTTTGTCTTGATTCTCGTGGCTTGTTCTCGGTCTTGCAGCTCTTCTGATGTCTGAGTTGGAGTCTCCATTTGCTTGGAGAGCCCGGTTTAGGTGGTTCAGTTCACCTTGGAGGAGGTGGGGTTCACAGATTCTGCCAGGGCTTTAATTGTGCTTCTTTTTTGATGTATTATTGAAGGCTTTCATGGCCGAAATCACTGGGTTGTTGTAGGTTTTTCGGGCTGTATGACCATGGCCCCGTCTGAAGTTTCACCTGCATCTATGGAGGCATCCTCAAAGGTTGTGAGACCTCACAACCCCTGAGGATGCCTGTCATAGATGCAGGCGAAACTTCAGGAGAGAATGCCATATAGCCCAAAAAACCTACAACAACCCACTTCTTTTTTTTTACTTGGGTGATGGTTGGAGTTTTTATGTAGGTATCTATCCATGTGTGTTGGTTTTCTGTAAACTGTGTGACCCAATTGTTGATCTGATTCAGATATTCAGAGAAGGCTGAGAGGAGATATGATAGCCATGTATAAATATGTGAGAGGAAGCCACAGGGAGGAGGAGGGAGCAAGCTTGTTTTCTGCTTCCTTGGAGACTAGGACGCGGAACAATGGCTTCAAACTACAAGAGAGGAGATTCCATCTGAACACGAGGAAGAACTTCCTGACTGTGAGAGCCGTTCAGCAGTGGAACTCTCTGCCCTGGAGTGTGGTGGAGGCTCCTTCTTTGGAAGCTTTTAAACAGAGGCTGGATGGCCATTTGTCAGGGGTGATTTGAATGCAATATTCCTGCTTCTTGGCAGAATGGGGTTGGACTGGATGGCCCATGAGGTCTCTTCCAACTCTTTGATTCTATGATTCTATGTGGATGACACAATTTGCAGCCATGGAGAAGAAGAATTAAACAAGTTCCTGGACCACCTCAACAGCATCCACCCAAACATCTAATTCACAATGGAAAAGGGAAATGAAGGAAATCTGCCATTTCTAGATGCCGTAGTCATCCACAAACCAGATCAACAATTGGGTCACACAGTTTACAGAAAACCAACACACATGGATAGATACCCACATAAAAACTGATTCAACCCACAGGGAATTAGAGTCCACCTAAACCTTTGGAAAAACATCCTGTTGGAACACTCTAAAAACAGCAACAAAAAGCCCACGATATGGTTCAGATATGTGGATGACACTTTCACCATTTGCAGCCATGGAGAAGAAGAGAACTAAACAAGTTCCTGGACCACCTCAACAGCATCTACCCAAACATCTAATTCACAATGGAAAAAGGAAAAAGAAGGGAATCTTCCATTTCTAGATGTCATAGTCATAGAATCATAGAATCAAAGAGTTGGAAGAGACCTCATGGGCCATCCAGTCCAACCCCCTGCCAAGAAGCAGGAATATTGCATTCAAAGCACCCCTGACAGATGGCCATCCAGCCTCCACAAACCAGATCATTTCAGATTGTTCCATGTAGAAAACAGGATGTTTTTCCAAAGCTTTAGGTGGAATCTAATTCCCTGTGGGTTAAATCACTTGCCCCATTGTGCCTTAGTCTCTGGAGCAAGCAAAAACAGGCTTGTTCCCTCCTCAATGTGATATCCTTTTAAATGGTTAAACATGACTATCATGTCCCCTCTTAACCTTCTTTTAATTGTACTGAGCACTAATAAATATTTGATGAAGAAAGCTATTGCAAGTGAATACGATTCCAGTGTCCATGGATGACTTTAATGGACCCTACTGTGCCAAATAAGTCCCCTCTCAGCCCTATTGTATCAATTCAAGCTCAAATGACCAATGGGGAATGGATGGTTTGGTTTGGTTTTTGTTTTTTTGAAGGAGTTTCTTAAACTTTGAGCTGTTTCGGTTCCATATGGAGGACTTCATTTTAGTTCTTGGACAAGATGCTAATGTCAGTCTGCACTCTTTTAATGTGTTTCAGATTTATTCAAGAGATTGAGCATGCTTTGGGCCTCAGTCCAACCAAGCAGTGTCCCCTCCGGGAATTCCTCACCATGTATATCAAGAACATCTTTCTCAGCCAAGTCTTGGGAGAAATCAACAAGGAAATAGAAGGGGTCACCAAAATAACTGACCCACTGAAGATACTGGCCAACGCGGACACCATGAAGATGCTTGGAGTGCAGAGGCCTCTCTTGCAGGTAAGAAAGTGCAATACGCCTTTGAAATAGATTTTGCATAAGGAAGAGGGAGTACTGCAACTATAAAAGATGCAGCCAAAGCACTCCATTTTCATTTTGAAGACAGGCCATAAAAGTCCTCTGTTTTAATATGAATATTAAATGCTGTTGCAAGGTGTTAAACCTAGCCTGGAGAGAGGCATCCACACCTCTGCTTCTCCTTTAAAGCTTGGCCTAAAGCCCAGAACAGATTAACTGCTTTACTGAGATCTGCCAGGGAGACCCTCCTCTCGGTCCCACCTCTGTCTCAAGAGTGGTTGGTGGGTACAAGAAAGAGGGCCTTCTCTGTGGTGGTCCCTGACTTTGGAATGCCCTCCCAAAAGAGATTAGATTAGCCCCTATTCAAAGTTTCCTGAACAAATTTGAAAACATCGCTCTTCAAACAGGCCTTTGACCTTGTTTGGGAATCTTTAATGATTATACTCAAGGACTTAATGATTATTTCACTTTGCACTTTATTGATTGCAGTTGTTTTATTTCTACTGCTATGGTTGCATTTTATTGAATTTTTAACTGGTGGGGTTTTATGATATTATGCCATTTGTTATTGGTATTGTGCACTTGTTGTATTTTGTGTGTTTGCACTATTGAGTGAGTTTGTGAGCCGCCCTGAGTCCCTTTGGGAAGATGGTGGTGGGGTATAAATAAAGTTTATTTATTTCTATTTTGTAACCACTGCTATTTGCATTTCTCATATTTGTATGGATTTTGATTGAAAACATTGTGTAATCCTGATTTACACAATCGGGATTTATTTGATTTATTGATTTATGGGATGGTGGAAGCCCCATATCCTGCCTTGCACTTACATTAATTTAGTATGCAGTGGGTCTCATAAATGCAGAATGATGTACAGTCCTCCCCTTCTTTGTTCAAAGGATCAGGTTTTTGTGAATTAGGATAGTGGAGTATTCATGGGGGAAATATTCCTAACTGGACAACAGTTACATGAAACCACAGATATGGCTGAATGCCATTGAAGTACCTCACTTCCTATTAAATTCATAAAGTTGCCATAAGTCAATAGATGACATATACACAGAGTAAATATCTAAAAGAAGAATTTGCCGTCAAAACCGTTGTGAATTCTGTGTTACTGAAAGGCCAAGCATGGGAATCCTTCCTCGACATTATCCAAATTCTATTGATAAGTTTCTGATTTTTTTGGTCAAGAATATCCCATGGGTGCATAGCTAATAGGCTTGTACACGGATTTGGAGTGGTTGGTTCCCTTCTGCCAATGTGGCGTATTCAGCTTGTTTGGATGGCCATAATGATAAGGGCCCAGCCATCATGTTTTTCCATCCATAATGGAGCCATGTGGCAGCTGATCATGGCTCCTCTTCCCTTATTCAGCACTATGTGGTGTCCTGCACATCAGAGATTTACATTACGATTCAGAACAGTAGCAAAATGACAATTATGAAGTAGCAACAAAAATAATTTTATGGCTGGGGTCACCACAACATGAGGAACTGTATTAAGGGGTCATGGTATTAGGAAGGTTGAGAAACACTGTTTTAGAGAAATCCTCAACTTAGTCTTTCCTACATCTGCTTTGGGATCTAAGCACCTTCTGGTTGTGACACATCCTTTTGGTGTCTCAGTCTAGCTTCCCAAAGATGGGAAACAAGAGTGAGGGAGCCTTACGGAGAGAGAGAGAGGGGTGGGGGTGGGGGGATGAATGAATGCTTGTGTGCCAAACATTCAAAGCGCTTCTGCGAAGAATGAAAATAACTACATTGCTGCAAAGCATTATTTATTGATCAGAATTTTCACTCGAGCCTCAAAGGTCACCCTCACCCCCAAGAAGCACAATTGATCTGCTACAACTGTAGCCTAATCGTTTCTGGTTACGGCTGCAAATGGACCTGAAAGAAAACTCATTTGTTTATGGCACTAAACGACAAAACCCGCTTGGCAACAATTGGCGGCCATTTGAAGGCGCCTGTCAGCGGCATCCATCTGATTAATGCAGAGTAATCTGACAAGATGAGGACAGTATGCCTTCACGGCTGGTGACAAGGCTTTCTTGGGAGAGCCACAAGTGGCCTTTCTTTCCCCAGAAGCGAGAGAGAAACCCAATCCCAGCAACGGCGGCCTCATTATCATTTCCGGCAAGTCATTACGGCAGAAGCAGCTGTGCCGGCATCCTTCGCAAGGCATTTTACTCGACTGCCCACTTGCGCAAAAACATTGGTATTCTATCATGCATGAAGAATCCAAAGGAAGGTGGCCGGGAACCAAATCTATTTTAAAGAAGCCAAATCAAACAGCCATGTCAAAACTCAGTCATTCCAAGGAAACGCTGCTGTGATCCCAGGCGGGAAGAAGATGGCTTCTTTGGCTTTGCAACTGAGGAAGTAGGAAGACCAATGATATACCACCAGTGCACGATTTCTCTAGGGAAAGCACTGGGCTATTGTTGGAATAACTTTTAAAGTTCCTTGCATGCAATGTGGATCCCTTAGGATGGTGGGACAGTTATCCTTCCATGTTTCTAGCTCAAGCATATGTGAATATGGTTCTTTGTGGATTTGCTGTTCAATTTTTCACTTTTGATGGTGCGTCCCTAGGCCTCAGAAAAGTTGAGGGTCGAATGGTACAACTAATCTGAAAGAAAAGGTGCTGCTGAGGAAGCTTCCTGCAACCCACCCAAATCCAACCATTCCTGATTGGGAGGGATAACCAATACTCCAGAAGACAGGAGAAGAATTCAAAACGATCTTGACAGATTAGAGAGATGATTGTTCAAAACTAACACAATGAAGTTCAGCAGGGACAAAGGCAAGAGACTCCACTTAGGCAGAAAAAATGAAATGCAAAGAAACAGAATGGGGGGCGCTTGGCTTGAGAGCAGTATGTGTGAAAAAGATAAAAAGCCAATGGGATGTTGGCCTGCATCAAGAGGAGCCTAGTGTTTAGATCCAGGGAAGTCATGCTCCCTATGTTCTATTCTGCCTTAGTTAGACCACACCTGGAATACTGTGTCCAATTCTAGGCACCACAACTGAAGAGAGATATTGACAAGCTGGAATGTGTCCAGAGGAGGGCGACTAAAATGATCAAGGGTCTGGAGAACAAGCCCTATGAGGAGCAGCTTAAAGAGCTGGGCATGTTTAGCCTGAAGAAGAGAAGGCTGAGAGGAGACATGATAGCCATGTATAAATATGTGAGAGGAAGTCATAGGGAGGAGGGAGCAAGCTTGTTTTCTGCTGCCCTGGAGACTAGGACATGGAACAATGGCTTCAAACTATAAGAAAGGAGATTCCACCTGAACATTAGGAAGAACTTCCGAAGGATCACCACAGGCATGTAGCCGGGGGGGGGGGGGGGGGCTTGAGGGGCTTTAGCCCCCCCCCCCCAAATTCTCATGGTGGTTCGCGAAAAGGCCTTACTGGTGCATTATTTAAACTGTTATGTTTATTCATATCATGATCTGATCACCATACTCAATATATCCCATATGCATGGGGGTATTGGGGTAATGATACAAAAAGGTTTGCTAGGCTAGACCCTCTTTCACTCAGACTCAGCCCCCCCAAAACTCAGCCCCCCCCGAAACCCCCCTGAAATGTTTTTAGCCCCCCCCCCCCCGAAACGAAATCCTGGCTAAGGAGCCTCCACCACACTCCAGGGCAGAGAGTTCCACTGTTGAAAAGCTCTCACAGTCAGGAAGTTCTTCCTCATGTTCAGATGGAATCTCCTTTCTTGTAGTTTGAAGCCATTGTTCCATTGGGTCCTAGTCTCCAGGGCAGCTGAAAACAAGCCTGTTCCCTCCTCCCTGTGACTTTCCCTCACATATTTACACATGGCGATCATGTCTCCTCTCAGTCGTCTCTTCTCCAAGCTAAACATGCCCAGCTCTTTAAGCCACTCCTCATAGGGCTTGTTCTCCACAACCTTGATAATTTTAGTCGCCCTCCTCTGGACACATTCCAGCTTGTCAATATCTCTCTTCAGTTGTGGTGCCCAGAATTGGACACAATATTCCAGGCGTGGTCTAACCAAAGCGGAATAGAGCATGGGGAGCATGACTTCCCTAGATCTTTAGACACTAGACTCCTATTGATGCAGGCCAAAATCCCATTGGTTTTTTAAGCTGCCACATGACATTGTTGACTCATGTTTAACTTGTTCCCCATGAGAACTCGCAAGATCTTTTTCACAGGTCCTGCTATCGAGCCAGGCATCCCTCATTCTGTATTTTTGCATTTCATTTCAGCCAAATCAGCCAGTAATAAGCAATATCCAGATCAAGAAAAATAATAGACCATCCCAAGGCAATGTCATCAATTTTCAAAATTCTGCATTTACACCAAATTTCGCATTAACCCTTTAGACAAACCCTCATGGCAGTTAGCTGTGTTAGTCTGGAATATGTGTGCAAAGGGGTCTTGTATCAGTTTAGATACTAATTAAGGGAACACAGTAGGTAGCATATGTCTTGTAGACGGTGTCTACTTCCTCAGGTTCCTCACAACACTTGCAAAAATCATATAAAAATAGATGTGCCAGCCTGTTTTTTTTGTTCCCTAAGGCGAACTCTGTGTCCCATCTGTTGGTCTTTCTTTCTGTTAAAACCACAAAGACTCTGTATGTTCACAGAGTCCTCCCCTATGTTTTCAGTATATTCCTCCAAACTCAGCAACAAGTTTTATTTCTGCATTTAGATCAAAAAGTGTAAGGCCCAAAGTTTGTAGCCACTCGCAAACTCAATTCCAGATTTTTATTTCAAGCCAGCACAAGCATAGCAGTCCCCTTTGTGACTCCATATTCTCACACCCACCACTGTAGTGCTTGGATCTAAAATTAAAGCACAATACACAAAAGAAGTTAGCTTTTATACACAAGGCGTGCAGCAGTAGCTGTAATATCATGCAGACCAACTCATTATTTTGGAATTCGGGGCTGTTCATTGAATAATAACCAAAAAAGTGCACTGGAACATTCTCAAAATAATACAATCACACCTATGCACACATATCTATGCATATGTGGATGTGTGTTTTTCTGTCAGCACCTTTTGACATTTGGTTCATCCCCAGCTTTTCATCTGACCTGGCCTTAAGACACACACTGTGTGATGGATTATTTTAATTAGCCCAGCAGCATGGACAAGCTTGCCTTCACAAGGCTCATATTGTGCTCATAAATCTTCATTTTTGCCCCTTCAACCAGATCTGTGTGGCTGCTTTCTCCCCTCGTTCACATTCAGGCTGGAAATTCCTCAAATTTCATTATATATTTTTCCTATTTCACTCCACTAGACAGCAAAATGGGCAAGAGGCCTGTTTCTCAACTTCCTCTTCGCAAAATCAGAGCTGTGGCTTCTTCAGTTAGCTCTGTGATGTGGTCTTCTTTTCTCATTGCCTTCCTTTTTCCCAAGCACCACCACCTTTTCCAACCCCATAAAAATGATGAAAATTGGAATGTTGAAGTTAGAAAATGCTGACCATTTCTGCTCTCCTGGCAGCCACCTTTCCACAAAAGTCAAAATTGACTCTGAAATACAATACCACCTGAGCTCTGCGAGTGCAGCATTTTTCAGAATGAAGCAGAGAGTGTTTGAGGACTGGGACATCCGTAGGGAGACCAAGCTGCTTGTTTATAAAGCTATTGTCCTCCCAACCCTGCTCTACGTCTGCAAAACGTGGACTGTCTACAGACATCAAGACTGAGACTGAAATACAACACCGCCTGAGCTCTGCAAGTGCAGCATTCTTTCGAATGAAGCACAGGGTGTTTGAGGATCGGGACATCTGTAGGGAGACCAACAGATTTTTATTTTATAAATAAGCAAAAAGGTCCTTATTTATAAAACTGTTGTCCTCCCAACCCTGCTATATCCCTGAGAAACGTGGACTGTCTACAGATGTCACATGCAACTCCTGGAACAATTCCATCAGTGCTGCCTCCGGAAAATCCTGCAAATCTCTTGGGAAGAGAGACGGACAAATGTCAGCATGCTGGAAGAAGCAAAGACCACCAGCATTGAAGCGATGGTCCTCCACCATCAACTTCGCTGGACCGGCTACACTGTCTGAATGCCTGACCACCGTCTCCCAAAGCAGTTGCTCTACTCTCAACTCAAGAATGGAAAATGGAATGTTGGAGGACAGGAAAAGAGATTCAAAGATGGGCTCAAAGCCAACCTTAAAAACTCTGGCATAGACACCAAGAACTGGAAAGCCCTGGTCCTTGACCGCTCCAGCTGGAGGTCATCTGTGACCAGCAGTGCTGCAGAATTCAAAGAGGCACAAATGGAGGGTGAAAGGGAGAAACATTCCAAGAGGAAGACATGTCAAGCCAACTCTGACCAGGACCGCCTTCCACCTGGAAACTGATGTCCTCAGTGCGGAAGAGCATGCAGAGCAAGAATAGAGCTCCACAACCACCTATGGACCCATCACCAAGACACCACATCTGGAAGACAATCATCCTCGAGCTACGACAGATCACCTAAGTAAAAGTAAAAGCCTTTTCCAATCAATCACACCATCTTATGCTGTGTTTAAAGTACAATAACCTTCATTTCTAAGGAGAGTTCAAGCTTGGGTTGTGTGTGTTTTCCGGGCTGTATGGCTATGTTCCTGAAGCATTCTCTCCTGACATTTCGCCTGCAACTATAGCGGACATCCTCAGAGTTCAAGCTAGGATCCATTCATGAAGGCACCCAACAACTTCCAGGTTTTCAGCTCCATAATTTGCCATTTTGGGCAGTCAGTGCCATTCCTTGAGGATCCCAGAGGCAAAAACCACCCTCAGACCCATCAGAGTTGCCCATCCGTACGCTAAAATTTAACAGGTTGTAATATTCCTGCTTCTTTTTGGCGTCTGGTTACCACGTTTCTCACTTTTCTTAACATCCATAATTATACCTGTTCCTTTTTTTTTTCTGGTTAAAAATGTCATCCGTAATGTGACAGGAAACTCTTGCAGAGACAAAAGCAAGATGAATTGCTTCTCAAACGGATAGCTAAGGAAGTTGCCTTCTGAAGGACCTCATTTCCCTCCCTCTTTTCCTCTCGCTCATGAGAAGGGAGCATTCAGCGCAAGGGAAGATTGAAAGAGCAATGAGTTGGGAAGGGGAAGAGTTTGCCACTCCGAGAATTAAAAAAGCACGACTGAAATTGTTCAAGCACCATGATCCGTACATTAATTTCTAACATGTTGATGCTAAATTATATCCTAAAGAATGTGAAGCCTGCCAATTAAAATGCTGCCTCTTGTTTGCTGTGGGAGATGGGAAATAACCCCTTCTGGTTGAAGGAGCGCGCATAGCCATGCCCACACAGCTGCCTGATGCTGTAACTGCGCAGAGACTGCACATGAATGGCAATATGAATTTAGTGTATGATCAATGGTTGCATGTAAGAGATGTCTTGATCTATGCAGCTGCAGGCATTAAGGCACAGAATTGGAAATTAATTTAAACTTGACTATAGTCCTGCTAGAGACAAAGTTGAAGTACTTTGGCCACATAAAGAGGAGACAGCAAAGCCTAGAGAAGACAATTATGGTGGGGAAAGTGGAAGGTAAAAGGAAGAGGGGCCGACCAAGGGCAAGATGGATGGATGGCATCCTTGAAGTGACTGGACTGACCTTGAAGGAGCTGGGGGTGGTGACGGCCAACAGGGAGCTCTGGCGTGGGCTGGTCCATGAGGTCACAAAGAGTCGGAGACAACTGAACGAATGAACAACAACAACATAGTTCTGCTAGGATGGACATTTGCACATCTTGGACTCAAGACCTTTCACAGCTCCAGGACTTATTAGGATTTTGATGTTTCTATATGCTTTACTTTATGTCTGTTACTTATTCCGTGAACAGTATATCCTTCGTTGGGTTATAATATGAGAATTGCACCTTTACTTTGGTAATTTTTGAAGTATTTTCGATATAGTAATACAGCTTTAAGTAACTTACTCTTAGGCAGAGTTGTAGAAATTATATTTTTGTTACATTTTTGCGAGTTACGCACATACATTGTTGTTTTGTTTTATATCAGCTTGCAGATGATGGCAATAATTCAATTCAAGATTCAGACAATAACAGAACAATAAAACACTGTCTTTTTTGTTTAAATTCACTTAATTGTTTTTGCTTTTTGCTTGTATGTATTGATGGCATCGAATTGTGCCGATATGTAGACTGCCCTGAGTCACCTGCAGGCTGATATGGGCGGGATATAAATAATGTAAATAAATAAATAAATAAATAAATATTATGAAACTGTAAAAAACATATCAATTAAATAGTCTTCCAAATAATTAAAACGTATCAAGCATTCATCTTAAGGTTGGACAAATGTTTCTCCTTGCTCACTCTATGTTGGGGATTCCTCATCTTCGGAAGAGGAAGGGGAGCAGGGAAGTGTGCAGGAATTGGAGGGAGGAAAAGAATCAAATGATGAGGGTTTGAAAGTGCCCACATTTTTAGAGAGATGAAAAAAGAGCACAGATGGCGTTCAGCCAGAATAGCTGCTAAAAACACTGAGCTAATTGGGAGATGCCCTAGCATCTCTTGTGCATAGAATTCAGAGCTATAAATCAGAGGCAGGAGCAGCCAGCTTTCGCTTGTAACAGCGACCCTGATACTGATGTTTTCACTCCAATTACAGACGGCGTTCAGCCAGAATAGCTGCTAAAAACGCTGAACTAATTGGGAGACGCCCTAGCACCTCCTGCGTGTAGAATTCAGGGCTATAAATCAGAGGCAGGAGCAGTCGGCTTTCGCTGATAACAACGACCTTGATACTGATATTTTCACTCCAATTGAATCTTCTTTGTGTCTGCTGCTAAGGACTTAGTCCATTGCCCGTTGTCTGATGAAAGACTGGTGTTTCGTTTGGGTCTTTGTAAGAGACTTTAATTTGTGTCTGGATTAAGACTTCCTTGCTTTCTTTTGCACTTCGCAATTCCATTTGCTTATCCTTTGTGTTTGCTGAAGTAAAGCATTTTTCTTTTACTTTCAACATTGTCTAAAGGCTGTTTTTGAAGGGCAACTCAGGACACTCTAGTCAATTTGACCATCTCAGCTAATTCACAAGATATTTGCAGAAAAATGTATTTATGTGGAGAAATATTTCATGCAAAGGAAATGCTCTTTTCTGCGCAAAAATGCCACATGTCAATATTACATAGAATGTGACCCAAACTGCAAAGATTCCAATCAGCCAAAGAAACTCAAGAAATGTTTTTTTAAAACTATTAGTCAAGTATTGTCAAATAATCTTTCCCCGCTGCTGCATGATATTTGTTTGTGACTGTCCTCTTTCCTTCATTTGTCCCCTGAGGCCACTGAATCACTCTGCCTAATGCTAGACTTGCATGTTGACTTGCAAACCTGGTGGTCACTTAGCTGTGCTTGCTGTCCTTTGTGCAAGGACAAATTCAGTAGGGAAAACTCACAAAGGAATGGGAAAAGGCAGCCACGCAAGGGAGAACACACAACCCAACCCAGCGTGTCTCACAACTCATAGAAAAAATCCAGCCCATTTTTAGCTTTCAGTCTACACGAACACAGTATGGTTTCAGCACTTTGGTGTTGACAAAATTATTCTGAAGATTCTCCAATAACACATTTTTCACTCACCACTTTGCCCCATGCTCCGTAATGCAGAAAAGGCCACGAAGAATACAGACAATATGCTCTATAGTATGTGTGCCTCATTGCCAGCTGTCTAAGCATTGGTGACATTTTGGGGGAGACGCATTATCCGGCCAGGATCAATAATAATCTGACCTTAATAACTGGCCGTGACAAAAGTCTAAGAAAGGTCAGCCAGATGGACCAAGATTCCGGCGCCGGATGTCTTAAAGGGATACAAAAGAATCCTTTAACATGCCATTTGGAGTCTTTGGACTGTTTCAAAAATAACCTTCCATGTTGTAGGAAGCTGTGCAACCATCAATTCTGACTCCTTATGGAGATTTATTTATTTATGTATTTACTTCTTTTATATACCACTTTTCTTCTCCGCGGTGTCCACGGCAAAAATCCAGTGCCTTACAACATAGGGTCTGGAGAACAAGCCCTATGTGGAGTGGCTTAAAGCTCTGGGCATGTTTAGCCTTCAAAAGAGAAGGCTGAGAGGAGACATGATAGCCACGTATAAATATGTGAGAGGAAATCATAGGGAGGAGGGAGCAAGCTTGTTTTCTGCTGGAGACTAGGACGCAATGGAACAATGGCTTCAAACTACCAGAGAGGAGATTCCATCTGAACGTGAGGAAGAACTTCCTGACTGCGAGAGCTGATCAGTAGTGGAACTCTTTGCCCTGGAGTGTGGTGGAGGATCCTTCTTTGGAGGCTTTTAAGCAGAGGCTTGATGGCCATCTGTCGGGGGTGCTTTGAATGCAATTTTCCTTCTTCTTGGCAGAGGACTGGACTGGATGGCCACAAGGTCTCTTCCAACTCTATGATTCTATGATGCTATATAAAAATCTAGTATATAAGCAACTATAACATATAACTATAAATTAAATTAAACCATATTAAATAGAGAAACACAACATCTAGACATTTAAACATGGAATTAAAAAATATAGATATAAAACATTAAAATCAAATAATCCAGAATCCAAAGTTCAAGGCCTTTTCAAAAGTCAATGGCACATAACCCTATACTTTTTTTTCATTGCTTGCTTCCCAAAGGCTTGGTCCCACATCCATGTTCTGAAGACCAAAAGGGAAGGCGCTGATCTAATTTCAGTCGGGAGGGAGTTCCACAGGCAAGGGGCCACCACTGAGAAGGCCCTGTCTCTCATCCCCACCAGTTGCACTTGCGAAGGAGGTGGAACAGAGAGCAGGGCCTCACTGAGTGATCTTAACCTCCATGATGGTCCGTAGAGGGAGATACTTTTGGACAGGGCCAGAACCATTTAGGACTTTATAGGCTAAAGCCGGCACTTTCAATTGTGCTCAGTAGCAGACTGGCAGCCAGTGGAGGTAGCATAACATAGAAGTTGTATCCTCCCTGTATCCTGCTCCAGTGAGCAATCTGGCTGCTGCCTGTTGGACCAATTGGAGCTTCCAAACAGTCTTCAGAGGCAACCCCACGTAGAGCATGTTGCGGTGTTCTATTTGGGATGTAACCAGAGCATGGACTACCATGGCCAAGTCAGACTTCTCAAGGTATGGGCACAACTGGTGCAAGTTTTAATTGTGCAAAAGCTCCTGTGGCCACTGCTGAGTCCTGGGGTTCCAGGCTCAGCGATGAATCCAGGATCACTCTCAAGCTGCAAACCTGCATCTTCAGGGGGAGAATAATAATAATAATAATAATAATAATAATAATAATAATAATAATAATAATAATTTATTTATACCCCTCCACCATCTCCCCAAGGAACTCAGAGCGGCTTACATGAGGCCAAGCCCAACAACACATCAATAAAAAACAACAGGCAATAAGCAAAATAAACAATACAATTAATATAACCCTGTCCAAACACTGSCTGTAACCCTGTTACAGATGATCTGTTGAGACTGCCCTTCCTGTCCCATCTCAGCACCCCCAACCATGTGCTACCCATTGGATCTCTCCACATTAGAATGGGAAGAAACACCAAGAGACACTTATTCCAACACCCTACCAATGCAAGAATCCACTGTAAACATACTCCTAGAACAGTGATGGGCAACCTTTTGAGCTTGGCGTGTCAAAATTTGCCAAAAACCTGAGCATAACTTGGGTGGGGTGTCAACTTTGAGGAAAAAAAKKCATAATTTTGCAATATTTATAGTTTAAATAAGAAAAATGTATATTCCATGCTAAYTTATGGAGTGAACAATGCTCAAACATGCAGGTGTTAAATRTGTAGAYCCTTTTAGAAATTTAAGGATGGAATTAGATTGGCTCTTATAAGGTGTACTTCTCTGTATGCAGCCGCATGTGGCCACGTGTCATCAAAAATAACCATGCYTGTCAGTACTGATGCGCATGTCATAGGTTCACCATCACGGCCCTAGAAAGTGGACGTCCAGTTTTAGTCTAAAAGTGCAACATTTGTAGAATCCCTACAAGTATTTGGCAATAATTGACACTAGTACTGAGGAGAGGACTGAGGAAAAGATGCTACAGCATCTCTATGACCACATGGGGCTCCTTCTTAGTCTCTTCATCTGTGCGTTCAATTTGGATTGCTTTCTCTGAAATACAACTTAAACCCACTAGACTCATTGTGTAGGTAATCTCGTTTAAACACGCCTCCCAGTTTCTCTTTGGTTTGTAATACATTGTGATTGTTGAGAAAGAAAAGCTGGGGTAGAGCACACTCCTCTGTTCTTAGGTACTGCCAGCCTACCCATCAGCCTTGCTTTCTATAGTGCCATGTTCCTTCTGGATCACTCCTCTTTATTGCCATGCAGATTTTCATAAAAATGGCGAGCGCCTGAAGATGAATTACCTCCATTCCAAGTTAATTTCTGTTTCCCAGCAGGACCCCAGCTGGACCCTGCTGGGTTTGGAAATGCCGTTGATTGGGTAATGGATGAGTGTTTTGCGGATGGCTGTGCCCACGCTCGCCTGGTGCCAGCTTAGGCTTCCCTGGTGCCCTTCATTTCCCGCTTTGCAGCCAGCGTCACTTGAGCTAAATGGATTTTTTCACAGGACAGTAACTTGACTGTCGTTAACATGGGGAAAATAATGTATGAGCACAAGACAGAACCGAAATGCTTACTCTGTGAAATCTGCAACTGCCTGGGACTTCCGTAGAGCGAGATCTGTGGGAGGCCATCTGCTTTGGTTGGAGTTATAAATCAGGGAAAAGGCCAGGCTACCATGGGGTCTTGCTAGAATGCCACACACACAAAGAGACACACAGATGGCTCATGCCACTAAGAATCATAGAATTGTCGAGTTGGAAAGGGACCCATAAGACACTGGATCCAAAATTGCCTTCATCTCTCTAAGTGCAGGAAATCCAGCCAGCAGCCCAACCTCTCTCTGAGGATGTCCAAAGGAAGAAAGGCCCGCCATGTGTTCCAGAAAGCAAAGAATGGGCCAATCAAGGCTAATTAGACTTACATTACGGTGTTTTCTTAATGGAATTTCATTTTTGACATCTTCTCGGGTGCAGAAAGATTAAGATAGTCGTTGTTGTGTGCCTTCAAGTTGTTCCTGACCTATGGGCATCCCAAAGCAAGGCTTTACTTGGCAAGGTTTCTTCAGAAGAGGTTTGCCATTGCTTTCCCCTCCAGCTGAGAGAAAGTGAGTTGCTCAAGATCACCCAGTGGGTTTCATGGCTGAGCAGGGATTCGAAGCCTAGTTTCCAGAGTGATCGAGCCATGCTCCCTACACCACGCTGGCTTCAGCAAAAGTGTTGAGATAGATTCATTTTAAGTAAGCAGTGTACTAGGAAGATTCTTAGGGATGCTCATTCCCTTGCTGTGTTATTCCCAGCTTTCCAGACCTGAGTCATGAGACTTCTAATCATTTTTACTTATCATGGCCTACAACAGTACATGGGCTAGCACTGGCACAACATGTCTCTCCACCATCTGGAGACCTGTGGTGAATTTGAGCTCCACAAATTATCCCCACCATTATTCCAACAGTGAAGCCCAAAGCTTTCTGTGGTACTGTGTTGTCAAAGGCTTTCATGGCCGGAATCACTGCATTTCTGTGAGTTTCCCAGGATGTATGGCCATGTTCCAGAACCATTCTCTTCTCAACTTCTGAGGATGCCTGCCATAGGTGTGGGCAAAACATCAGGAGAGAATGCTTCTGGAGCATCATCATACAGCCCGGAAAACACAGCAGCCCAGTCTCTGTGGTAACCTTTAAGCTTAGCCTTTCAGTGAAAACCCAAGTCCACCCCATCTTACGTTGATACCATCCTTGTTGTGTTCCTTCAGGTCATTTCTGACCAACTATTATGGGACTTTCTTGGCAATATTTGTTCAGAGAGATTTGTCTTTGCCTCCCTCTGAGGTATTGTGAATTACCCAAAGTCACATACTCAGTTTCCATGGCTGGGTTGTAGTCCGATCTTCCTACTATTACACCACACTGGATCTCAGTACCTTTATTAGGCTATGCAAAAGGCACAAAATGTATTACATTGGCTTTCAAAGTTGGCAAGCCTTCTTAATTAGGAATGGATAATAAAACAGCAGAAGAAGGAAAGCAACAGCTTGATGGCCACAATGCCTATATGTTTGCATTCAGATGATATATAGAAGAAAGTGTATGTAGAGGAAAAAGTCAGCCTCCCATGGCCAGGAGTTGAACTGGGAACAAAAACAGGTAATAAAGCTTGGCTTCTTCCTTTGAAGTTTTTCCCAAATTCATTAGGAGTCCTCACAACACTGTGGTGGCAGAGTGCAGCTACTACCTCTGGAAAGTCTCTCAAGACAAATAAAAATGCTGGAACAGGAAAAACAGGCTATTGGAGCCAAATAGATTATGGGTTGGAAGGAGTGAACCTTCAAAAAAGAAGTCTGTGCATATGCATATGATAACTCAAAATCCATATTCCCAAATATAAGAGTCCCTTGTCCAGCAGCTCAATACCTTCTGTTCAAAACAGGTTGGACCTTGTTAGGTTGGTACTGTTGTAAGGCAAAGATGGTTGACTGTCCTTCGAAGGTCTTTGAAGAGAAGTTGGATGGCTGTTTTTCAGGAGTCCTTTAGTTAAGCTTTCATGTATGGCAGAAAATTGGGTAAAATTGACTTGAAGCCATTTTCAGCCTGTGGTGGACCTTCAGAAAACCTATCATTTACTCAGGAGAGAGCTTCCTCTGAGGCTGAAAGAGGGTGAGTTCCCTAAGGTCATTCAGTGAGTTTCCACAGCTAAGCAGGGATTCGAACCTTGGTCTCCAGAGTCCCAGTCCAATGCCCAGATTGCATCACCAAGTCTTATCCTCTGTGGTTAAATGCTACGGTTTCCCAATTATAACCTTTCCATGGGGGAACATCTCCCTCCTCCTGTAGCCTTCCCCTTGGTGTACATCACCCTGAAGGCACAGAAGCCAGAGCTAAACCAATTCATAGGGGGATCTTGTCAACCTAAAATTCTAAGATTACAACAGTAAACAAAGAACAAAACAAACACAGGGGAACTCTAGAGAAGAAACAGTCAGGAACAGCTAATCACCTCTCAACAAAATTTACCCCCAGGCAGTAACAAGGCACATCTAAAAACTGCCAGGCAATTAAATGCTAATCAAGGTGGCCAATTGAAACATTCATACCTAACTCCAACAGACAAGAGTTCTTTCTTTCCGACAGATATATAAACCCAATTTTCCTAGTTTCCAACAGACCTCACAACCTCTGAGGATTCCTGCCAAAGATGCAGGCGAAACGTCAAGAGAGAATGCTTCTCAAACATGGCCATACAACCTAAAAAAACCATACAACCCACTTGTCAACCTAATTGATTAGTGTGTGGGTAGATGATGCTGACGGCAAGTGAAATGGCTCTGTATGGAACAAATCTATGTGAATCACACGCATTCCCACAGGGTCAGACCAGGATTCCTTCCCTTGACATGTTGATTGATATAGTTGTCGCTCCTGTCCCAAATGCATTCTGCCCCCATCATGGGTCACTGCAATCCCCTGCCGTATAGACCCCATCAGCACCGCAACAGAGAAAATGCATCACGTTTTCCAAAGCCTTAGCTGTGAATTTAATGGCACGTGAATACCAGCAGAAGAGCAGGTGAGGAGAAGTAATGAAAAACAATAAAACCTCGCTCTTGTTGTCGTTGATGCCATCTTTATTTATTTGTTTGTTTATTTAATGCCATTACTGTCTGTTTTGTGCTCTCTAGCTTATAATCTAACTAGCTTGGGGACCCGGCGCTGCCCGGGTGATTTGAGAAAGGCATTGTTTGTGCTCCAAGTTTAGTTTAGACTCAATGTTGGCTGGGTTCAGTGGGTGCAGGTGAAGTATAGCTCCATCCTCCTCCAAACCACACCAAAATGTAGAATGGGTCATGGGGGCTCAGGGTGCCAAGTTAGGTCTTGATGAGTCATAGATGTGAGTCGTAATGATTTTAGGAAGTGAGTGAAGCTACTACAAGTCCCATCATCCATGGTCCATTGGCCCACAGACCCCACCCAGACATAGAGTGGGCCATGGGGGCTCTGTGTTCCAAGTTTGGTCTTGATCAGTCATTGGATAAGTGTTGCAGCAGTCTCAGGAAGTGAGTGAAGGTGCTTCAAGTCCCATCATCCATAATCTTCCATCCTCCAACCTGTAGCAGGATGTAGAGTGGGTCATGGGGGCTCTGTGTGCTAAGTTTGGTCTTGATCAGTCATTGATGAGGGTCGCAGTGGTCTTGGGGAAGTGAGTGAAGGTATTTCAAGTCCCATCATCCATAGTCTTCCATCCTCCATCCTGCAGCAGGATGTAGAGTGGGTCATGGGGGCTCTGTGTGCCAAGTGTGGTCTTTATTGGTCTTTGTTGGGGGCCACAATGGCCTGTGGGAACCAAAGGGTTTAAAAGTACTACAAATCCCATCATCCATTGTTCATCCCCAAATCTCACCGGGATGTAAGGGGGGTCATGAGGGTTATGCGTGCCAAGTTTGATCCAGATCCGTCACCCATGCTGGTCTCTGTGGTTTGTGAAAGTGAGAGCCAATCAGAAAGCTGCCACATACACCGCCGCATACAAACATTCACTTTTATTATATAGATAGATAGATTAAAAGATGACACCAAAGAAAAGGGGATGGCAGTGTAGAAAGGGATTAAGTTCAGCAGATGCAGCCTCCTCTTCTCTCCATCCAAGGCCAGGACAGTGGTAGTTGGAATGGAGAGATGGTCTTTCATCTCCTTCTGGGCCTAGGCATGATGGAGCTGTGTGTACCTTTTCTGCTCTCACTGCAAGGCCAAAGCAGTGGCAGTTGGGATAGATGGAGGGGCTTTCATTTGCTTTCATTCCTACCTTTGCTCCCACCCATGGACAGACATATGCAAGGTCCATCTCATAAGCAAACATCTCATATTCGGTTCTGGCCAAGAAAACCCATGATGTGGTCTCCATAAGTTGGAAACAACTTGAAGGCAGAAAACAACGAATACTAAATGGCAGAAGCTCAGAATTTAGTCCATCCATTAACAACCTTAGATATGCAGATGACACCACTTTGATGGCCGAAAGTGAGGAGGAACTGAGGAGCCTTCTAATCAAAGTGAAAGAAGAAAGCGCAAAAGCTGGGTTGCAGTTAAACATCAAAAAAACCAAGATTATGGCAACAAGAATGATTGACAACTGGGAAATAGAGGGAGAAAACGTGGAGGCAGTGATAGACTTCGTATTTCTAGGTGCAAAGATTACTGCAGACGCAGACTGCAGCCAGGAAATCAGGAGACGCTTACTTCTTGGGAGGAGAGCAATGACCAATCTCGACAAAATAGTGAAGAGTAGAGACATCACACAGGCAATGAAGATCTGCATAGTCAAAGCAATGGTATTTCCCATAGTCACTTACAGGTGTGAGAGCTGGACCACAGGGAAGGCTGAGCAAAGGAAGAGGGATGCTTTTGAACTGTGGTGCTGGAGGAGAGTGCCTTGGACAGCGAGAAGATCCAACCAGTCCATCCTTCCAGAAATAAATCCTGTCTTCTCATTGGAGGGAAGAATAGTAGAGGCCAAGATGAAGTACTTTGGCCACATCATGAGAAGAAAGGAAAATGTATTGTCGAAGGCTTTCATGGCTGGAATCACTAGGTTCTTGTGGGTTTTTTCGGGCTATAGGCCATGTTCTAGAGGCATTTCTCCTGACGTTTCGCCTGCATCTATGGCAAGCATCCTCAGAGGTGTGAGGTCTGTTGGAATTAGGACAATGGGTTTATATATCTGTGGAATGGCTGGGGTGGGGCAAAGAGCTCTTCTCTGCTGGAGCTAGGTGTGAATGTTTCAACTGACCACCGTCATTAGCATTTGAAGGCCTGGCTGAGCCTGGGAAAATCTTTTGTTGAGAGGTGTTAAGATGTGCCTGGTTGTTTCCTCTCTGCTGTTTTGCTGTTGTAATTTTAGAGTTTTTTTACTGGTAGCCAGATTTTGTTCATTTTCATGGTTTCCTCCTTTCTGTTGAAATTGTCCACATGCTTGTGGATTTCAATGGCTTCTCTGTGTAGTCTGACATGGTGGTTGTTGGTGTGGTCCAGCATTTCTGTGTTCTCAAATAATATGTTGTGTCCAGGCTGGTTCATCAGGTGCTGGACCACACCAATAACCACAACCATAACCAAGGGCAAGATGGATGGATTGTATCCTTGAAGGGACTGGATGGACCTTGAAGGAACTGGGGGTGGTGGCGGCCGACAGGGAGCTCTGGCGTGGACTGGTCCATGAAGTCATAGAATCATAGAATCATAGAATCAAAGAGTTAGAAGAGACCTCATGGGCCATCCAGTCCAACCCCCTGCCAAGAAGCAGGAATATTGCATTCAAATCACCCCTGACAGATGGCCATCCAGCCTCTGCTTAAAAGCTTCCAAAGAAGGAGCCTCCACCACACTCCGGGGCAGAGAGTTCCACTGCTGAATGGCTCTCACAGTCAGGAAGTTCTTCCTAATGTTCAGATGGAATCTCCTCTCTTGTAGTTTGAAGCCATTGCTCCGCGTCCTAGTCTCCAAGGAAGGAGAAAACAAGCTTGCTCCCTCCTCCCTGTGGCTTCCTCTCACATATTTATACATGGCTATCATAAGTCATGAAGAGTAGGAAACTACTGAATGAATGAACAACAACATTCATATGCCAAACGTACACAATCTGTGACCTTATCTGCGGCTTCATCCCCGGCTCTTGTAGTGCCCGAGGCTGTATGGCTTTTCACCTACCCCGTGTCTGCTGCAGCACCAGTTTATTGAAGCCCAGCTTGGACTGGGAAAAGAAGATCTGAGTCCAGGGACTCCTATAGCTCAGCACGCCCTGAGCTGTGCAGGCCAACTAGGGAATATCAAAACCCGTGATGAGCTGAAGTGTTCCCCGCATCTCTTCCCAGCCAAGGACACTTTCAGCAAAGTGCCTTTGACGACTGTCAAGCCTTCCTCGGGATAACGTGCCGCACATGCAAAGGGCCCCATTGCAGCACCGAGCGAGGATGCGGCTTCCTGATTCTTTTGAGCAGGCTGGAGCACAGAATCAATTCCTGTCACTCACCGCTAAATCTGCAGGAACAGGATTATGGATCTGGGTCCTTCTTGCGGTGCTTTAATCTTAAAATCGATGCCGAGAAGGAAGCTGGGCTTCGGGGAGAAGGGGAGGGGAGGGGATTGGCTCTCACTTCTTCGACTCTGATGAGGTTTTGCAACTTCAAATGCAAAAGTGTCCATCTCTCTTGCCTTTGCAATGAGGGCAGGGAGGGAAAGGGAGGCGGGAGGGGGGAACCAGAATACCAGGCCTGTCACAGTCAGTGGAATCTGCTGCATGGAGGGCTTTAATTCAGTATGTAAACACTGGCAAAGCTGTGAAAGATGCCTTGGCCTCTTGGCTTCTAAGTACACAGCTCAGGAACTAATCCTGCCTTGCCTGCGAGGCTAATATTACCTTGGGATTTTAGCTCCATCACATCATCAGCACAGCTCGCACAAAGGAGAGGTGTGCAGGTATACAGGTTGCATGCAAATGCTCTAAAGTCAACCAAACTCACATTGGCAGAACCTGCAAGGCTTTACTCACTGTGGGCAGGAAAGCCTTGGACACAGAATCATCGAATAGAGGAACAGCAGGATGAAAGCTGTGTGCTATTTGGGCTGGTGGGATTTGGACAGGGAGAAGGGGGAAAAGGCCGTCACAAGAATGCCATCTATTGATGTACCAATATTGTGTATTACGTTTTTATGGTTTTAAATTGTATACTGTTGACTATTGTATTTGGTATTTTGTTGTAAACCGCGTTGAGTCGCCAGCTAGGCTGAGAAACAGCGGTATACAAGTACAGTAAATAAATAAATAAATAAATAAATCTAATACACAAATGAACACATTCCAGAAATACACTTGAAAATGTTAGATCAGATCTGGAGAAGTCATGGGAGGAGAAAGCAAAAGGATCAGTAGGGCAGAATGAAGCGTTGGAATGAAGCATTGGGGACTTCCACGTTTCCGAAGAAATGCAACTAAAGGAGATGCACATTTTATGAAAGAAGAGAGTAAAACTTAATATTTCACTCCCTGACCGTAAGGTCACAATCCGGGGAGTGGAGTGAGCTCCCGCTGTTAGCCCCAGCTTCTGCCAACATAGCAGTTCAAAAACATGAAAATGTGAGTAGATCAATAGGTACAACTCTGGTGGCAAGGTAACGGTGCTCCATGCAGTCATGTCAGCCACATGACCTTGGAGGTGTCTACAAATGATGGCATAGAAATGGAGGTGAGCACCAACCCCCAGAGTCGGACATGACTGGACTTAATGTCAGGGCAAAAGCTTTACCCTATATTTCAAACGGACAAAAAGAATGGACTTCTTCAGAACATACTGAAATTTATTCACAGAATTTGTAGCCCAAAGGTGTAGTGTTGGGCAGGAAAATGACATCTCAGACTACCATTCCTAGAAATCTCCTCAGTCTCCTCAGAGTTCTCATCCATGCATGTAGTGTGTTAAAGGTGAATGCCTTGGACATGTCAGATGTTCCAAGAATTCATGTCATTGATTGTACTCGCTAGAGCTTCCTAGGAGGTCTTCTCTCCCAAAAACAACAATTATTTTCGGGTGTTGTGTGGTTTCCAGGCTGTGTGGCCGTATTCTCGCAGATTTTCTCCTGACTTTTCACCTGCATCTGTGGCTTCAGAGGACATGCCAACCACAGATGCAGGTGAAACCTATGGAGAAAATGCTTCTAGAACACTTTGGCCATACAGCCTAGAAACCACACAACACCCCAGTGATTCCAGCTGTGAAAGCCTTTGACAATACATGAAACCAATTATTTTCATTATTTTCGCTTAAATCATATGTTTAAGCATGTTTCAGTACATTTTAAGCTGCACTACAACATTTGGGATGTTCAGAAATCAGTGAATAAACATCAGCCTGGCCTGGAATCTTGTTGGTGTCTTACACATGTATAATAAGTCCACTTAGGAGAGATGGTTAGGCATTTCTGTCCCGTATGGGATGTCCACATTCAGGTCAAAGTTACAGAACTGCACCATTTCGCATGTGGATGGGAGGCAGTTGAATAGTTGAAGTTTGTACAAGTTGCCCATTTGGTTTCACTCATTGAGTCACATTGTGTTGACATGCAACATAAGGGTTCTCTGACGCAATCCGTGTGTAACTCTGCATGCAGAGATGTATTTATTTATTTGCTATATTTGTATACCGCCCCTCTCAGCCCGAAGGCGACTCGAGGCGGTTTACATTTGGCAATCAATGCCCCACAAGATAAAAACAATTACATATAAAATAACTATGTAAAAACAATAAACAATTAACAATTAAAACCATAAAATACAATTATCAGCGTCTCATCGTTAAAATAATTTTCCGTCGCATCGTCTTGTCATTCCATGAGTCTCAATCAATCAGTTATACTGTGTCTGCAAATGCCTGCTTGAATGATAGGAGGGAGGGGGCCAATCTAATGTCCCTAGGGAGGGTGTTCCATAGCCGAGGGGCCACTGCTGAGAAGTCCCTGTCTCGTTCCCGCCAAACGGATCTGCAAGGAAGGCCGGACCGAGAGCAGGGCCTCTCCGGACGATCTTAAACACCTAGATGGTTCATAGGAAGAGATGCGTTTGGTCAGGTAAACTAGGCCAGAACTGTTTAGGGTTCACATTTATGTGCACCAACCCTGATGTTGGATCATTGTGATAGTAAATTTGAATTGGAATTCACCATGACCAAATGCCTCCAGCACTGCTACAAGAAAGTGCTAGTAATTACTGTGTTGTCTGCTATTTTTTTGAATGGGAATGGGTTGTTCATCCCTTTCTAGGTTAATACAGTACCAATTAAAGAGAAACCTAAATGCATGCTTTTCCATTGAATGTCTGTATTTAAATGTTGCTCTGTGCCTTCAAGTTGTTTCCAACTATGACAACCCTAAGGAGAACCTATCACACAGTTTACTGGAGATGAGAGTGTTGACACGCTCAAGGTTTCCCATTGGTTTCCCATGGCCAAGTGGAGAATGGAACCCTAGCCTCCATAGCCATAATCCAATGTTCTAACAAAATAAATAATTTAGTTCGTTAGTTTTTCTTGAATTGTATCTGGGGGTGGTTTTTAAAATGCTTGTCTCGGTTGAGTCTTTCTAGTGTTCCTGATTTGGTCTTGTTTTCGTTTTGTTGGTTGTTCAGAGCACAGTAATTGTGGAGAAAACCGTCCAAGACCTCATGAACCTGATGCATGACTTAAGTGCGTACTCTGACCAGTTCCTCAACATGGTGTGCATCAAACTCCAGGAGTACAAGGACACTTGCACCGTCGCCTACAGGTAAGGCTTGTGGGAGGTTGGGTTGCATGAAAGAGATCTGTCCAGTGTTCATGTGTAGCCTTTCCCATGAGGAACAGCTAAAACATCTTGCTTAGAAGAAAGGAAAATAGGTCAAATTATATACATGGTTTGGGGAACAAACCATAGAAAAATAACTGGCCGAAAGAAAGAAAGAGAAAGAAAGAAAGAAAGAACAAAAAAATCTGCTCAGTTTAGCTATTCAGTGCGTCTAGAAAGCCACCAAAGTGCTACTTAAAGAAAAGGAAGGAGTGTCTGTAAATATTATCAATTTTATGGAATAAGTACAAGAATATGATTTTTTTAAATATTACATTATAAAAAGGGAGATGTTTTAATTTAGGATTAACAAGAAAGCCACCTTGGCTATTTCAAACACTTAATGTAGAGATAATAGTGTTTGGTCTTGGATAGATTTATTTATTTCATTTATTTATTTCGGTTGCTTCTACCCCGCCCTTCTCACCCCGGGGGGGACTCAGGGCGGCTTACAAAAGCAAGGCACAATTCGATGCCCGCATCACATACAGCAAAAGACAATAACATCAGTTAACAAAACAGCATTCTGGCAATAACAACAGTTAACAGAAAACAATAATTAGTATAGGCAGAGACAACCATAAAACCAATAAAAGCAATAAAAACCAATACAAACCTCATTGACGGTCAGCGTTTCACAATCTCATAGTTCAAAATTCCCATTCCACAATTGTCAGTCCTTTCAGTCCTATACATCTGGCTATCCATCTGGCTGTCCATGTCAGATTGCCCGAAGGCCTGGTCCCACAACCATGTCTTTACCTTCCTCCTGAAGGAGAAGAGGGATGTTGATGCCCTAATTTCCCTTGGGAGTGAGTTCCACAGGTGAGGGGCCACCACTGAGAAGGCCCTGCTCCTCGTCCCCACCAGGCTCACTTGTGATAGCGGTGGGGTCGAGAACAGGGCCTCCCCAGATGATCTCAAATTCCAGGGTGGGACGTAGAGGGAGATACGTTCGGACAGATAGATCCATTTTGTATGAACAAATGACTGTGCGCTAAGATTTGTCCAAATGCAGATTGGTTTTCAAAATGCAGCCAGGACAAAAAGATCAAAATATTATTTTCCCCCTCCGCCACCCCTCTGTAAGTGTGTATATAAAGTACCTAAGCATCAAAATATATAAGTGCATTATAAAGGTAAAGGTTTCCCCTTGACTTTAAGTCTAGTCATGTCTGACTCTGGGGGGTGGTGCTCAGCGTTGTCCGTAGACACCTCCTAGGTCATGTGGCCGGCATGACTGCATGGAGCGCTGTTACCTACTGATCTACTCACATCTTCTTGTTTTTGAACTGCTAGGTTTGCATAAGCTAGGGCTAACAGCAGGAGCTCACCCACTCCCTGGATTCAAACCACCAACCTCTTGGTCAGCAAGTTCAGCAACTTAGTGGTTTAACCCGTTGCACCACCAGAGGCTATAAGTGCATAAGATTGTTGTTAATGAACTGAAACCCAGTTAATCAGATCATAGAATCATAGAATCAAAGAGTTGGAGAAGACCTCATGGGCCATCCAGTCCAACACCATTCTGCCAAGAAGCAGGAATATTGCATTCAAATCACCCCTGACAGATGGCCATCCAGCCTCTGTTTAAAAGCTTCCAAAGAAGGAGCCTCCACCACACTCCGGGGCAGAGAGTTCCACTGCTGAACGGCTCTCACAGTCAGGAAGTTCTTCCTCATGTTCAGATGGAATCTCCTCTCTTGTAGTTTGAAGCCATTGTTCCACGTCCTAGTATCCAAGAAGGCATAAAACAAGCTTGCTCCCTCCTCCCTAGGACTTCCTCTCACATATTTATACATGGCTAACATACCTCCTCTCAGCCTTCTTTGTGTGAGATGTGAGATTATCTTTTACTAGCCATCATTTTTTTTATAAAAAAAGTGAGCTTTCCATGCTGAATGTAGTGAAAGGACATACAAAGCATTTGCCAAAAATTGACTCTTTCCCTTCCTATAGCAGTAGGACAGTAAGAGAGAAACTTTGCTCCATATTCATTGTGTTGTCCTCTTTCCAGTGGTCACTAATTTGCAAATACCACTTTGCCTAGTGTACAAGTGAGACATGGGTCCCATAATCCATAAGATACCACTTTACTGTAAACAGGGCAGGAAGAAAGAAAGTGGGCTGTGCAAATGGAGCGTGCAGAAAGAGATCTCTGGACCACAGTGAGCAATTTCCCTATTGTTTGTGGCCTTGCTCAACATCCATCCTTCCTTGGAAGTTCCTCCCCGGAGAAGGCACTTGCTGAGGAGTAATTGGGGCATCCCTGATGTTGATGACCAGTCCCTGATGACAGGAGGAGGGAGACATAAAAAGAACATACTGAGTCAATGACCTAGCAACATATAATTATAGAAACAGGCAGAAACCATAGTATTGCTTATGGGATTTGGAAGGGCATAATGGGGATATGGGAGGAAGAATGTAAATAGTTAGTGCATCTTTATGCTCCACCCATCAGTTCCAATATCAAAGTTTCCCAGGCCAGTTAGCTGAAAACTTTTTCAGAAGGGGGAGCCTGGGGCCTAATCCATGTACTCCAGGATCACAATCCAACCCTTTTTGCTTCACCAGTTGCCCCTCTTCCCAATAACACCGTGTTGTTTTTTTTTGCTCAGTTATTTTCCCACTCGAATATGTGGAAATATTGCATTGGTGACTTCATTATGGGCAATAAAAGCTTTCATATAGAAGATGCTAGCATTTTTGCCCCACCATTTTGCTCATCCTGTTGGAGTTGAGCCTGTGATTGTGTCTAATGATCAGGGTACTCTGGATGTTGGGAATGACGATAATGTTTCTGAGGTATCTAATGACGTGTATAATGATGGGTTTGTTCTAGATGCGGAGAATGACAATGGGATTCATGTTCAAAGTGACTTTTCTGATGAGAATGTTCCTGAAGGGTTTGGGGATGATGGTATGGTCCCTGGAAGAGGGCCTGAATTGCTACCAGAGAATCCCCAGGACTTGGAGCCTGAGAGAAGCTCGGTACCTGGCCCAGCTGCAGATATTAATGAGCCAGCAGTTCAAAGGCATATTTTCAGTCAGCACAGGCAAACAAACCAATCTCTCAGGCTTTCTGCCAGACTGAGAGAGAGATTGATAACAGTCAAGGCTAAAACGAAATCCGTTCCTGGCCGCTTGGGACATAGAGTAGATTAGGGAATAAAAGTGCCAAGTACAGAATCTATAGTCAGACGAAGCAACGTTGGAATTGAGTCAAGACGTCTTTCCTAGTCCTTGGAAGCCTTGCCTTGGATAGATTCATGTGTTAAGTGCCTTGTTTGATTTCAAGTTTTGGAGTTTTACCTTGGAAGTTTCTGTATTTGTTTTTCATGAACTCTGACAGACTAATTTCCTAGACTATTTGTTTCTGCTTATCTTTTTACCTAATTGGATTTGCCTATTTTTATTGAGTTTTTTTTTACTGCTACCGCTTTTTAATTATCTTCAATAAACTGCTTGCATTTTTCATAGAATCATAGAATCATAGAATCAAAAAGTTGGAATAGACCTCATGGGCCATCCAGTCCTACCCGATTTTGCCAAGAAGCAGCAATATTGCACCCCTGACAGATGGCCATCCAGCCTCTGTTTAAAAGCTTCCAAAGAAGGGGCCTCTACCACTCTCCGAGGCAGAGAGTTCCACTGCTGAACGGCTCTCACAGTCAGGAAGTTCTTCCTCATGTTCAGATGGAATCTTCTTTCTTGTAGTTTGAAGCCATTGTTCCGTGTCCTAGTCTCCAAGGAAGCAGTAAACAAGCTTGCTCCCTCCTCCCTGTGGCTTCCTCTCACATATTTATACATGGCTATCATATCTCCTCTCAGCCTTCTCTTCTTCAGGCTAAACATGCCCAGCTCCTTAAGCCGCTCCTCATAGGGCTTGTTCTCCAGACCCTTGATCATTTTAGTCGCCCTCCTCTGCACACATTCCAGCTAGTCGATATCTCTCTTTTTACTCAGCTATGGGGTGCAACAGATCCCTACTGAAAGCATGGCTTCCAAGGACCCTGAAAATAAATTCAGAAGACTTAGATAGCTGGACGTGGCCACAGAGTGCAAGCCCCTGTCTTGTAGAAAATGAACAACTAAAGCATTCCTGAAAGATGCCCGCTCAAGCTTTTTAAAGACCTCCAAAGAAGGAGAGTCCACCACCCACGACAATTGATTCCACTCTCACTCTTACAATAGAAAAAGGTCTTCCTAATGTTTAAACGGGATCTCTTGTCATTTCCATCCATTCGTTTGTGTTCTATTTTTTTATTTACAACATTTCTACTCCGCCCTTCTCAACCCCCGAAGGGGGACTCAGAGCAACTAACACTGGCAACAATTTGATGCCGCAATATCACAAAATAACAACAATATAAAACCATAAAAACACAATAGATTCAAACAATAACATTAATAATACAATCATAGCCATTTACATTATCATAACAATCATCATATTATCCAGTTCAGTGTCCAAAGTGCCGTTGTGCCTGCTAGCCAAAAGCCTGGTTCCAAAACCACAATTTCGGTTTTTTCCTAAAGGAAAGGAGGGAAAAGATCTTGGAGTCCTCGTGGACAACAAGTTAAACATGAGCCAACAATGTCATGTGGCGGCAAAAAAAGCCAATGGGATTTTGGCCTGCATCAATAGGAGCATAGTGTCTAGATCTAGGGAAGTCATGCTACCCCTCTATTCTGCTTTGGTTAGACCACACCTGGCATATTGTGTCCAGTTCTGGGCACCACAATTCAAGAGAGATATTGACAAGCTGGAATGTGTCCAGAGGAGCGACTAAAATGATAAAGGGTCTGGAGAACAAGCCCTATGAGGAGCGGCTTAAGGAGCTGGGCATGTTTAGCCTGAAGAAGAGAAGACTGAGAGGAGACATGATAGCCATGTATAAATATGTGAGAGGAAGCCACAGGGAGGAGGGAGCAAGCTTGTTTTCTGCTTCCCTGGAGACTAGGACGGAACAATGGCTTCAAACTACAAGAGAGGAGATTCCATCTGAACATGAGGAAGAACTTCCTGACTGTGAGAGCCGTTCAGCAGTGGAACTCTCTGCCCCGGAGTCTGGTGGAGGCTCTTCTTTGGAAGCTTTTAAACAGAGGCTGGATGGCCATCTGTCAGGGGTGATTTGAATGCAATATTCCTGCTTCTTGGCAGAATGGGGTTGGACTGGATGGCCCATGAGGTCTCTTCCAACTCTTTGATTCTATGATTCTACGATTCTAGGGAGGACCCCAATCTAATCTCACTGGGGAGCGAATTTCACAAGTGGGGGGCCACCACCGAGAAGGCCCTGTCCCTCTTCCCCACCAGACGCGTTTGCGAGGCTGGTGGGACCAAGAGCAGGGCCTCCCCGGTGAATCTTAAACTACAAAGCGGAATGTAGCTACATTCGGACAAGTAAGCTGGGCTTTATAGGCCAAGACCAGCAACCAGTGGAGTTGACATAATGTGGGAGGGGGGGTTGCTCCTTGTATGGTGCTCCAGTGAGCAATTTAGTTGCTGCCCATTGGACTAGTTGAGTTTCTGAACAGTCTTCAAAGGCAACTCCACATAGAGTGCGTTGCAGTAATCTATTTGGGATGCATCCAGAGTGTGGACCACTGTGGCCAGATCAGACTTCCCAAGTTACGGGCATAGCTGGCGCACAAGTCTAGTTCCTGACATGGATGGATATCCTTTCTGATATTTAAAGGTGGCAATCATGTCACCTCTCGGTCTTCTATTCTGAACATACCCAACACTCTGAGTATCTCCTGCTGAATTTGTGTTTTTCATTCAAATGCTGGGCTTGAAAATGAAGAGCCCTGGCCACAGATCCCTAGAGGGCCTTTCTCGCTGATTACCTGTGTCTCAATTAGCTCCCAGGGCAACTGCTCCAAGTTTGGAAGCCACACAAGCCTGGCTCTGCTCCGCTGCTTCAAGCAGATGTCTGGTGTACCCGGGCGCTGAGCTGTGAAGGAAGTGAGGCCTTCCCCAGCAATGCCCTGTCACCTGCTCATCTGCTCCATCCCTGTCCCCTCTTGGGAGCCTGATACAGCGCTGCCACACAGATGGCTCTTTCTGTGGCCCATTGAGCCAAGAACTAATTATGAGATTGTCATGCCAGGAGTAACCATTAACCCTGTTACGGAAATTGAGGACAGAGGCGGAGATGCCCTGGTCATGGCAGTGGGATGGAGGATGGATTCCAACATCCATTTGAGATCACAGCTCTATTCTCAGTAGTCCACACCTC
>NW_026847549.1:6997955-7028355 GCF_025583915.1 Anolis sagrei ordinatus | reverse complement strand
CAACAACAACAACAACAACAAAACACTGGCAAGCCATCTCAACAACTTTGAACCGTGATGGAGTTTTAGGTGAAAGACACAGTGTGATAGATACCTGGCTGGCCTTTCGATCTCATGGCATTGTGATTTTCTCAGCGTCCCTTTTTCTTTGCACACTGGATTGTTATTGTCCTTGAGTTTTTAGAAAATCCTAAAAAGGGTGGAGGGAGTTTTACAAAAGCTTCATGTCCGGGAGGCACGCAAGATAAAACTAACCCATCTCTGGAATGCAAAATTGAGTAGAAAATAGTTATATTTGTTTGACTGTGAAATAAATGCCCCAGAGAAGTTGCAGCCTCATTGCTGTTGTCATTTCAGACTCGAGTAGTCAAAGCATACTGGTTAATGTAGTCTGGCAAATGGGTGTTCATTGGCAAGGAAATGGAAGGAATGACCAAATTCGTCTCTTCCATCTGAAAACACTTAGGGTTTTTTCTCCCCTCAACCTGTTTTATCACAAATATGAGGAGGAAACACAGGATTTTCGACAGAACAAGCTGCAGGGTTATTTGTTGTTCAAGGCAGGTTTTGCTTTTATCTCCTTTTCAATGTTGCTTTGGTTTCTGGTGTAGCTCAGGGCTTGATAATTTAAGAAATGGGAAAGCACATTGTTCCAGAGTAGTGAAGGCTGAAATGGAGATTTAAGCTCTGGGGACCTGCAGCAATTGTGAACATCAAACTGTGTCATTTTGAATGTATTGTCGAAGGCTTTCATGGCTGGAATCACTAGGTTCTTGTGTGTTTTTTCGGGCTATATGGCCATGTTCTAGAGGCATTTTCTCCTGACGTTTCGCCTGCATCTATGGCAAGCATCCTAAGGATGCTTGCCATAGATGCAGGCGAAACTTCAGGAGAAAATGCCTCTAGAACATGGCCATATAGCCCGAAAAAACCCACAAGAACCTAGTGCCATTTTGCTTTTGGTGGGTGAAACTAAGGAACTGCAAAATAGGTTGGCGGCCTTCTTACCGAACCCAATCCGTTCATTGGAAAACTGAGTCACAAAGAATTCTTCATCAACATAATTGATTCTTAGTTATACACATTACACAATTGTGTATAATTAACCAAATTGCACAGTGTATAGCAAGACTGGGAAGACTTCAAACTCTGTATATACCTTTAACATAACTTACTCAGGCGATTCCTTGTAGCTCGAGGATGATGTTCCTCCAAGTGAAGTGTCTTGTTGGTGGGTCCGTAAGTGGCTGTGGAGCCCTATTCTTGATCCAGATGTTCTCCCGCAGAGATGACATTGGTTTCCAAGTGGAAGGTGGTCCCGGTCAGGGTTGGCTTGACGCACCTTCCTTTTGGCATGTTTCTCCCTTCCGCCCTCTATTCATGCTGCTTCGAATTCTGCAGCACTGCTGGTCACAGCAGACCTCCAGTTACAGCACTCAAGGGCCAGGGTTTCCCAGATCTCGGTGTATATACCAGGAAAATTGGGGTTCCACAACAAACAGCATTAAAGAGAGAGATTGGTTGTGCCTGCAATGACTGAATGCATCTCACAGTTCTTCAACTCCAGGTTCCTGACTTCTAAAACTTTATACAATTTGACATTATCATTGAGCAAAAGGGGTCATTGAGTTGTTGCCATTGTTAAACAAATGGGAAATCTAGGAGAACTCTCCAGAGACAATAGCCTACTTTCAGCTGTTCCCTCATGTATAGGATACTTGAGCTTCTGAATTTCCATTTGCTGTAGGTCAGTAGTGTGTAAAGATAAAGGTTTTGCCTTGGCATTAAGTCTAGTCGTGTCCGACTCTGGGGGGTGGCTTTCATCTCCATTTCTAAGCCAAAGAGCCGGTGTTGTCCATAGACACCTCCAAGTTCATGTGGCCAGCATGACTGCATGGAGCAGCATTGCCTTACCGCCAGAGCGATACCTATTGATCTACTCACATATGCATGTTTTCAAAAGGCTAGGTTGGCAGAAGCTGGGCCTAACAACAGGAGCTCATCCCCACTCCCCAACTTTGAACCACCAACCTTTTGGTCAGCAAGTTCATCAGCTCAGCGGTTTAACCTGCTGTGCCACCAGGGGTTCCTCAGTGGGGTGTAAATCTCCATAAATATGGCTCTTTCACACAAGAACTTTTTTTACCTTCTCCCACTTGTGAGAAACTAATCCAAACTTTGCAATTTTCAAAAACTGCACATAGTTCGGAACTTATCCCATGCCCCAAAAAGGGGGCATATGAGGGGTTTGCTTAGAAAATAACATTGTCTGTATAGGGGAAAAACCTTTCTGGAGGAAAACACTTTCTGTTCAGGAAACATTTCTGTACATGAAATTACAGCTCCTGTAGAGAAAGCAGCATTTTCTGTATATATGTATCATTATCTACTCAGACAATTTTGTTTTCTGCACAAGGAACTTATTTTCTAGTCCCAAAGTAATATTTTCTGCATCATCCCCAGTGTTTTTTTAATACCAAATTAGTCCTGAACCATCAAGATTCTCATTTAGCCAGGATACTTAATTTCAGAACCCAGTTTTTGAATGTTTTTGGAAATTCTTTCTATTCCAGTTTTCAATCTGACTCAGAAGATTAAATGATTAGGCTGCCAATATTTTTACATTCAGATTTTTTCATTATAATGTCGCAATTTCTATGTATGTGTGAGCATAATTTATGTATTGCTTCCCAAACTATGAGGGACCCCAAAGCGATATAGGGGCAATAATGTCACTAATATAGCCATATCTGATTGTCTGTAGGAGCATTGTTCAATTTGATGAAAAGCTGGTTATCAGTGCCTCTTGGGCAAAAGATGATGACATCACCCGGCTCTTGAAGTCTCTTCCAAACTGGATCAGCATGGCCCAGCCCAAACAACTGAGACCAAAGAGGGAGGAAGAAGAAGACTTCGTCAGGTGAGTTCTTCCTAACCCACTTTAAAAAGTCTACTCAATGGAATGACCAAAGAGCTGGCTGCCTTCCCAATTCTCTATGTGTTTACTTACTTACTTACTTACTTACCTAGGCGATCCTTTGTTGGACGAGTAAGATGGTCTTCCATGATGGGTTTCCTTGTGGATTCGTAGGTGGCTGTGGAGCCCTATTCTTGACCCGCATCTTCTCCCGCAGTGAAGGCATTGGTTTTCAGGTGGAAGGCGGTCCCGGTCGGGGTTGGCTTGACGCGCCTTCCTCCTGGCACGTTTCTCCCGGTGGAAGGCAGTCTCGGACGGGGTTGGCTTGATGCGCCTTCCTCTTGGCACATTTATCTCTTTCACCCTCCACTCGTGCCTCTTCAAATTCTGCAGCACTCCTGGTCACAGCTGACCTCCAGCTGGAGTGGTCAAGGGCCAGGGCTTTTCAGTTCTCAGTGTCTATGCCAGAGTTTTTAAGGTTGGCTTTGAGCCCATCTTTCAATCTCTTTTCCTGCCCACCAACATTCCGTTTTCCGTTCTTGAGTTCGGAGTAGAGCAACTGCTTTGGGAGACGGTGGTCAGGCATCCGGACAACGTGGCCGGCCCAGCGGAGTTGATGGCAGAGGACCATCGCTTCAATGCTGGTGGTCTTTGCTTCTTCCAGCACGCTGACGTTTGTCCGCTTGTCTTCCCAAGAGATTTGCAGGATTTTCCAGAGGCAGCGCTGATGGAATCGTTCCAGGAGTTGCATGTGACGTCTGTAGACAGTCCACGTTTCGCAGGCATAGTAGCAGGGTTGGGAGGACAATAGCTTTATAGACAAGCACCTTGGTATCCCTACGGATGTCCCGGTCCTCAAACACTCTCTGCTTTATTCGGGAAAATGCTGCACTTGCAGAGCTCAGGCGGTGTTGTATTTCGGTGTCGATGTTGACTTTGGTGGAGAGGTGGCTGCCAAGGTAGCAGAAATGGTCTATGTATTTATACATATTGTTGATAAGTGCCATAGGATGTATGGCTGTCCTATGAATGAGGGATGTCCAAGAGAAACTGCTATTGATAGCTTTGTCCTGTTTTTACAAACTGGGGCTGTGGCTTTTTGGGTTGAGACAATTCATCCGTTGTGTGTGTGTCTGTGTCTGTCTGCACATTGCCCTCAAATCCTTTGAATGTAATGACTGAATTTCCCTGAGGTTGCTTCTTACCAGGAAGTAGAGTGGAATATTTCAACGTCCCCTTTGGGTATAGCCAGTTACTTAATAATGCGTGTTACTTTAGTGGATGACTCAGTCTTGACCGTTGACCTCATGATCAATTTTGCTAGCATTCTCCGTCCCGTTGCCCACCCCTGAGACAGCTGGAAAAGCCTCTTCATGAGCTCCTAAGTTGTTTTAGAAATCCCTGGCGATAAATGAGAGCCTTGTTAGTGCAACTTACTGGAATCCATTAAGAAAATTATGTTAAGGAATTCTCATTCCTTTCATGTCGTCAGGAACCAGCCTGGCATGGTGTTGGAGCTAGTCAAAGTACTTCGCCGGCATTAGAAAGGAGTATGGATTGCTTGATTGCGGTGCCATTTACTCTCATCAACTACTATTGCTTGGTTATTATTTTAAATGTCTGACAGTGAACTGCTCAAGGCATCTTTCAGCTAAAAAACAAGATAAAAACATAATAAAATAAGTTGGATCTGGTCTAAGTTGAATTTCATACTTTGGTCCCACAGAAATGATCAGAACAAGCTAGTCATGACAAACTTGCCATGGATTTTGATGGGGCTTCAATTATGGTTTTCTTAGTCTGGAGCCAACTTAATATGTTCAAGTATTCACTCAAATTACCCTTGTTTTAAGAGTCCAGAGTATCAGGCAGACTGTTATAAAACTTGAAAAACTGGAGGGGGAGAGAATGACACCTGTCAGAATGTCTCAGGTAGCATAGTGATTCTGGGATTCTGGGAGCTGATCTCCAAAAAAAGATAACTTTTCCAAAGTATAACTGGAATAAAATAGTATTGGGCTTCAACCGAGCAAAGATGACACCTTGCTCCAGTAGAAGCGCTTCAAAGCAGCAGGTGGTGACACATACTGTTGTGGTTCAGACAGATGAAGATTAGGGGATTGGGGTTTCAGAGCCTGGGAGAGTGGTGGAGGGTTCTTTGAATGAGGGAAATGAGGGCATTTCAGAGCAAGATGCCGAGACAGAGTTAGAAAGTGGAACTGTTTTGGAGTCCAGCAGACAGGGAGAGGATCTTTCGACCACAAGAAGCTTAGCAACCCCTGATAAAGACCTGGCAGACCAAGATAACTGTTGTGGCTCAGTCTGAGTCTGATACTGAACTGTGTGGCCCTTTTGGGCCTGGGTTTTCTGAGCCTGAGCATGATTTTAGGCAGGATGACGAGGAGACTGAAGGGTTGCAGATTTCTGTACATGCTCCAGACAGGACTGATAGTGTGCCTTCTGAAGAAGAAACAGCAAGCCTGTTTCCCGAGGAAAGAAATGTGTCTTTAGATAGAGACAGTGAAATCCCATAAGTGCAACTGGAGACTTCTTTCGGTTCCCAGAATGATTCGGCCCAGCTGGGCCGAGATAAGGAGCTTGAAGATAGTGAATTAATGAGCAGACAAGACCATTTACAATTAAGAGTCCGCCGAGGCACACGCCTTGCTAGCAAGAGGGAAGCCAAAGGTCAACGCAATGCTTTCATGTTTGGGAGGGTTATTTAATGGTGTAGCTGACAGGCATTTGTTGTCAGTTCAATGTTACTTCTTCCCCATTAACTGCTGTGGAATAGCCTCAGCTTTTGTGGACCATTTCTGGCTTATTGAAGACTGGGTTTCTGTTCCTGATCTTACCTGTTTGTCATGGACTCTTGTTTGATCATTGCTAAGGGATTATGCTTCATGTTTTTGCCTGTGGATCCTGGAAACCTTGCCTTTGCTTTAAAGACTCTATTTTGCCTTTGGAACTTCTGCAGTTTTATTTCTCTGTTTTGATTTTTGCTATAAAATCACAGCCTTGGTGTGTGTTGGTGTCTTGAGCAAGGTGAAAACTACCCTGAGTTGCGACAATAGCTCATCCAAGGAAACAGCTGGGTTAGAAAGGGATATCAGTCTGAATCTGAAGGGAATAAAATCAGGCACGGGAAATCCAAAAGAATCCGTGAGAAAGAAGCACAAAGTTTCACAAAGCCAAAACTTCAAAGTCAAAGAAATGCTTTCATGTTTTGCAGTCCTTAAATTAGAGAGCATCTCGTTGAGATTTCAGATCAGGCAACACTGTTTAATAGTAAAGATATCAAGTCCTGTTTCCAGTTCAAATTCCTGGTAGTTTTGATTCATGGTTTAAGAAATTCCTGGATTCGTGTTCATGTTTTGATTCTCGTTTTCTTGGATTATGCTCATGTTACGATTCTTGTTTTTCTGTACAATTTGGATTATTTGGGTCATTGCCTTTGAAATGTTTTACTCCTTGCCAGCTTGGAAGGGGTTTTATGTATTGACTACCATTTCTGATTACCTGTTGTATTTTGCCTTTCTTATTCCTTTAGGTGATTTTTCCCTTTTTATATGTACTCTCTTCAATAAACTATTTTACTGCTGCTTTTGGATACCTGGCTGGTGCTAAGGACAAGGTGAACTCTAGCTAGAGTGCAACACATACTAGGTTTTATTCCAGGCTTTCAATGAGCTCTCCAAGGTGCTAAACACCTTTGGGGATAGGATTTAGTACCTTGGGGAGGAGATTTTAAGCCTGAAAGGAAACCCAGAGAAGATTCACTGCACCTGGCATGAAAGCTGCCCTTTCCTCATCCCTCTGCAACATGTCTTCCCAAGGTGGTCTCTTTATTAAATTGGTTTGACATTATTTGTATGGGCTATGCACTTACATTTTCCTGTCTTTCAGAACTGCCTTTGGCAAGGAGTCCGAAGTGCTCATTGGGAACCTGGGAGATAAGCTGATCCCCCAGCAAGAGATCCTCCGTGATGTCAGCGACCTGAAGGCCTTGGCCAATATGCATGAAAGCTTGGAGTGGCTCTCTGGACGGATGAAAGCAGCGTTCTCCAACCTTCCATTGGCACAGAGTAAGTGATCTTCAAGGAAATAAGGAATGTGAGAATAACCCCACTGGGTCAAATAACTGTCTGTGTCATCCTCTCCCCCCAAGCATGGTGCTTCCTGATGTGATTAAACTGCAAATCCCATCATCTCAGAGCCACATGGCCATGGTGCCTGTAATTGATGGTACTTGAAGTCCAACATGTATGGAAAGTGCCACGTTTCGGCACTTTATTGCGCATATTGAATTCACTGCCATAAGAAGTTGTGATGAGTACACTATGCAGTAGGTTTGGAAAGCAGTCATGAAGGACATTTGTTTCAGGGGTTAATAGACATGAAAGCAAAATGGAACCCACATTCAGAGAGGAAGTCTTCCGCTGAATACCAGTTTCTTCCTTGAGGTCATTGCGACTCACACTATTGGGTATCATTGTCCAGTGCAGTGCATTTTTCGACATTTCTAGAGCTAAGCTGTCTTTTGGTGGTGGCCCCACCTTTGCACATATTCTAAACTTGTTCCCATTCAGTTTCTTCTATTCTTTTCCTCTGCAAGGATAGTGAGCTGAGCTAATATTACCTTCATTCTTTTCCTCCTGTTCCTGTATTTTTATCTGTTTCCTCTCTCCTTCTTTCTCTTCTTTTTACCACTGACACCATTTTACTCCTTCTTCTCCTTAGTGTAAACATCTCTCCTTTCCATCCATGCTGTCTTGTGACCTTTTGGTTTTTGAAAATATGTTTATGGGGAAGGAGAGGAGGATTTAGAAAGAAGGAATCAGTTCATTGGATATGAACATGAGCTAGGTATACACATTAATATCAGCTGACTGTCTTTCCAATACCGCTTCATGAGCAACTAAAAAAGTGATTTTTAAAGTCTAGGAACAATAGATAGAGAATGGTTGTCTTTCAGCCTTGAAGCACATCTCCTTTGGCAGGAGAGAGATGCACGCAGGACTCAATCACTTTGAACATTAGTTCAATTCGGTTTCTCAGGGATATCCTTTAAAAGTTGTGCTTCATAAACTATCTGATGTAGGCAACCAGCAATTATATTTTTTCTAGCGTGCCAGGGTTTGGTACTGTATTTGTGCCCATTTATTGCTCCCAGCAACAGGCTTCTGGAGGGAGGAGATACCAAGGAAATGATAGGTCAGGACCAGGTCTGCTTAGGAGGAGAAACATCATTATTTGAGAAAACTTACAGAGCAGACAGGCATTTCCGGCAATAAGGAGGATCAGGCAACCGGGGGCCTTCATAGAACAGCCTGCCTTTCTGAAGCCTGTTAATTGGACATTGAGGACAATTGATGCCATACTTGTTTACAGGCATCCAAGGGTGACTAGATGCTACTATTATATATGAAATGCTATACCTAAACTTTCTCACATACAGGGAAGCATTATACTAACTGGCATTTCCAATAAGACAGCGTCCCAAAAGTTTCCTGGCTGCAAGGAAACCAAGGGTTCCCTGTATTTATTTTATAATCTGCCAAGAAAACTGGTATCACCAACAAAGTCCACTAAACTGTATTTGGAATAGAAGTTTTAAGGTAAAGGTAAAGGTAGTCCCCTGACATTAAGTCCAGTCGTGTCCAACTCTGGGGTGTGGTGCTCATCTCCATTTCTAAGCCGAAGAGCCAGCGTTGTCTGTAGACACCTCCAAAGTCATACAGCCAGCATGACTGCATGGAGCGCCTTACCTTCCCGCCGGAGCGGTATCTATTGATCTACTCACATTTGCATGTTTTCGAACTGCTAGGTTGGCAGAAGCTGGGGCTGACAGCGGAAGCTTACGCCACTCCCTGGATTCGAACCTGCGACCTTTCAGTCAACAAGTTTAGCAGCTCAGTGCTTTAACCCACTGCGCCACCGGGGCTCCCATTATAGAAGTTTTAGAAAGCATTAAATAAACAATTCAATTCAGAAACATTAAATTACAACAGTTAAAAACATATTAAAACATAGCTTAAGGATTTTTTAAAAACCCATTGTACCCAACTTAACTTAAAATCAGTGAATTGCCTAAAGTTTTTTTTAACTATGTGGGACGTTCATGGAAGATTACTCCTGACCCACTTCCTGTGGACAGAGAGCAATGAAACTTGAAATGGAAGTCCGATGGTGCGAGGTCGGGTGATGCGGGAGAATTTCAAAGCCACAGGAGCATGCTTCCATTTGGGCAACATGTGAGTTGTGAACTGGTACATTGTCTTGCAAAAGGCAGGCACCTTTGGTGAGCAGGCCACATTGTCTCTTGGTTTTGATGGCTTCCTGCAACTTCCACAACAGTAAAATATAGTATGCCCCAATAATCATGGTACCCTTTGCTGGGAAACCGTTCCATGCTAGTCCCAAAATACTGTGAGCATGACCTTGTCTGCTGAGAGTTGGTCACGTGCCTTCTTTGGAGGCAGTGAGTCATAATTCCTCCATTGCATTGACTGGACTTTAGTCTCAGGATCAGAGGGATGGAACCAGCCTTCACCCTGTATGAAGTCTTCCTGGTTTTCATGGCACATCACTATCAATAGAGCCTGAGAGCATTCGACTCATTCCTGCTTCTGGAAAGGTGTGAGCAGCTGGATGACCCATTGAGCAGATACCTTATGCATGTGAAGATGGTCTTGGATGATTTTTTCCACGGACCCCACACTAATCTTGACATTTTGGGCTAGGTGGCAAATGGTTATACTGCAATTTTCCAAAATGGTGACCTCTACTTGCTGGATTTTGTGTTCATCAGCTCCAATTCCAGGGTGACCCCATTCTGCTAATGTTCATCAACAGCAGAGTGGGATCACCCTGGAATTGGAGCTGTTTCCAACAAAGTCCGACCACATTTGAACTGACAATGCCAATTCTTGACTACATCATATGATGGGGAATCATCACCACAAACCTGTTTCATCTCATCGAATGTCTCCTTTGGTGTGCGGCCTTTCAAGTAAAGTAACTTGAGGATTGTTCTGTATTCCACTGGGTCCATTCTCAAACCTCACACCATCACTTCAGCACCTGTAAAATCAAGACCGTTATCAGTTCTGAATTGTAAATTAGCACGTAACCTATAGAAACTTATATCATAAATAGAAACCCTATACGGTTCCGGTCCAGCTTACCTGTCCGAATATATCTCCCTCTATATCCCACCTCGGAGTTTAGGAGTTTAAGATCTTCTGGAGAGGCCGTGCTCTCGACTCCGCCTCTGGCCCAAACACACTTGGTGGGGATGAGGGACAGGGCTTTCTTGGTGGTGGCCCCCCACCTGTGGAACTCGCTCCCCAGCAAAATCAGGTCAACTACATCCCTCCTCCCCTTCAGGAAGAAATTGAAAATGTTGTTTGTAGGACCAGGCTTTCGGGTAGCATGCTGATAATGACAATGATGCTAATGCTGTGGAAAATGGACTATGGACAGGCTTCTGATTGTGTTGTTGTTCGCAAAATTCGATTCTAGATAAGGCTAGACAGCCGGTATTATTTTAAATGGTTTTAATTTTAAACTAATTTAATGTATCATTTATATGTAATTAATGTATTTATTATCTTGTATGTGGGGGCATTGAACTCATCATAACTTTTTTTGCAATTTGGCCTTTGTTGAGGGCCCCGAGTGCATCGGCATTGAATGGAAAGCAGAAAATGCGGTCACTGACCCCGAAGTGCATCAGGTAGGACCGGAGAGGGATGATGGAAGATTATTTGGAAGGCAATATGGAAAGGATATAAGAGAAGCATAATAGAGGCAAAGACTGGAGGAAAAGAAGGGCTGTAATACCGGAGAACTCGAGATACAGAAATTGGGAGCTATTCATATTGCCAGCATGCATGACAACGGCAATAGGCAAAAGCAATGGAGTGGAACCGTTATGGACTAGAAATAGAAGTAGGAAAGAAATCTAGCACCCTCTCATGGCTTATAAAGTAGGAGATGAGCTATTTTGAAACCCACCAGAAACGGCTTGTGTAATAGGAGAGCCTTTTGTTTTTCTATTGAATTTTCTGCTAGCAGTTTTATTAAGCACATAAGCTTGCTCTCATTACATGATTATGCGATAGATTTATCTTGCAAGCCTCATCTTAGGAAAAGAGGCATCAGGGTCCTATAAGCAGACCGGAGACTTGTGTCTCATCAGAAATGGGCCCAATATAGTCTGGGATAAACATAATACGAAAAAGAAGAGGTTCTGATGCATGGCCTGGAGGAGGCGGTGGCGAAGGAGCGTCACCTCCACTGACCAAAATGCTTTCCAGGTTTAATGTGTTGTCTAAAGCTTTCACAGCCGGAATCGCTGGGTTGTTGTGAGTTTTCCGGGCTGTATTGCCATGTTCCAGAAGCATTCTCTCCTAAGATGTCTTCAGGATTTCAGGTTAAGAATTGAAAAGTCAAAGACAGTTTGTAGCGGTATACAAACTGGAAAGAGGGACTTTAGGTGCAGTCTGTCAAAAGTCACCCCTTCCTGCAGATAAAAATTCAATAACCTTTTTTCTGCGTCCCTGCCACAATTATCACTCATTTAAAACCAGCCCGGCTAATGGAGTGCTTTATCACACCCGAGGCAGTCTCTGCCTTGTTCATTATTTAGTGTTTGCTAAGCTGATGGCCCTTCCAGAGCGCTCCCCTTATCTGCGCTTCTTCAGAATTGGATTTTTGTATTTTCTCAAACCAGCCTGATACGGCCTAGGCATTTTTGTCTTCGATCAAACAGTCTTTCCCCAACGTGATGCCCTCCAGATACGTGGGAATTCCAACTCCCATCACCTCCAGCTTGGCTGAGGATAATGGAGAAGATATTGTGACATGTGTGAAGGATGCTACTTTGGAGAAAGGTGCCATAGGTTACTAGGTCTCATGACATGACTGAACTCGTATTGTGACATGTCTGGAAGGCACCACTTTGGAGGAGGTGCCAAGGTGGCTGAACTCATGGGAATTATCAAGCATATTTCTCATCAATTCTGAAATCTGAAGATAATTCTGTAGTCCCTGAACAGACTCAGAAGTGGAGTGGGCAGATCAAAAGACAACCTGGCAAAATGGCACAACCTAAAAAAATCCCACACCTTGTGTGACTGTGGAGCAGAACAGACAACTCCACATCTGTATGCTTGTCCACTATGTCCTGCCTCATGTACAGAGGAAGAATTGTTGGAGGCTACAGACAGTGCCATTGCTGTTGCCCATTTTTGGTCAAAAGATATTTAGCCACCTGCACTCCTTCTATTTTTATCAGTTTTTTACTAATCTATTCAATGTGTTTGATATGAAATAAATAATCAATTCTGAATTTTGGAGCTAACTATCTAGAATCATTGAATCTGGACATTTGTAGGGATACCAAGATGCTTGTTTATAAAGCTATTGTCCTCCCATCTCTGGTGTACACCTGTTCTGTTGCGCGCTGGGCCTATGACAATGTCTGCTTCCAGGCCGTGCTTTCTGTGTGCCCAACGGGACGCTGGGGTGCCTCAGCTAAAGGGTCTCATAGGTTTCCCAACACAAAGTTCTGTACAGGTTCAAAATAGGTTCAACAAAGTTCTTTATTAAGGCTTAAATCTTTGAACAAACAAATTAAATGCTTTATAGTCTTGAAAAACTAATAGCTTTCTCGATCTGCCAACAAGGGACAGGCAACTGCTTGATAAACTGTTCCTATCTTCTTTAGAGAAACCTTCTGACCCCTCCTTGGGCAATCTTTCTTTACACTGCTGGCGTGAGGCCCCAACTCCCGGCTCCAAGCTGCGTTATGGATAGCCCGAGTGGTCCCTTACCAGGCAATGATTGCTGTAGATCTGCCAAGCTGGTTTCCTGTAGATTTGCTCCACAAAGGCCGTGGAACCATTCCTTTATTTTCCAGTAAAGCTGGCTGTATTCCCCCAGCAAAAGCTGTGGAACTGTAACTTTACTCCCCAGCAAAGCTGTAGAGGTTTTCCTTTTTCCCCAGCAAAAGGTGTAAGAAGTGAAGCTTTTTACAGGTGGGACAGAGAAAGCCCACACGTCCTGCTGTAAGGCTCCAAACTGTGAGACTGAACTAAAAGTCCCCCTTTCCCTCCAAACCTGGGGAAAGGGGCGGATCTGAATGCTCTAACGATGATGGATAGGTTGTTGGCCCTATGACTGCAACCTAGGGAAAGCTACCCAATTGCAAAATGCATGGCCCAAATGAATTCAAACAAACTAACAGTGCAAGAAAAGGAATCAAATCTCCTGGCACAGCCGTGCCAGCATAATGCCTGCAAAACATAGACTGTCTACAAATGCCAGTCTCTACTTCTGAAAAGATTTCCTCGGCATTGTCTTCAAAAAAAAATCCTGCAAATCTCTTGGGAAGAAGATGGGCGGACAAAGGCAACGTTTTGGAAGAAGAAGCAAAGATCACCAACATGGATTACATGACCCTCCGCTATCCTCTTCACTGGACCGAATGCCACATTGTCCAAATGCCCAATTACCTTCTCCCAAAGTAGCTACTTTACTCTCTGCTCAAGAACTGAAAACAGAATGTCAGTGGACAGCAAAACAGATTTCAAGATGGGCTTAAAACTAACTTTAAAAATATGGACTAAACACTGAGAACTGGGAAGCTCCAGCCTACAATTAGAGTAAATGCATGAGGGCCAGAGTTTCCCAGTTCTCAGTGTTTATGCCACGTTTGAAGGAGAACTGTGCCAAGAGGAAGGAATGTCAAGCCAACCCTTGTTGGAACCATTTTCCATCTGAAATCAATGTCCTCACTGTGAAAGACCATGTGGATTTAGAATGGGTCTCTACAGACCCGGCAGAAGGATCTGCCCTTGTAAGACAATCAGACTTGGCCAGGATTGATTTCCTATGATGATGATGAGAATTGGAAGAGACCACAAGGGCCTTCCAGTCCAACTCCCTTCTCCCAGGAGGAACACCTCTTGAAGAATTTGAGAACTGCAGGTGTTACTTGAAACATAAAGAAAGACATTCCTAAATGAATTAGTCTGGACTGTATTGTACTTGTAGAATTCCTATAATAATTGGCTGAACAGGTCGCACAGTGCTTAGTTGTTTGGGAAGCAAGGCCATTGTAAGATTCGTTTCTGTGAGGAAAGATAAAAGCTGTTGTGAATACGTCCATGATAAGAAGAACTTGTGCTTCAATACACAAGAGGAGGATAAGCCAAAGTTGAACCCATTATCAGAGAAGCCCAAATGGACATCTTTTCCCAAAGTTTGGAAGAGTGCTGACAGATGTCTCCCAGATAGAGTAGAAAGTTGAAGAAGAAAGGGATCACAAGCACCTTGTTGAGATGGCACAATGGGAAGCAAGAGAGATGCATGCCTGTTTGTGTGTGCCACTGTCCCTCTTGGGAAAAACCTAGTAAGCTTCATCTCTCTCTCTCTTTGAGTCTAGGGTGGCCTTACTACTGAGTTGGAGAATGAGGCAAGACCCCTTCCAACCCAAGAGAATAACAGACATTCAAGCCATAGGCAAAGCTGGCATCTACTTAGAGGGGTACCTATATCTACTAGGCATAGACAATTCATGGTTGTAAATGGTTCTAAAGTACTTACAAAACTAAAGTCCGGATGGTGAAAACTAGGAGGTGCTGGTGCTTTGCTTTTACAGTGTTCATAAAGTTCTGGTGGTGAAAATTTGAGGACTCTAACAAAACTTTCAAATTTTCATTATTATTTCATTATTGGCAATTTTTATGAGAGAACCAATTAGGAACTGCCATCTATAATTAAATTTGAAAGTTTTGTTAGAGTTCTGAAATTTTCACCACCAGAACTTTGTCAACACTGTAGAAGCAAAGCACCAGCACTCCCTAGTTTTTACCACCAGAACTTTAGTTTTGTAAGTACTTTAGAACCATTTACAACCATGGATTGCCCATGCCTAATATCTCCAAGAAAGTTCTCCTTGGGAACAAAGATCTGTTTAGAGATCCAAATGGTGGGACTCTTGAAGCTAAGCTTTATTTCTATCCAAATTCCATCCTCTGTCACTGAGAAGGGGGGAAAGTAGTTCAGGAGGCTGCTGAATCCAAGGAACCAATTCTGATCTTTGTGCAATCAGGCCCTGATTATGCTGATTGCCCCGGCATTAATGAGCACCGATCACCTTGCAGGAGTCTGAATTGGCAGCAGGAAGGTATCAAGAGCCATTGATTTTTCAGAAGAGCATGTTTGTGCTCTGAAACCCCCTCCCCCTTTTAAAAAATCTATGGTGTCCTTTTAAAAAAAACTCTAAAGATTTTGTAGCTGAAAAGAGATGGATGAGGGTGCTGTGGGGCTTGGTTTGGTCACCAGGATTCCTGAGACCAAACTTGATTCCCATCCTACAACCTGCAAGCATCACAATTTCCACCCAGGTCTAAAGCATCCGAGGTAGCATGGTTCCCAAGATGGTTCAGAGACCCCTTTATCATCTTCTTCAGTATTCCTCTCAAACAATAGCATGGAATGCAATTGCATGCTGTTGTTTTGTGTGTGATGTGTGAAGCATCCTAACACGTCCTCTGCCCCTTGCAGTGCTTAGAATAGTTCGAGCTTGACGTTTCACCTGAGAAACGTTGACGCATAATGATTGCAAAACAGAGCTTCAGATCAGAGATCATGGGCTCTGCATAGCATGAACTCATGAAACAATTCTTAATGCCTCCCTCAGCCTCCGCTACCATCACCCCATATATTAATGATGCTATTTACCTGCCATGTTAGAGGATTACAGGAATGCTGGGGAATATCAGGCTCCAGCCTTTGATCTAGCCCTCCCAATTTGTCCCTCTGGACTTTGCCTCATAGAATCATAGAATCAAAGAGTTGGAAGAGACCTCCTGGGCCATCCAGTCCAACCCCATTCTGCCAAGAAGCAGGAATATTGCATTCAAAGCACCCCTGACAGATGGCCATCCAGCCTCTGTTTAAAAGCTTCCAAAGAAGGAGCCTCCACCACGCTCCAGGGCAGAGAGTTCCACTGCTGAACGGCTCCCACAGTCAGGAAGTTCTTCCTCATGTTCAGATGGAATCGCCTTTCTTGTAGTTTGAAGCCATTGTTCCATTGCGTCCTAGTCTCCAGGGAAGCAGAAAACAAGCTTGCCCCCTCCTCCCTGTGGCTTCCTCTCACATATTTATACATGGCTATCATATCTCCTCTCAGCCTTCTCTTCTCCCTTAATTTGATGATTTCCCAGCAATTGTATAGAGTTGAAAGTTGAAATGCCTCTTGGAAGGCTGTGTTACTCTCAGTAAAGGCTGTATATTAAATATATACTCCATCTTGTCTTTTATTCTGCTTATTACTGGTGTGTGGCCCTCCCAAGAACCTTTCTGACACTAAAGTCAGAAAAAGCTTCTTCCCCCTTTAGTGGTGAAAAAAAAAGTATATACATTATTCTCAGCACTCTAAAATGAGTTGCAAAATAATTTTGTTATTAAATGATCTGACTGCTACTCTTAATGACTACAGGTGGATTACATAACTTTAAACAGGTGGTAATGACTTTAAAATAGCTCAGGATTGTCCCTACCTTGGCTCAGTCATTGATCGGAATAGAGACTGGAGTCAGGAAATCAGAAGAAGACTTAATAATAATCTTTGCACCTAGAAACACAAAGTCCGTCACTGCCTCCACGTTTTTCCCCTCTATTTGCCCGTTATCAATCAGTCTGGTTGCCATAATCTTGTTTTTTTTTATGTTTAACTGCAACCCAGTTTTTGCACTTTCTTCTTTCACCTTGATTGGAAGGCTCCTCAGCTCCTCCTCGCTTTTGGCCATCAAAGTGGTATCATCTGCATATCTGTGTCATAAAGGCTACAAATTAGAGAAATGATTTTCATCAAGAAGTGAACAGGGCTCTGTTATTGTGGGATTTTTGTGATATTTGTTCATCACATTGATTATTACTTCTTTTGGAGGGTTGGGAGGGGTGAATAGAAGCTTGATAAAGAAAGCAAACAATGTCTTGAAAGAGTTCCCAGTTGGTAACTTCCCAGTCATAGCATAAGGCCAAACATTCCCCCCAAGACTGAAAGAAGCCTTAAAGAACTGTTTTAGGAGTCTCCACATGATCTGGAGGTAGTTGCTGAGCAAAATGAGGTATCATTTCTCCCCCAACTATGCAACACTCCATAGTTCATGAACTAATAGCCCTGAAATCTGTAGCCATGCTTTCTACAGATAGCATTTGGATTACACCGCCAATGAAAAGTTGCAACTTTATGTGATATCTCTCTTCCCCACACACAGTTGGAATGTCGGCAGGAGGGAGAGAAAGTGGGGCACGGAGCAATTAGCGTAATCATAACCTCTGGCTAAAATGTTGATCCCAAGACAGAACATCAATCTCCAGGAGAGCAGCAGCTGCAAACTCTGGGCCGAAAAGCCATCAACTCTGTGCAACAGCCCCGGCTGGAGACTGGTTTCCTCATTCCCGCCTCTTCAATATTTGATGCAGAGGTTTTGAAGGGCAGCGATTGCTAATAACCCTGGCATCAACCTTTTTCTAAGGTGCCCTCAAGAAAGTGAGCCTTTACTGAGGGCAGAAGGGAAAAAAATAGAAGAATGTGCTCTGGCCAAAAGAGCTAAATCACTGCAGTTTTCGTAAAAGAAAAACCAGACTGGGACATGGCTGTAGCTAGCTCAGGTGTGCAGGGAGCAAAATCAGGCCTTGATTGATGGGTTGATTGGTTGAATTTATATCCCACCTTTTTCTCAAGATGGGCTCTAAGTTTGCCATTGCCCCCACCAGATCAGGATTCATACCAATCATATAATTTCCTTTCAGCCATCAAATTTCTAGTATTGTAGGGAGCAAAATATTGGAAATAGTTCATGCTTCCAACTCTCATATTTGCTGTGTGCACATTCTCTTGGTCACATTGCCTAGCACTCTGGATGCCTCAAAGTTGCTGCAAAGTAGATACAGTATTCCCTCAGTAAATCGTGGTTTGCTTTTCGCAGACTCGTTGTTTCACGGGTTTTTGCCTCCCAGTTTATAAATGGTTGCCGTTGCCCAGACTGGTGTTCTAATCCCGCCTCTTTGCAACGATGGAGTGAGAAAGGGCTGTCACCTTTTGGGAGAGAGGCAGTCAATCAAGAGAAATTGCAAAGAAAAGCAGAGACAGCTAGCAAAAAAAAAAAAAGATGAATGGTGCCTTTCAATCTTTCCTTGCTTTTGCCTCACCCTCAGAACTCAATATACATATATAGCATCCCTACTTCGTGGATTTTCACTTTTCACGGGTGCTCCTGGAATGTAACACCTGCAATAAGTGAGGGAACACTGTACTGAAAGCTTCATTGGAAGTGCAGAATTCTTATTGTGGGGAACTACAGCCCTAGACTAGAGGAAGGCTACAAGTTTGTTGCAGCCAAAGCCCAAGGAACTAGTTAACCAGCCCCACATGTGCATGACATTTGAGGAGATGCAGTCCTGAAGACTAAAAAGTAGAAATTATGTAAATTAAGAATTGAACATAAAAAAAACCAAGATTATGGCAACAAGAATGATTGACAACTGGGAAATAGAGGGAGAAAACATGGAGGCAGTGACAGACTTCGTATTTCTAGGAGCAAAGATTACTGCAAACGCAGACTGCAGCCAGGAAATCAGGAGACGCTTACTTCTTGGGAGGAGAGCAATGACCAAGCTCGATAAAATAATGAAGAGTAGGGATATCACACTGGCAACAAATGTCCACATAGTCAAAGCAATGGTATTCTCTGTTGTCACCTACCGATGTGAGAGCTGGACCTTAGGGAAAGCTGAGCGAAGGAAGAGAGATGCTTTTGAACTGTAGTGTTGGAGGAAAGTTCGGAGAGTGCCTTGGACAGCGAGAAGATCCAACCAGTCCATACTTCAAGAAATAAAGCCTGACTGCTCATTGGAGGGAAGAACAGTAGAGGCCAAGATGAAGTCCTTTGGCCACATCATGAGAAGAAAGGAAAGCTTAGAGAAGACAATGATGCTTGGGAAAATAGAAGGAAAAAGAAAGAGGGGCCGACCAAGGGCAAGATGGATGGTATCATTGAAGTGACTGGATTGACCTTGAAGGAGCTGGGGGTGGTGATGGTCGACAGGGAGCTCTGGCGTGGGCTGGTCCATGACGTCCCGAAGAGTCGGAAACGACTGAACGAATAAACAACAACAAGAATTCAAGAAGACAGCTACAGGTGGAGGAGAGCAGTGAGTGCTTCCATTTCCTGACCTGGTGACAGCACAACTTCAAAACTGTAATAACTATACCCTTCTATGATGAACACATCTATTGTAAAACAAAAATCAGCCTATTATGGTATATAATCCTCCTTTTTGGCATTGGCATAGTATAGGAAGGCCATGGCCTATATTCATGATAGGAGCAGATGGCCCGTTTCATATGTACACCATTAATTTAGGACCTTTCTTGAGGGAAAGAGTCATAATTCAGTGGCAGAGCGAATGTGCTTCCCCATAGAAGGCTTCTGGGCCTGCCTCTGGCATTTTTACTCAGAGCAACAACTTGCACTTCCTTAAAGGCACCCCATGGATTACCTAACGCCACTAAATCCTCTTCTTGCCATCCTCCACACCCCGGACTCCTCATAAGCCATCTTCCCTGGCTTTATTGTCTTGAAAGAGTAGGGGGTCAGCAGCCACAGCCAAAGAGCAACTAGTTGGGCATGACCGCTCAACATCAGAACAGCCACAAAAAGCAGTAGAGACGGAAATAGCTCACCTGAACTCTCTCTCAGATAGAGAGGCCTGCTTTGGAAGGACACATCACAAGGACACAAGGCCTGCTTTGGAAGGACCCATCTAAGAACTTTTATCAACAGGGAAGTGGTTCTGACCAGCATTGGAAAGACCACGAGTATTAGTTCTTGATGTATCTCTATTTGAAATCTTTAGCTATTGTTTATGTCCTTCAGATCATTTATGGTTGCTGAACCCCAGCTTCAGTCCCTCTTACTGCCAGGCTCTCAAACTTAGCCTGCTGTCCTCACATGCTACTCATGCCTTCTTGAAGCATCCCTAAGCTGCTGGTAGCTGACTTGGCTTCCCTTGTCTTCTGCTGCTTCAAAACCATGTTTAATATCAGAATGGGTTACTCCTGCTGATTTCCTGAAGATCGGTTTTTGCCAAATGCTGCTCGATAGGGAAGTGAGTAGAGTGAAGGCTGTCCAGTGCCTCCCAACAAGAAAAGAAGCTTTGAATAGTATGAGAATATGTATGGGTCCCCAGAGCCATAGAATCCTAGAGCTGGAATAGACTCCAAGGGCCATCCAGTCTAACTTCCTTCTGCCAGGCAGGAAGACACAACCCAAGCACTCCTGATTGATGGCCATCCAGTCTCTGCTTAAAAACCTCTAGAGAAGGAGACTCCACCGGACTCCCCAGCAGCACATTTCACTGTCGAACAGTTCTGACCACCAATAAGGTCTTCCTAAAGTTTAGGTGGAATCTTGTTCCCTGCAATTTGAATCCACTGCTCTGGAGCAGCAGAAAACAAGTTGGCTCCATCTTCCGTATGACATACTTTCAAATGTTTAGATATGGGTATCATGTCCCATCTTAAACGTCAAGCTAAATACAGTATATACAGCTTCCTAAGCAACTCCTTATAGAGATTCATGGTTTCCAGACCCCAGGGACAGAATTCCTCCAGATGAGGTCAATGTGGAATATAGTAGGACTATGACTTCCTTCTAGAGTCTCTACTCTTATTGATGCAGTCTAGAATAACATTGACATCATACTATAGTCAAACTGTATCCTGAAATGTGGGCAAACTTCACTTCTCTTACCATTGATAATAATAATGATAATAATAATAATAATAATAATAATAATAATAATAATAATCTTTATTTATACCTCACCACCATATCCCCAAGGGGACTTGGGATGGCATACATAAGGCCAATTACAACAAAGCAAATATACAACAAAATACAGCAATAAAATAATAATACAAAAAAAGTAAACACAAAATCTATATAAATAAAAATGTAATGTTCGTTTGTGGGACTAACAGAACTCAAAAACCACTGGGAGAATTGACACCAAATTTGGACACAATACACCTAAAAACCCAATGTATGTCCTACAATCATAAAAACACTGAAAAACACAGCAGAAGGGACTTAAAAAGACCCCAAAAGCTAAATGATGAAAAGGTAAATGACAATACAGAAAAAAAAGGGAAGAAAGAGGGAGGGAAGGGGAGAAAAGAAAGAAAGAAAGAGAAAAAGGGAGGAAAAGAAAGAAGGAAAGGGAGAAGGAAGCATGGAAGCAAAGAGAGAAAGAAGGGAGGAAAGAGAGAAGGAAGAAAAGAGAGAAAGAGGGAGGGAAAGAAAAGGGGAAGGAAGTAAAGTAGGAGCGAAGGAAGGGGGGAAGATGTAGAGAAAGAGGAAGAGAAGGAAAGAGAGAAAGAAGAAAAGAGAGACAGCAGGAGAGAAAGAAAAAGGGGGAAGGAAGGAGATAGGAAGGAAGGAAGAAGAGAAGGAAAGATGGGAAGGAAGGAAAGAGGGAGTGAAGGAAGGAGGGAAAGAAGGAGAGAAAGAGGGAAGGTTGGCCACAGCAAAGCATGGCGGGTACAACTAGTACAATATAAAATCACAATGGGCAGGGCCCATTGTGATCATTTTTAGTAAGGAAGTTCAAGAGGAAATATAGACTATGTGTCGCTTGGCTCTATCAAGGGGTTAATTTAAAAGGCACAAGGGTGAGGCAAGGTAGCCAGAGTACATACCTGGTCATTTCAGTAGGCTTGAGAGGAAAACGCTGGCCCAATGCTTTTAGCTTCAAGAAAAAATTAATGCAAGTGTGTAAGATTTATCATCTGCCCCTCAGAGCTTTCGGTCCGTCTTGCACTGTCCGTGGAACAGAAATTTGACAAGAGAATAAAAAGCCCTTGGAATTTATTAGCGTAAAATAGTAAGAGGTGATTTACATTTGGGAATGGTGGGGAAAACACATAAAACTCCTCTTAAAACCCACATTTATTGCCGTAATGAAACACTAACATTCATTAGGACTGGATATAACTGTTTGAGGTCAAGCAAAACGCTAAAGAATATTTGATTCTGGCTTGAAACCAAATTATGTATTAATAAAAGATGCCGGGGCTTGAGGGAAAAGGGGAAAATCCCCTCAGGGTAGTCAGTCTAATGGGAAGTGAAACAAATTAGGGTTAAGCAAAGTAATATCCAACTTGCAAGACTAAGAGTTTCCATTTAGAAGCTCATTTTGGTTGAAGCTGTGATGTCCCGTTTATAATATTTTGTTTGAAGTTATTTTGTTTTCCCATTCTGTACAAAATATTGAGACGGTATACCATAGCAAAGCTGCAATTAAAACGGTGTGTTCTTAAATCAAAGGACAACCATGCTGTATAACTGGCAGGACATTGGAGAGAAACATTCACATTTTCCTGAGATGAATGTACAGTGGTTTCCAAGATGTCCTTGAACTAGCATGGGTTTATTTTCTAGGATGATGTTATAAATAGACCTGCATCCTATATTCTAGGACAGTAGTTCCCAACCTGTGGTCCATGGACCACCAGTGGTCTACAAGAACTAAAATATGATCCACAGCTCTACACCATTGCAATGAGAGCGACTGGTCTCACAAAACCCTCTTAAATATGGTTTTCTGTGGGCGAGCAGATGGTGACTACTGGATGACATATGTTCTGTATCAGAAACTAGAGCTGAAGTAGTCTATCCAATGCAATTTTCCGAATCAGTACCCCAAATAATCAAACCGAATCTGAAGTCGACCAAAAAAGGATTCGTAACCCTTTTGGTACTAATATTGGAGAGTGGACCCTGGTCAAAAAAGGTTGGGAACCACTGTTCTAGGATGAAGGTCTTTAGCCTTCTCTACCAAAGAGTGCTGGTGCCTCACCAAACTACAACTCCCATGATTCCATACCATTGGGCCATAGCAGTTGAAGAGGTGACAAACTGCATTCATTCAAGATGCACTTAGGATATATACAGAAAATACTAGGTTTTAATGAAAAGTAATGCCTCCACCTTCGTAATTCCTCAACAGATGGCAGTACTGTTATGCGGCAGGTACTGGCTTGTTCAGTAGACTTTCCTCTACAGTTCCGTTTTGGCGGGAAGCCTTAGCATTGAATGGTTGTGTTGTTAAAGTGCAAAGTATGAAACCCTGTGCAGACAGTCGGTCAATGTGACTTAAGCAACGTGCAGTTATTGAATTCTTGACAGCAGAAGGTGTCACCCCAAAGGAGAGTCATCAGAGAATGTAAGCTGTTTATGGTGATTGTGTTGATGTGAGTATGTGCGTCATTGAGTGAGTAAGTTTAAAGACATTGAGGTGAGAACATCTTACTTGTGTGACAAACAAAGCATTGGACGTCCTGTGGCAGCAACCACCAAGTTTCACAAGCAAAAGGTTGACAGATTGATTCAGGATGATCATTGTATCACTCAGAGAGAAATTTCAAGCATAATCGGCATTTCATAAGAATGTGTGGGTCACATTATTGCTTTGCTTGACTATCAGAAGATTTGTGCACAATGGGTACCCAGGATGTTGACGCCTGAAATGAAAGCGCACAGACTGGAACTCACCACCATACGACATCCTCCATACAGTCCTGTATTTATGGAGGTCAGGTGCGGCTCAACCCATTACGAAAAGTAAGCATTTGCAGTATAGTTGATTTTGTCCAAGGGCACTCTTGAGGTGCTCTTGGGGGGAAATAGACCTTGAAATATGCGAGTTGTAGTTACTGGGATGTATAGTTCACCTACAATCAAAGAGCATTCTGAACTCCACCAATTATTATTATTATTATTAAACTTTATTTCATAGAATCAAAGAGTTGGAAGAGACCTCATGGGCCATCCAGTCCAACCCCCTGCCAAGAAGCAGGAATATTGCATTCAAATCACCCCTGACAGATGGCCATCCAGCCTCTGTTTAAAAGCTTCCAAAGAAGGAGCCTCCACCACCTCCGGGGCAGAGAGTTCCACTGCTGAACGGCTCTCACAGTCAGGAAGTTCTTCCTCATGTTCAGATGGAATCCTCTCTTGTAGTTTGAAGCCATTGTTCTGCATCCTAGTCTCCAGGGAAGGAGAAAACAAGCTTGCTCCCTCCTTCCTATGACTTATAAAAGCAATTTAAACGATTAACAAGTTATCTCCTCTCAGCCTTTTCTTCTTCAGGCTAAACATGCCCAGCTCCTTAAGCCGCTCCTCATAGGGCTTGTTCTCCAGACCTTTTATCATTTTAGTCGCTCTCCTCTGGACACATTCCAGCTTGTCAATATCTCTCTTGAATTGTGGTGCTCAGAATTGGACACAATATTCCAGATGTGGTCTAACCAAAGCAGAATAGAGGGGTAGCATTACTTCCTTAGATCTAGACACTATGCTCCTATTGATGCAGGCCAAAATCCCATTGGCTTTTTTTTTGCCGCCACATCACATTGTTGGCTCATGTTTAACTTGTTGTCCATGAGGACTCCAAGATCTTTTTCACACGTACTGCTCTCGAGCCAGGCATTGTCCCCCATTCTGTATCTTTGCATTTCGTTTTTTTCTGCCTAAGTGGAGTATCTTGCATTTGTCACTGTTGAACTTCATTTTGTTAGTTTTGGCCCATCTCTCTAATCTGTCAAGATCGTTTTGAATTCTGCTCCTGTCCTCTGGAGTATTTCCCAATTTTGTGTCATCTGCAAACTTGATGAATGCCTTCTAACCCTTCATCTCCGCTCGTCACTCGATGCGGCTTACAAAGGCCAGGCCTCAACACACAACAACAAAACATAACAATACAATTTTAAAGCAAATTAAACATCAGCAATTAAAAACATTTACTCGATTACGCACTAAAAACACGGCCCAGGCCAGTGATGGGTAGCAGTTAAAGTTGCTTGTGTTGATTTCGGGCAAGCACTATGTCCCAGAAGCACTTTATTAGAGTTTAAGACTCTCTGCACATTGCACTTGCCCTGAAATCCACACCCAGCACTTTTTAACCTGTACTCATCACTGGCCCGGCCCTGGTTTTTATTGCGTAATGATGTAATGTTTTGTTATTGCTTATGTTTTTAATTTGCTTTAAATTGTATTGTTATTGTTTTGCTGTTGTTGTGTTGAGGCCTTGGCCTTTGTAAGCTGCATCGAGTCCTCCAGACGTAGTGCTGGAGATTATCCTATTCTGGAAAGGCACATCGGGAATAGCCAGGTCTTCAGATTCTTCCTGAAGACTGCCAACGTGGGTGGAATTGAACCAAATATGGCACACAGAACTCCCACGACGAACAGAAAATATATATCAATGATTGGTTGGGGGGGGGGGGTGCGCCAAAATACTGTTTGCTTACCCTTGAAAATTACCTAGGGCCACCTCTGATGGAGGTCATATTGTCCAACTGCTCATTGGAGGGAAGGATAGTAGAGGCAAAGCTGAAGTACTTTGGCCACATCATGAGAAGAAAGGAAAGCTTAGAGAAGAGTATGATGCTGGGGAAAATAGAAAGAAAAAGGAAGAGGGGCCGACCGAGGGCAAGATGGATGGATGGGATCCTTGAAGTGACTGGATTGACCTTGAAGGAGCTGGGGGTGGTGACAGCCTACAGGGAACTCTGGCATAGACTGGTCGCATCCTTGAAGTGACTGGATTGACCTTGAAGGAGCTGGGGGTGGTGACGGCAGACAGGGAACTCTGGTGTGGGCTGGTCCATGAGGTCATGAAGAGTCGGAAATGACAACAAATTGCCCCACAATGGTGATTCATCCTCTTTTTTAAGCACTCCTTTTTAAAAAGGGAGAGTTCTTCACCCGCTGACATAGATTTTTCTACTGCCAAATAGTTCTTACCACCAGGAAGTTCTTCCTCAAGGTTAGGTGGCATCTCTTTTCTTGCCATTTGATCAATTGGTGTGTGCTCTTCGGTAGGAGCAGAACACAACTTTGCATCAACTTCTTCATGTTGCTGTTGTGTGCTTTTAATTGGTTTTCGACATACTGCCTTTTCACATAAGCGTGCATTCACCAGATACTGGTGGAAACCAAAACATCTAGAATGCCAAAGTTCCTCATAGTTTCCTTCTTCATAAACATTTACTGTTTGGGAATCAGATTTGTTGTGACTGTCCACTTCTATATTGCTTGAATTTGATGATCGCTGGCCACTGTCACTTCACCAACCCTTCTGTCTCACAGCAGGCGCCGGATGCCACTTGGAATTAAGTCCAGGGTTGTCTCCCCTCTGGCCACATCCAAGATACTTTCTCCTGGCATACAGACATATCATATAGTTACCTCTTTCCATTTCTTTCTCCAGGCTCTCTGGGATATTTGAAGTTACTTTTCCCCTACAAGCTTTTCATCTGTCTGTCTGATCCCTTTCTGATTCCATCCCACATCCCAAGGTCATCTTGAGCATTTGGGTGGCAGCAATGCTTTTTATTTACATGCGTGGCAGTCCTTAATATTAGGATTGTAATTCTTTAAAAAGACAGTGGAGAGGAGAGGCTGCAGAATTAATACCCATTAACAAATTTGACAATATTTCCTTGGGACATGAATAAAATTATGGATATTTCTCTCTCAGTGACAAATAATTGCTGTAACATCACATGGGAGCCAAGAATCTGCTCACTATTCTGCACTGCAGCTTTTCAGAAGCTGAAGGACTGTCTTGGAATGCAGCTCCCATCATCCCCCACTTACATAGCTGGGGGTGCAATCTACCACTTATGGAGACTTCAGCTAAGGAAAGCTGTTGTATTTGTATTTACAATTTTTATTCCTCGCACTTGGCCCAGCTCGCCCTTGTTTAAATTCTTGTACTGTTTTTATACTCTGTTTTATTATGTTATTATTATGTTATTGGCTTATTATGTTATTGTATTAGCATTTTTATTTGATATTGTTGTGTGTCTTGTATGCATTTTATTTTGCTTTATTGTAATTGCTTGGACTTGGCCCCATGTTAGCTGCCCTGAGTCCTTTCAGGGAGATGGAGGTGGAGTACAAATAGTTTTGTTGTTGTTGTTGTTGTTGTTGTTGTTGTTGTTATTGTTGAAACACAAGAAGATGAGTCCACAGCACACAAGATCACTCTGCTGGCTGTTGTATTGGATCACACATTAGACACTTCCCAAGTGTTTAGGACTGTGTGATGTATTAGTGAATAATGCGTGCAGATCCCAGTAAGGTGGCCTTTTGCAGCTGGCAGATTGTAATTTTGTTAGCGCCAATTGTGTTTAAGTGCATGCCAAGGTCTTTAGGCACTGCACCCAGTGTGCCGATCACCACTGGGACCACCTTGACTGGCTTGTGCCACAGTCGTCGTCGTATTATTATTATTATTATTATTATTATTATTATTATTATTATTATTATTATTATTTGAAACACAACAAGATGAACCCACAGCTGTCACACTGCTGGCTCTTGTACTGGATCACATGTCGGAAACTTCCCACTACTACTACTACTACTACTACTTCTTCATCATCATTATTATTATTTGAAACACAACAAGATGAGTCCACAGCAGACACTCTGCTGGCTGTTGAATTGGATCACACGTCAGACACTTCCCAAGTGTCTAGGACTGTGTGATGTATCGGCGAATAATGCGTGCAGATCCCAGTAAGGTGGCCTTCTGCAGCTGGCAGATCGTGATTTTGTCAGCCAAACAAAACTAAACAAATCAATAAGATATAAATTCATAGTGTCGCCTTGTTAAAAACGTTGTCTAGACTCATTGTCTAGTTGTTCCATTTTCCTATGTCAGTTACTCTGCATTTGCAAAGGCTTGTTCAAAAAGCTACGTCTTGACTTTTTTCCGGGATGTTAAAAGGGAGGTGGCCGATCTAATATCTATAGGAAGGGTGTTCCACAGCCGAGGGGCCACCACCGAGAAGGCCCTGTCTCTCGTTTCCGCCAAACGTACTTGTGATGAATGTGGTCACGAGAGCAGGGTTAGAAATACTGGCCATGGTGGACCAGGCATGGTATAAGCCAGCCTCCTATTTTTACTCTAGGACCCACTAATTTGTCTTTCTGAATCATAGAATCATAGAATCAAAGAGTTGGAAGAGACCTCATGGGCCATCCAGTCCAACCCCATTCTGCCAAGAAGCAGGAATATTGCATTCAAATCACCCCTGACAGATGGCCATCCAGCATCTGTTTAAGAGCTTCCAAAGAAGGAGCCTCCACCACACTCCGGGGCAGAGAGTTCCACTGCTGAATGGCTCTCACAGTCAGGAAGTTCTTCCTCATGTTCAGATGGAATCTCCTCTCTTGTAGTTTGAAGCCAAAAGATGAAAAAAATGCCCCAAATATTGGGGTTTTAGTTGGCTGTCTTGTTGCCTTTGAAGCACATGCTCCACTCCTTTTAAAGGCCAATCCTTGACTTTTTTTCAACAGAAGGTATCCACCCAGCTTTAAAAAAAATCCCATTCTGGGGCCAAAGCCCCACAAATGGAGTGAAAGGATGAATGCTACCAGAGAGCAGGGCAGTCACTCTCAGTGGTCACTTTGGGTCAGAAATTTGGCCATATATGGAGCAAGTGGGCCTCCTGGACACACTGCACATGTCTGCTCCCTTCCTTGTCTTGGGAAGATGACAGAACTACTCCAGTAGATTCAGAAATTAACCCAAGTTCTCTCCAATGTTTTCCAAAGCACTCTCATTACTTCCGAGTTATTCCGAGGGAGAGCTTGCTTGGCTCCGTTATATGATGCATAACATACCATGGAGGTTTGTAACGAGCTCGGCAACTGAAAGAAGCTCAATTTTTTAAAAGGAAGTGGGTGTTACGTAACGTATTGTTTTGTTATTCTTCAGATCTATGTGCCCGCATGCAGTGGCTTGAGTCAGGAAGCGAGCTCTGAGTGCGCCCTTTCACGCATCCTGCGCATTAATTTCCTTGATCCATGGCGTTCTCTGTTTGTATTTTATGTCTTCTCTGTGCAACTGTTTTTCTCCCAGAGCCTGTTCACCCTGTACAGAGTGATCTGTGTCCCCCAAGCTGTATGTTTGCAGAAAGGAAATGGAAATCAAAGCTCGCTCGCTCTCTCTCTCTCGGCGACCCCCCTCTTCCCCATTCAAGGAATTATTGCCTTTTTAAAAAGTGCTAATTTCTTTGCGAAATTTATGCCTGCCAGCAGAGGCAGCTGAGGAGCACCCCAGGCAGTTCTAACGAGACAATTCATTAGCCAGCAAGTGTACACACACATACACACACGCCATGGCGAACATTAATTCGCAAAATGAAAAACTAATAGAGTGTTTAGCCGGCTCTTTATCACTGGTGACAGTCGGCACTCGCCCAATCATTAGTGTTTACTGAACGGATGGGGGCCACCGCCCCAGCCTGGCTTATCGCCACTCCTCGCAAATGAGATTGTTGGGCTTTTTTCCGGCTGGGCTGGCCCTCCTTCTCTTGCTCCCCCTCGCCTTGAACGCTAGCTCCTGCCTGCCTGCCTGTACTTAGCTGCGGAGATTTATGGGTCCCTCCTCTCAGCGCTGGAAGGGGAACAGCTTTCTCTGTTGTTAACATGTCATCCACCTTCTCCAACACCTGGGGAGACTTCTTTCCACCTCTCTGGCTCAGTCTATTCATCAGCCAGGCTCTTCCCTTCTCCTCCTCCTTCTTCTTCTACCCCTCCGGTCCCTGAGGTTGGAAGCAGGTTAGGCAGAGTCCGGGAAACATCAATTAAAAACCAAGCATGTGGTGTAAGCTCCTCGGCAAGATGGGGTTGCCATTCCAGCTGAGATGCCCAGGACGGTGCTTTACACCACTTGTTCAAGGAAGCTATGTTGCGTAATGAAAATCGCACGTAGTTCACATTTTATCGGCTCACACACTGTCTTGCCATAGAAAGAAAATATGCTACGCAGACGATCAGTAAAGAAATTATTTTTTTTCCCAACATTTCTATCCCGCCCTTCTCAACCCCCGAGGGGGGACTCAGGGTGGCTTACAAACCGGCAACAATTCGATGCCGCGACATAATACAATATAAACACATATAACAACAGTTTACCACAGTAAGTAAAGTATTAAGTTAAAAACACGTTAAAAACATTGTCATCAACCATATAGCCAATTCCAGTCCGATTCAACTTCCAAAGTGCTGTCATGCTTTCTGTCCAAAGGCCTGCTCCCAGAGTCATGACCTAACCTTCTTCCAAAAAAAAAAGGAGGGAAGAAGCCAACCTGATCTCGCTAGGGAGCGAGTTCCACAGGTGTGGGGCCACCGCCAAGAAGGCCCTGTCCCTCCCCTGCCAAGCACACTTGCGAAACTTGCAGGACCAAGAACATTGCCTCCCTGGAAGATATTAAACTATGAGGCAGGATGTAGAACCGTATAGGGCATTATAGGCCAAGACCAGCACTTTGAATTGTGCTCGGAAGTGGACTGGCAGCCAGTGGAGCTGGTACAGCGG
>NW_026847549.1:6980526-6997149 GCF_025583915.1 Anolis sagrei ordinatus | reverse complement strand
GTTTTTTAGATTGGCTTTGAGCCCATCTTTAAATCTCTTTTGCTGTCCTCCAACATTCAATTTTCAAGTAGAGCCAAGTTCAAGTAGAGCCAACTGCTTTGGGAGACGGTGATCGGGCACTCGGACAACGTGGCCGGTCCAGCAAAGTTTAAGGTGGAGGACCATTGCTTCAATGCTGGTGGTCTTTGCTTCTTTAGTTGCATTGACTCTCACAATGTCCTTTTGAGAGAGATTTAAATGGTCTTTCAGTGTACATGTGGAAGATTTCCTTCCAGCAGCTCATGAAGCAAGAACACTCTCTCTCTCTCTCTCTCTCCCCCCATGCAAGCTCCTGCACAGCTCAAGCCTAAAAATGTAACTGTTGCCAAAACTCCCAGGCTCAGCTAGCTCCCCGGGCATAGCCCAACCAATCAGCTATGTGCTTTGCATTTTCAGTTAACACATGATCACTAATGGATTTCTTACATGCCCTAACAAGTTATGCAAATGCCAGGCACAAAAACCTACTCAACTGGAAAACTTGATGCCATAAAGTTGAAAAGGGTCACATGAGCCATCCAGTCAACCCTCATCCAGTTTTATAAGAATCAACCAAAATGGCACAAAGATGTGCATGTCTTCTGATTTTTCAAGAGCTCTTCAAAAGGTTCAAAGGCATGAGGTCTTTCCAAATACATTTTCTCCTTGAAGCAAAAGAGAATATATCTTCCCCCTTCATATTTTGCTCTATCTAGTGGCTGACCAGAGTGGGAGTTGAATAGAGCAGCTAGAAAAGAACTGGACATGATCAGAAAGTATAAAGTTATATCATTGAATACTAAAGCTAGGATACTCAGTGCAATCGTGTTCCTCATTATTGTGTCTAGTTAAAAAAGCTGGACTGGAAAAAAGTTGAGAGGAAGCAAAAGAACTCATTTGAAATGTGCTGCTGGAGGAGAGTTCTACAGACAAGTCAAAAAAGAAGCACAATTAAAACATTGGCAGACCGTGCAAAAAGAATCTGCGAACCCCACCTCCTCCAAGAGGAACTGAACCACCTAAACTGAGCTTTACAGGCCAATGGAGACTCCACCTCAGACATCAGAAGAGCTGCAAGACCACCGAGAACAAGCCACAAGAGTCAAGACAAAGACCCACCCAGAGGAAAAGTGTTCTTGCCAGACATCAAGGGAACCACTGACCATATAGGAAGCTGATGAGGAAACACAACATACAAACTATCTACAGACCCACCAAGAAAATCCAACAAAGGCTATATTCAGCAAAGGACAAGAGGGATCCTCTCACTTCTGCAGGAGTCTACCGTGTACCATGCAGCTGTGGACAAGTCTACATAGGGACCACCAAACGCACAGCATTGCCCAAACACGAATCAAGGAACATGAAAGGCACTGCAGACTACTTCAACCAGAGAAGTCAGCCATAGCAGAGCACCTGAGGAACCAACCTGGACACAGCATATTATTTGAGAACACAGAAATGCTGGACCACTCTCACAACCACCATGTCAGACTACACAGAGAAGCCATTGAAATCCACAAGCATGTGGACAATTTCAACAGAAAGGAAGAAACCATGAAAATGAACAAAATCTGGCTACCAGTATTAAAAAAACCTCTAAAATTATAACAGCAAAACAACAGAGATGAAACAATCAGGGACAGCTAATCACTTCTCAACAAAAGATTTCCCCAGGCAGTAACAAGCTACACCAAACAACTGCCAAGCCATCAAATGCTAATCAAGATGGCCAGTTGAAACATTCACACTTAGCTCCAACAGACAAGAGTCCTTTTTCCCACCCTGGACATTCCACAGATAGATGAACCCAATTTTCCTAGCTCCAACAGACCTCACAACCTCTGAGGATATCTGCCATAGATGCAGGCAAAACATTAGGAGAGTATACTTCCAGAACATGGCCATATAGCCTGAAAAACCCACACCAACCCAGTTCTACAGACATCTGAACATTAGGAAGAACTTCCTGACTGTGAGAGCCGTTCAGCAGTGGAACTCTCTGCCCTGGAGTGTGGTAGAGGCTCCTTCTTTGGAAGCTTTTAAACAGAGGCTGGATGGCCATCTGTCAGGGGTGCTTTGAATGCAATTTTCCTGCTTCTTGGCGGGGGGTTGGACTGGATGGCCCATGGGGTCTCTTCCAACTCTTTGATTCTATGATTCTATGATTCTTGGTGCTAGAAAAACAAATAAATGTGTCTCAGAGCAAATCAGGCATGAACTCTCCTTAGACCCCAAGATAACAAAACGGATACCTTTGGGGCAACTCTCTCTTTAAGTCCTTCCCCACTTGTAGCAACCTTACAATGATCTCCAAGGAGGAGAAACACAAACAGAGGGTTCTTGTGGGTTTTTTCAGGCTATAGGGCCATGTTTTAGAGGCATTTTCCTGACGTTTCGCCTGCATCTATGGCAAGCATCCTCAGAGGTAGTGAGGTCTGTTGGAACTAGGACAATGGGTTTATATATCTGTGGAATGGCTGGGGTGGGGCAAAGAGCTCTTCTCTGCTGGAGCTAGGTGTGAATGTTTCAACTGACCACCTTCATTAGTATTTTGGTCACATTCACACCTAGCTCCAGCAGAGAAGAGCTCTTTGCCCCACCCCAGCCATTCCACAGATATATAAACCCATTGTCCTAATTCCAACAGACCTCATTACCTCTGAGGATGCTTGCCATAGATGCAGGCGAAACGTCAGGAGAAATGCCTCTAGAACATGGCCCTATAGCCCGAAAAAACCCACAAGAACCTAGTGATTCCAGCCATGAAAGCCTTCGACAATACAACAAACAGAGGGTCTCCAGAAAGTGTGCCGTCTACTTGAATTTGATATGAATATGGTTCTGTCATAACTCTGTCTGCTAAAAGTAAAGCCACCATTTGCTTCCCTTGTTGAAAGTGCCAAAATTGCATCAGGAAGTATCCACATACGGAGTTTGTGTGCTTGTAGAAGCTGACTCCTATTCGCTTTTTGAAACACAGAAAGTTCTCACATTGCAACCAAACCAGTTTGAAACTCCAGATTGATTTTTTCCTCCCACTGCTATTAAACCATTCAAAAGTCTTCCCCGACATTCAGTTCAATCACGAAATGGGCCAAAGATTTTTCACAATGGGCCTTGATTGGCTGCAGCATTTCATATATGTGTTGGTGAGAGAGAAAGAGAGAGTTGGGAGCCCTTCAAGTTTTGCTCCCTATTCCTGAGGTCTTGTCATTTGCATCCATTGATTTGCAAGGCACTGTCTTTCAAGAGGCACGGCTGCCATGGCTTCAAGTAACAAGATGATTGAAATTGTGGTTGACAACCAATGCAATGACTTAATTTTTGCCCCCTTCACTTTGCCAGAATGAATCACTCCTCGGTTTGTCAGAACAGGTCATTGTAATCGCATTTAAAGCTGAGAAGAAAGAAATGTTCATTGACTGAGAACCCACCTCTCAAATCAGTCCTGTTAGATAAAACTGCTGACCTTCACACTAGCCATACAAAAAAAACAACAACAAAACAGACAGTTGTGGGATGTGCTCTAACTGTGACAATGGAAACAAAGATGGAGTCCTGAAAATCGTACCTGAACATTTGTGTCCATTTTCTATTCCTCATAATGACAAAATAAAGCTTCATGGTTAACATTGATGCTAATAGTACAATGGTGACTGGTGGTTCCCGTGTCATTGGGATGGCCTCATGAATACAAGGAGAATTGGACCAATGGCTCAAAATTCATCAATGGGCAGAAAAAAAAGCAGAAAGAAATCAGCTGGAGAGAGTTAGTCACTCCACTGGCTGCCAGTCTTTCGGATATTTTAATATGGCTATCATGTACCCTCTCAACCTTTTCTCCTCCAGGCTGAACAGTCCTGGCTCCTTAAGACACTCCTCAGAGGGATCCATGATTTTCAGATCTTTGACCATTTGGTTGCCCTCTGGACAGGTTCCAGCTTGCTAGTGTACTTCTTGAATTGCAGTGCAGTTCTCAAATAATAATCCCAAAGGGCTATAGATTTTTCACCCTTATACTGAAAACATTTTGGAATTGGCTAAATTTAGCTCTGGCAAGTAGAAAACGGAGCCTGTTTTCTTCTATATTTCAGAACTCAGAACTATCTCCTGCCTGCCTATTCATCATCTTTTCGTCATAATGCTATGAATTGCTTTTCTTGCTACTCCCTCCTGAATTTGCTTTGAAATCATAAATTTCAGAAAACTCTGAGAGATCCATAAACAAGCATTGCCACCAGAGCCCTTCATCTGAGAAGCAGAACAAAACATGGCCATTCCTCATAGCATCATAGATCATAGAGTTATAAGGGACCTTGTGGGCCATTCAGTCCCAGCCCATTCCAACAAGAAGCAGGAAAATCACATTCAAAGCACCCCCAACAGATGGCCGTCCAGCCACTGTTTAAAAGCCTCCAAAGAAGGAGCCTCCACCACACTCCGGGGCAGAGAGTTCCACTGCTGCACAGCTTCTCTTTACAGTTAGGAAGTTCTTCCTCATATTCAGGTGGAATCTCCTTTAGTTTGAACTCATTGTTCCTCATCCTAGTCTCCAGGGCAGCAGAAAACAAGCCTGCTCCCTCCTCCCTATAACTTCCCCTCACATCTTGATCCATGTCTCCTCCCCGCCTTCTTTTCTTCAGGCTCAACATGCCCAGTTCTTGAAGCCTCTCCTCGTAGGGCTTGTTCTCCAGACCCTTGATCCTTTGAGTCACCCCCCTCTAGACACATTCCAGCTTGTAAATTGTAGTGCCCAGAATTGGACGCACTATTCCAGATGTGGTCTGGCCAAGGCAGAATAGCGAGGTAGCATGACTTTCCTGTATCTAGACACTATTGATGCAAGTCAGTTTGTCAACATCTCTCATGGATGCACCAACAGTACCAAATGAAATCATCATTTGCATTAATTACATTAAAGTACATGGCAGTGAAATCCATTTTTTAAAAAAATCCAACCATTAGTCAATTGGTCTTGGCAAAGTTCCACTGGAAATTGACCATAGAGTAGTGTGGGAGGAATTACAAAATGTACAAGAGTCCCTAGAGAGAATATATTAATTAAATGTGTGAATAGTCACAACCACAAAAAAGAGTCAATTGTATTCTCATTTTGTTACTACCACAACCCAAAGCTAAACTGGCAAGCAGACTTTTACTGAGATGTGTCCTAATTGTCATCCTCATTTGTCACAGACAGTAAATTGGGTTGTTGTGGGTTTTTTCAGGCGGTATGGCCATGTTCTAGAAACATTCTCTCCTGATGTTTCACCTGCATCTATGGCAGGCATCCTCAAAGGTTGTGACCTCACAATCTCTGAGGATGCCTGCCACAGATGCGGGTGAAACGTCAGGAGAGAATGCTTCTTGAACATGGCCATACAGCCTGAAAAACCTACAACAACTCAGTGATTCCAGCCATGAAAGCCTTTGACAAGACAGTAAATTGACTGGCAATTTGCAAGATGTTTTGGAGGTGCCACTGCTGTGAATTGACACTGATGGCATTCCTGTTTCTCTTTTGTCTCTATACTATAGCATCACCTGGCCAAGATGGGCATGCCAACACGGATCTCCCGCCTGTATCCGACCAGATCATGCAGACCCTCACTGAACTGGCCCGGTCCTTCCAGGAAATGGCTGACCGCTGCTTATTGGTTCTGCACCTGGAAGTCAGGTATGGCATATGATTGTTACCAGCCATTGTTACAACCTCCTTTGTCACCCATTTGATATAATAGATTTTTTGGCATCACAGGTGACTAAAAGCTCCATACTTAAATGAATCCCTCATAACTCGAGGATGATGGTCCTCCAAGTGTAGTGTCTTGGCTGTGGATACATAGGAGACCTATTCTTGAGCTGCATGTTCTTCCACAGCGAGGACATCTGTTTCCAGGTGGAAGGTGGTTCCAGTCAAGGTGGGCTTGAAGTGCCTTCCCCTTTCGTCCTCCATTTGTGCCTCTTTTAATTCTGCATCACTGCTGGTCACAGCTGACTTCCAGTTAGAGCGCTCAAGAGCCAGGGCTTCCCAGTTTTCAGTGTCAATGCCAGAGTTGGCTTTAAGCTCATAGAATCATAAAATCAAAGAGTTGGAAGAGACCTCATGAGCCATCCAGTCCAACCCTGTGCCAAGAAGCAGGAATATTGCATTCAAATCACCCCTGACAGATGGCCATCCAGCCTCTGTTTAAAAGCTTCCAAAGAAGGAGACTCCACCACACTCCGGGGCAGAGAGTTCCACTGCTGAACGCTTTTAAATCTATTTTCCTGTCCACCAACATTCCATTTTCCATTCTTGAGTTGGGAATAGAGTAACCACTTTGGGACATGTTGATCTGGCATTTGGACAATGTTAAGAATTGTGGGAGTTGAAGTCCAAAACACCTGGAGGGCCAAAGTTTGCCCTTGCCTGCCATAGAGTAATGCCCTAGAATCCTAGTGCTGGAAGGACCCTTCTGATATCAGATCAAAGCATTATTTATCCCTCCAACAAAGCTATAATATGGATCATGGTTAGATTCACAATATATAAATGGAATGGAGACTGCGGTTAGGAAGCAGTTGTCTTTCCAAAGTTTTCTAGACAATTCATGGCGGAGGCAAGAATGTAAACGAATACAGTGTCTTAGATCAAAACTAATTGTTATGCAGAAAACACGTGGCGAATTACTTGATTTTAATACAGCAAAAATGGGCTCTTTACTTTTAGCATAGTAGTAGTGGTAGTAAAGGGAGGAATTAACCTGTACTGTAGTGGACCATTTCCCCACATCCCTACAAGAATCTTTTCCCAGCTCTTTGTGGGAAGAAAAATGCATATAAAAACAGCTTGGGGAGAAGGAGAGATTTTGAATGAAATGGCATCCTGTAGGGAAAAGGTCAGGCTTGCATCTGCTGCTTTCCTGCTATTGTTATGTACTTGCAAGAACAATTCCAACATATGATCCTACCCAGAGGGTTTCTTGGTGAAATATATCCAAAGAATCATAGAACTATAGTAATGGAAGGGACTGCAAGGGCCATCCGGTCCAACTCCCTTATAAGACGGCTTTTGGCATCTAGGGTTGGACTTTTAATGAATGTGAGAAATGGGAAAGGGTCAGAGGGAAGCAGAGTCTACAAAACCTTATTATTTATTTATTATGTCAGAAGAAAATTGAGAATACAGTTATAATGTATTTAAAACACAAACCGAGTTAAAAACTTGGCATTATACTAAAATTATTTATTGTGTCAGTATCAACCAGTCAATTGTATTACATTTTTAACATTTTTTTAACAAACAGACAAAACAGGGTTTGCAAGCTTGGTAGTTGATTAAATGTCCTTTGACCAGTATCTGGCCACTTGGAGTGCTTCTGGTGTTGCCGCAAAGAGGTCCTCCATTGTGCATGTGGCGGGGCTCAGGTTGCATTGCAGCAGGTGGTCTGTAGTTTGCTCTTCTCCACACTCGCATGTTGTGGATTCCATTTTGTACCCTCATTTAGGTTGGTAGTTGATTAAATGTCCTTTGACCAGCAGCTGGCCACTTGGAGTGGTGCCAGAGCACAGTCTGTTCATCGCCTTCCAAGTCGCCCAGTCCTCTGTGTGCCCAGGAGGGAGTCTCTCATTTGGTATCAGCCATTGATTGAGGCTCTGGGTTTGAGCCTGCCACTTTTGGACTCTCGCTTGCTGAGGTATTCCAGCGAGTGTCTCTGTAGATCTTAGAAAACTATTTCTAGATTTAAGTCGTTGACGTGCTGGCTGATACCCAAACAAAGGATGAGCTGGAGATGTCTCTGCCTTGGTCCTTTCACTATTGGCTGCTACTTCCTGGTGGATTATACTAAATGTCCTTTGACCAGAAGCTGGCCACTTGGGAGGGCCTCTGGTGTCGCTATAAAAAGATCCTCCATTGTGTATGTAGCTGGGCTCAGGTTGCATTGTAGTAGGAGGTCTGTGGTTTACTCTTCTCCACACTTGCATGTTCCAGACTCCACTTTGTAGACCCATTTCTTAAGGTTGGCTCTGCATCTCGTGGTGCCAGAGTGCAGTCTGTTCAGCACCTTCCAAGTCACCCAATTTTCTGTGTACCCAGGAGAGAGTTTCTCATCTGGTGTCAGCCATTGGTTGAAGTTCCTGGTTTTAGCCTGCCACTTTTGGACTCTTGCTTGCTGAGGTGTTCCAGCAAGTATCTTTGTGGATCTTAGGAAGGTGTTTCTTGATTTAAGGTGTTGGCTTGCTGGCTGATATCCAAACAGAGGATGGGCCAGAGATGTCACTGCCTTGGTCCTTTCATTACAGGCTGCTACTTCCCAGCGGATGTCAGGTGGTGCAGTAGCAGCTAAACAGTATAATTTCTCCAGTGGTGTGGAGTGTAGGCATCCTGTGATAATGCAGCATATCTCATTAAGAGCCACATTCCTCATTTTAACCTGGTGAGATGTATTCCACACTGGACTTGTGTACTCAGCAGCAGAGTAGCAAAGTGCAAGGGCAGATGTCTTCACGGCATCTGGTTGTGATGGAGGACCTTCTTGCAGCAACACCAGAGGCACTCCAAGTGGCCAGCTACTGGTCAAAGGACATTTAATAGAATACCAAGTCTGCAGACTTTGTGTTTTATTTGTATGTTTGTTTGTTTTTAATGCAATACAACTGTTTTGGTTCGCTCCTGACATGATAGATAGATAGATAAATAAATCTGGTTGTGATCTCCAGGTTGTGCCAGTCAGTTTCCATATGCAAAATCTGAGATAGCAGGTAGAAGGTCTCACTTGCCCAGCTTTTGTTGGTCCATCCAGACTTGGGCAATATCACCTGAGGATCTTCCTTATTTAATATTATATATTTATTTCATACATTTATATCCCGTCCTTCTCACCCCCAGAGGGGTACTCAGGGTAGCCTCACAACTGGCAACCATTAGATGCCCAAACAAAGACAATTATAATAACAGTTTACATTTAAACAAATAGTTAAATAATCAAATATTTTAAAAAATCCAATTAAAATTACGTAAGTTCAAGTCATAATCCAGATCTGTCCATTGTCAGTCAAGTAAATCACTGTAATTTTTGTTGCTGCATCTACTGCTTGAATGCCTGGTCCCACAACCATGCTTTAAAACAGGGGTCCTCAAACCTTTTAAACAGAGGGCCAGGTCATCGTCCCTCAAACTGTTGGAAGGCCGGATTATAATTAGAAAAAACATGAATGAATTCCCATGCACACTGCACATATCTTATTTGTAGTGCAAAAAAACCCACTTAAAATAATAAAATAATTAAAATGAAGAACAGTTTTAACAAATATAAAATTATTAGTATTTCAATGGGAAGTGTGGGCCTACATTTGGTTGATGAGATAGGATTGTTGTTGTTGTTGTGCTTTCAAGTCATTTCAGACTTAGGTTGACCCTGAGTGAGGGCCGGGAAAATGACCTTGGAGGGCCACATCTGGCCCCTGGGCCTTAGTTTGAGGACCCCTGTTTTAAAGGATAGAAGGGAGGGGGCAGATCTGATTTCATTAGGGAGGGTGTTTCACAGCTGGGGGGCCTCCACTGAGAAGGCCCTGACTTTCATCCCCACCAGCTGCGCTTGCGAGGGTGGTGGGATCAAGAGCAGGGCCTCCCCAGATGGTCATAATCTCCAAGGTGGGTCATAGAGGGAGATACATTCGGACAAGTAAGCTGAGCTGGATTCATTTAGGGATTTATGGACTTGTGCTTAGTAGCAGATTGGCAGCAGGTGGATCTGACGTAATGGGGGGGGGGGGTTGGTTTGCTCGCTGTACACAGCTCCTGTGAGCAATCTGGCTGCCACTCATTGGACTACTTGAAGCTTCTGAACAGTCTTCAAAGGGAGCCCCATGTAGAGCACCCATATCTTCCAATTGGGAGACGTTATTATTATTATTATTATTATTATTAATAATAATAATAATAATAATAATAATAATAATAATAATAATACCTTATTTATACCCCGCTACCATCTCCCCAAGGGACTCGGTGTGGCTTACATGAGGCTGAGCCTGCAATACAAACAATACAAGCAATATAAGCAATAACAGGTACAAAGACAAAGCAATTAAAATAAAAACATACACAAATAGCATAACATTAAACAAATACAGTGCACATTTAAAACTATGGCTGGGCCAAATGTAATAAAAGTTTTAAAAATAATGCTAGGCATGGACAAGATGCAGGAGATGGGGCGTTGATGGAGAAATACAAGCAGTCCTAAATCAATATAAAGTGCTTTCTGGGACATAGTGCTAAGGGTTCATTATTCTGGGAAGGCACACTGGAACAACCATGTTTTCAAGCTCCTCCTGAAGACTGCCAAAGATGGGGCATGCCTGATGTCCTTAGGGAGTGAGTTCCAGAGTCGAGGGGCCACCACCGAGAAGGCCCTCTCTCTCGTCCCCACCAATCACGTTTGCGATGCAGGTGGGAGCATGAGTAGGGCCTCTCCAGATGATCGAAGAGATCGTGTGGGTTTGTACACAGAAATGCGGTCACACAGGTAGGCAGGTCCCAAACCGTTCAGGGCTTTGTAGGTAAGAACCTGCACCTTGAATTGGGTCCGGGACGTAAAGGTCGTAAAGGTCTCCCAATGTTGTATTTCCTAAAACCTCTGTCCAGGAACAGTCGAGATGAGAAAGGAGTTGGCATTGTGACCCCATCTCAACTTTTTGTTCTCAAGTTATTTGGGAGTTCAATTCCCAGAAACCCCAGTCAGCTTGGCCAGTTGTAAAGAATTCTGGGAACTGAAGTCCAAAACGTCTGGAGGACCCAAGATTGAGGACCCTTGATGCATTGATGCTCTGCCTAAACACTGTGGGCCTTTTTCTCACCATGATGGGTAGAGAAGGCTGGAGTGACAGATTGAAATGCAGGTTATAGTTAAGAGAGAAGCCACTAAGCAGGGCCTCCCCTTCCTCCATTATTGTTTTTCCCTTGGTTCAACTTTAAAAGGAGAAATAAACAGTAAGTTGTCACTTTGTTCGGAAAATGTCACCTTTATCAAGCAGTCTTATTCAATAAAAGGCCTGCCCTTCGGGGGGCTTTTAGTGACTCCGCCGCCAGCCGCAGATCAGCATTTGCGTTCCCGAAGACGCATTTTGCACAAAAATCAGCCCTCCTGCTGTGCAATCAGCAATGTTTTCAGAAAACCTTAATGCCAATGTTGCGTCAAGGTCAATGCAAACATCTCAGCAGCGAGAGAGATGGGACCTTTGGGGTGACAACAATATTTGTCTTTTGTAGTTCATTATTTTCTCCCCTAAAAGCATACTGGGTGCAACACAGCCTCCTTGTCAACTGTAGCTAAGATATCAGAAGCCAGCCTTTGGGGAGAATTCGAATGGCCTCCCTGGAACAAAACCAGGCACTAAGCAGGTTTTTTGAGTTTGTTATTAGCTATGAGTTAAGGGTAATGGAGGAGCTTGTTTAACAGAATTGAAAATTAAAAGGTTTCAAATTTTGGGGCAAGAGAAGTCCTAGGAAGCTTTAGACATCATTAACCCAGAGTTGGGAAGCATAATTGTTGGAGACTACAACTCCCAGAACGTCACATCCAGCATTTCAGGTCAGTTTACCTGGAATCCCACTGTGTCCAGTTCTGGGCACTGGAATTGAAAGGAGGTGTTGACCCTAAGCTGGAATGTGTCCAGAGGAGGGTGACTCAAAGGATCAAAGGTCTGGAGAACAAGCCCTATGAGGAGTGGCTTAAAGAGCTGGGCATGTTTAGCCTGCAGAAGAGAAGGCAGAGAGGAGACATGATAGCCATGTATAAATATGTGAGGGGAAGCCACAGGGAGGAGGGAGCAAGCTTGTTTTATGCTGTCCTGGAGACTAGGACGCAATGGAGCAATGGCTTCACACTACAAGAAAGGAGATTCCATCTGAACATGAGGAAGAACTTCTTGACTGAGAGAGCTGTTCAGAAGTTGGACTCTCTGCCCCAGAGTGTGGTGGAGGCTCCTTTTTTGGAGGCTTTTATTTATTTATTTATTTACTTTATTTGTATACCACAGTTTCTCAGCCCTTAGGTGACTCAACGCGGTTAACAACAGGAGGAGCAAAAATTCAATGCTAGCATCATACAAACCATTTAAAAATAATTAACACAATAATATACTAAGTAATTACACATCAGTAAACAACTCATTAGCATCTCATAACTAGAATCTTGATCCAGCTCGTCATCCGTAGTTCCGTTTTCCTATATTCATTGCACTGCTTGTCCAAACGCCTGTTCAAATAACCAGGTTTTCACTTTTCTCCAAAATACCATTAATGAGGGGACCAATCTAATGTCCGTAGGAAGGGCGTTCCACAGCCGAGGGGCCACCACTGAGAAGGCCCCATCCCTCGTCCCCGCCAAACGTGCCTGTGTTGCAGGCGGGATCGAGAGCAGGGCCTCCCCAGAAGATCTTAAAGTCCTAGTGGGTTCGTAGGCGGAGATGCGTTCAGATAGGTAACTTGGGCCAGAACCGTTTAGGGCTTTATAGGCCAATGCCAGCACTTTGAATTGTGCCCGGTAGCAAATTGGTAGCCAGTGGAACTGGCGCAGCAGAGGAGTTGTATGCTCCCTGAGTGCCGCTCCTGTTAGTATCATGGCTGCCGAACGTTGAACCAATTGAAGCTTCCGAGCAGAGGCTGGATGGTCAACCCCCCTGTTTAAGGAGCTCCATTGGCTGCCGTTTATTTTCTGGTCCCAATTCAAAGTGCAGGTTCTTACCTACAAAGCCCTACACAGTTTGGGACGCAATAGAGCAATGGCTCCAAACTACAAGAAAGGAGATTCCATCTGAACATTAGGAAGAACTTCCTAACAGTGAGAGCTGTTCAGCTGTGGAACTCCCTGCCCCGGAGTGTGATGGAGGCTCCTTCTTTAGAAGCTGGATGGCCATCTGTTGGAGTACTTTGAATGTGGGTTATCCTGCTTCTTGGGAAAGTGGGGTTGGACTGGATGGCCCATGAGGTCTCTTCAAGCTCTATGATTCTATAAGTCTCCCAGCACAACTCTGTGGCCAACTTAGAACCAGAGAGTCAAAGAATTACAGTTAGAACAGATCCCCAGGAGCCATCAAGTCCAACCCCCTGCCAAGAAGTAGGAAAATTGCAGTCAAAGCACCCTCGACAGATGGCCATCCAGCCTCTGTTAAAAAGCCACCAAAGAAGGAGCCTCCACCACACTCCAAGGGAGAGAGAGAGAGTTCCACTGCTGAACAGCTCTCATTGAGGAGCATCTCTTGGAAGTATCTCAGCTGTATCAGATTCAAGCCTTAGGATCCTTTCCACTTTCAAGAGAAAATGAGCCTGTGCAACATCAACTACTGTATGAAACCCCCAAACCAGATGGTATATATTATATTAGCATGACCTCCAGCCCTCAACATGTCTGTCTCCAGCTCCAGCCACTGTCCACAGCGAGCCCAAGTGGACAGAGCTTCTTGTCCTGGTTCCCTGGCCCAGGCAAGGATGGGCTTCTGTGGCTTTCTCCAGCACATGCTTGCCCTTGCTCTTCCTCTCCCCAGCTTTCAGTCCTTGCTTCAGAGCTGCCTCATTCAAGCAATCAAGGCAGACACAAACCCCATAATCTGCAATTGGAATGCATTATGGAAATTGAGTCTATTTGCATAAATGTATGTAATTGACACACTTTGCAAAATTTGCCTTTTGTACAATTTGGTTCAGATGTGTCTTGGACATTCACATGAAGGGATGGGTCCAAAAAAAGAGACAAAAACCCTGTGATTGACTTGTTGATTCCCTATGGAGTTTCATCCAAAGAGGGAAAGGTATGCATGTCTCCTCTTTGGACAACAGCCAGACCATTTTATATGTTCAGTAATGTGTCCATCAAAGCCGGCGTCATGTAGTGGTTTGAGTGGTAGATAATGGTTTGGATCAGTGATGGAATCCCTGGATTTCCTTGAGTAAGTTACTCTTTCTCAACCTGTAGTGGTCTCCTCCTCCTCCTCCTCTTCTTCTTGCCTGATGACTGCTCTTACCCAGATGCATATTTATTTGTCGTGTCAGGACAACCAGTCAAATTATATTACATTTCTAACAGAACAAAGCAAACAAACAGACAAAATCCAAAATTTGTGAGTTTGGTAGCTGATTAAATGTCCTTTGACGAGCATCTGGCCACTTGGAGTGCTTCTGGTGTTGCTGCAAGAAGGTCCTCCATGGTGCACATGGCAGGGCTCAGGTTGCATTGCAGCAGGTGGTCAGTGGTTTGCTCTTCTCCACACTCGCATGTCGAGGATTCCACTTTGTGGCCCCATTTCTGAAGGTTGGCTCTGCATCTCGTGGTGCCAGAGCGCAGTCTGTTCAGCGCCTTCCAAGTTGCCCAGTCCTCTGTGTGCCCAGGGGGGAGTCTCTCATTTGGTATCAGCCATTGGTTGAGGTTCTGGGTTTGAGCCTGCCACTTTTGGACTCTCGCTTGCTGAGGTGTTCCAGCGAGTGTCTCCGTAGATCTTAGAAAACTATTTCTAGATTTAAGTCGTTGACGTGCTGGCTGATACCCAAACAAGGGATGAGCTGGAGATGTCTCTGCCTTGGTCCTTTCACTATTGGCTGCTACTTCCTGGCGGATGTCAGGTGGTGCAATACCGGCTAAGCAGTGTAATTTCTCCAGTGGTGTGGGGCGCAGACACCCCGTGATAATGCGGCATGTCTCATTAAGAGCCACATCCACTGTTTTAGTGTGGTGAGATGTGTTCCACACTGGGCATGCATACTCAGCAGCAGAGTAGCACAGCACAAGGGCAGATGTCTTCACTGTATCTGGTTGTGATCCCCAGGTTGTGCCAGTCAGCTTTCATATGATACCCAGATGCATGCAAAACCAAATTATCTTAATCTCAAACATCATTTTCTACAACAAATCCATGACATCATATTTTCCTTGTGTCATCAGTGTGACCAGAGCCGTCTCCTGTACAGAGCGCAACATGCACAGGGGAACTCTGCTTATATTTGCACGCCCAAATCACAATTAGGAATACTCTGAGACTAAATAATACGAAAGCATGTCATAATTGGATTGATCTTCATCTCCGCAGGGTTCACTGCTTCCACTACTTGATCCCTTTGGCCAAGCAGGGAAACTATGCCATTGTTGCCAACGTGGAGAGCATGGACTATGACCCTCTGGTGGTGCGCCTCAACAAGGACATCAGTGCCATTGAAGAAGCCATGAGCGCCAGCCTTCAGCAACACAAGTTCCAGTACATCTTTGAAGGTAGGTTACCTGCTGGGAATTTGAGGGGCCTTAGAGTTTGGAAGGAAGGAAATCACTGCCATTTTCTGATCAAAATAGGGCCTTACTGAGTCCAGATATGTAGTTGCAGATTATTTATTGTCGAAGGCTTTCATGGCCAGAATCCTTGGGTCTGTACTCACATTGACCTATGGATAGGTTAACCCAAGCTTTTTGGGTAATTTTTTGACTAACATTTCTAGATATTTGTGATTGTAAAGGAAAGAGGTACAGAAAAAACACTGGCCATGTAGATGCCCAGTGCAGAAGCATCAGTCCCAGGATCTAACCAGGTTTTTCTTTCTTTATTTACATTATTTATATTCTGCTCTTCTCACCCCACACAATGCACATATATATGGCAAAAATTCAATGCCAATTAGACATACAACATATATAGACAGACACAGAGGCAATTTAACATTCCAGCTTCATGAAGGTATGCTCGATTCCAGGTGCAACTTCACCATTTGTGATGCAGAGTCCTTTGATGGAGTACTTCCTCATTCTTCTGCATGCTGCTTGAAGGTTTTATGGCATTGTAAATTAGTTAAATTACCTCCCTGCATAAAGCAGTATCTAAATTTCCTATTTGATAGATGCAACTGTCTTTCGGGCTCATAGGTCAACAGCAAGCTAGACTAATGGCTGGAAGCTCACTCCAACCCGGGCTGGCTTTGAACTCATGACCTCTTGGTCAGTAGTGATTTAATGCAGCTGGCAATCAGCTAGCTGTGCCACAGCCCGGTCCTGTTGGTTGCTGTTGATTCGCTCCTATCGTCATGAAGCGCTTACCCCACTCTCACGTTTCCCCGTCTGCTTTCAACACCCCCTCCATTACAATCCACCCCCCTTTGTATTTTATTAACTAGGGAAGCTAAATTTGCAAAATTAGCTTTGAAGGTATTCCCTAGCGCAAACATATGCTGAACATTTTTCATGTTTGTCCCGTGAGAATTTGGTGCTGTCGAAAAGCAGAACATTACCTGCTTCATGTACCCCATTAGGCAGATTCAAGTTATTTTACAAGTTATCACTGCGTTGCAAGGGTTTGGAGGGGGAAAAAACCCTTTTACCTAATTATGACTGCCTATGTGTGAAATCTCTCCTAATTTCTCTGTTCCCCCCCAGGTCTGGGCCACTTGATCTCCTGTATCCTCATCAATGGGGCCCAGTATTTCAAGCGCATCAGTGAGTCAGGCATCAAGAAAATGTGTCGAAACATCTTCATCCTCCAGCAGAACCTGACCAACATCACCATGTCACGAGAGGCCGACCTGGACTTTGCAAGGTGGGAAGGGCATTCTGCCCCTATTAATCCTGGGGCAAAAGGGCA
>NW_026847549.1:6802490-6970472 GCF_025583915.1 Anolis sagrei ordinatus | reverse complement strand
ATCTATCAACATCAATTCACAATCAAGACAGGATTGAAAAGCATTTTCTCTTTCCTGCAAAATAATCGCAAATAAATAAATAAATCCCTGCAGTTCTATTTGTAGAATAAGCCCTAAACTATTTGTAGTTTAGGCCTTATTATGCTCAAGAAAGGGAATGCTTTTAGTTCAGAAAACAATATTTAATGCACAGAAAACATTTTCTCCCCAGGAAACTTTTTTTTTGTATGTGCAGAAAACCTCATTTTCTGTGCAGAAAACTGTTGCACTCCAGGCCTGGAAACATCAATGACTACTGCACCACACAAAAGTCCAGGAATATAATCAAACAGTTTATTGTAAAACACATAAAAAGCATATAAAAAGCAGGAATAAGAAAGGAAGATATATAATCCAAAAAAAAATGTAGCAACACGTGATAACCAAACAACAATCCAAATGTTTCATAAAGTTCCAGAGGTGACAAAGGCCAGGAACAGCTGGAAATCACAGGTATAGCGTAAGTCCACAAGCAAAAAGGTATAACTAGGAAAATATAAACAGGAACACAGAAAATTTCCAGGATTAAAATCCAAAACCAAGGCTTGACTTGAACCAAGAACCAGAAAACTCAGGCTTAGCTTCTCACTCTAATGCAGCATTGCCTGAACTGCTCTGACACTAAACAACTTGTTTAATAGACACCCATGAAATCATTACGTCTCCCGTAAATTTTCTCCCCAACTTTGCCACATAATCTCTCAGATTGACGTAATCTAATTTTGGCTCTAATTTGTAAACAAAGACTTTTGTTGATCTCCGTAGCTACAGGTAACTTCACCTAGGAACACTCCTTATCACTCAGCTCTTCACTCAATGCCTTATCTGCTGTTGCTACTTCTGACTCCTCAGACTGGCCTTGAGGCCCTGCACTTTCCGAGCCCGTTTTCTCACAAAAAGAAACATCATTTCCCAGACCTGAATTCTCTAGACTTGTGGACCCTTCACTTTGTGTCATAGGAAGTGCCACAGGAAATCCCACAATCCTCCCTAAATCATTAGTCAAACTATCAGCCTATGGTTCTACAACAAAAACATTTTCCTAGCTTATCTACTCATAAAACGAAGTTTTCTACTCAGAAAATGTTTCCTATAGAATTTTTTTCTGTGAATAAATGGTTTTTGTGTGGTCCAAAAATGCTATTTTTTCCACAGGAAACATGTTTTCTGTGCAGCAGCTGCCGTTTTCTGCTCAAAATAGAAGTGCCTTTTCTTGCAGAACAAGTGCTGAATTTCAGAGGTTTCAAATGTTTTTGCCATCCTTAATTCTTCAAAGTGATTTTTGAAATTACAATTGGGAGATCGACCGGACTCTGTACCCGAAAATTTCCATCAGTGCCTTGAGGCCGTGACTGGATGGTTGCGTGCCAGCAGGTTGAGGGTGAACCCAGCGAAGACGGAGATCCTTTGGCGGGGCCGTCCAGGTGGGAGGGAGATCCAGCTGCCTACCCTGGATGGCGAGACACTACGTCCGTCACTTCTGTAAAAAGCCTTGGTGTCTTATTGGACCCTCTGCTCACAATGGAGGCCCAGGTCTCTGCTGTGAGCAGATCTGCATTTTTCCACCTGCGTCAGGCTAGGCAACTGGCTCCCTTCCTATCTAGGAACGACCTGGCTACGGTGATCCAGGCAACAGTTATCTCGAGGCTTGACTACTGTAACGCCCCCTACATTGGCCTTCCTTTGTCAGTGATCCGGAAACTGAAGCTGGTGCAAAATGCGGCGGCTCGTCTTCTCGCCGGGGTGCCGGCGAGGTGTCGTATCACCCCAATTCTACAACAGCTGCACTGGCTTCCGATCGAGTACCGGATCACTTTCAAGGTGCTGGTACTAACCTTTAAGGCCTTATATGGTCTGGGGCTGGCGTACCTGAGGGCCCGCTTATCCCCCTACCAACCCCAGAGATTACTTCGGTCCGAAGACCAAAATTTGCTTGAAGTCCCCAACATCCGGACTTATCATCTGTCCTCTACTAGGCAGAGAGCCTTCTCGATTGTGGCCCTTTATTTATGGAATGCCTTGCCAGTTGAAACCCGAACCATCTGAGAGCTACTTGCTTTTCGGGAAGCCTGCAAGACCTTTTTTTTCTGACAAGCTTTCGATGGGTGAATAACTCGAGACTATGTCGGTTCTCGTTTTTATTGTATTTTAAAGTTGGTTGTATTGTTTTAATCTACTGCTGTAAACCGCTCTGAGCCAAATTGGAAGTGGCGGTATACAAGTCAAATAAATAAATAAATAAGAATACCAAACTAGAGGGAGGAGATACTTAAAGGTCTTACTAAGTTCTGAAGAAGATAACTGCATCAGCATCCGACACTCAATAATGTTCCAAAGGATGGGAAAAGTCCCTTTTCTGGGTATGAGAAAGCCCAATAATCCCCAGATGGCATGGGCATGTGGGTTGCATGGGACATCTGTTCCAAAACACATAGCAGGGAGACCGAAAGGAGGGCCTTCGCTGGAGATCTCTGTGCCGACTTATGTTAGAGGAGGCAGCCCCTGACAAATCTTGGTCTTCTGCCAGCTAGGCATATAAGAACTGCAAAAGAAAAGAAAAAAAGGAATTAACACCCGCTTTAATGGAGCTTGCCTGAATTTCTGCTTTCTATTTGGACCAAAGAACACACTTTGCTTAGTTTTTCAATTAAGAACTTGGCTCCCCCAAAAATACTTCTTTTCCTTTTATAATTCCTCCCCTTCTTGTTTGTCATCTTCCCCTGTAGTTTCTGCTGAGCTCTGATCTCGGCACAGCTTTAATTAGCACTAATTAGCACTTGTGCTACATTAACAAGAAAGCCCCAACCGTGGCGGATTAAGCTTGAGCCCCTCTGCTTTGCGGTGCCTTTCTCTCGCTCTTGTTCCCGTTTGCGTCGTTGGGTGATCAAAGGCGAAGCTCCGCAGACGCAGGCGAGGAACACAGCGGTGCCCAATCCAGAACGTGGAATATGGCTCTGTGGTCTTCAAGGGAGAATTTGGGCCAAAAGACCCCTTTCTTGCAGGAATTGCAGGAGTTGAAGGTGCTGTGGATCTCAAAGTGGGGTCATTCATACTCTCCAAGCACCCCGATGTAATAGGGACAGTCCCGCTACATCCACTGACACCTCCCCGCCATTCGTGTTTGCGAAGAAGGTGGGATTGAGAGCAAGGCCTCCCCGGATGATCTTAGATTCCAAGGTGGATCATAGAGGGAGAGTAGCCCTACCAAAATGGGCCTTACGAAAATACGGGGCCCAAAATGGAGCCACAGCAGAGGTAACAATAGTCATCACTCTTCTCTCTTCTCCTTTCTCCTTCTCTACCTCTTCGTTGTGTGCTTTCATAGTCTTTCTGACTCACGGCAATCCTCTTACAGGATTGTCTTGGCTAAATTGATTCAGAAGATACTCACCCTTGCCTTCCTCGTCTCTTCTGAAAGTTTTTGTGGCCTTCCTTTGTTTGTCCTCCCCTTCAGTCCACACATCTTATGCTTTCAGCTTCTGGTTGCTTCTGGGGTGACTGGCACAACCTGGGGATCACAACCAGGTACAGTGAAGACATCTGCCCTTGCACTACTCTGCTGCTGAGTATGCGTGCCCAGTGTGGAACACATCTCACCATGCTAAAACAGAGGATGTGGCTCTTAATGAGACATGCTGCATTATCTGCGCCCTACACCACCAGAGAAATCACACTGTTTAGCCGGTATTGCACCACCTGACATCTGCCGGGAAGTAGCAACCAATAGTGAAAGGACCAAGGTAGTGACATCTCTAACCCATCCTCTGTTTGGATATCAGCCAGCTTGCCAATGACTTAAATCAAGAAATAGTTTTCTAAGAGCTACAGAGACACTCACTGGAAGACCTCAGCAAGCGAGAGTCCAAAAGTGGCAGGCTCAAACCCAGAACCTCAATCAATGGCTGATGCCAAATGAGAGACACCCCCTGGGCACACAGAAGACTGTGTGCTGAACAAACTGGCAACACAAGATGCAGAGCCAACGTTAAGAAATGGGGCCACAAAGTGGAATCGACGACATGCGAGTGTGGAGAAGAGCAAACCATATAATAATAATAATAATAATAATAATAATAATAATAATAATAATAATAATCTTTATTTGTGCCCCGCTACCATCTCCCCAAGGGACTCGGTGCGGCTTACATAAGGCCAAGCGCACAGCACATCAATAAACAAAAGTGATAACAAATAATCGATACAAAACAGTTAAAATAAAACTCAAAAACAAAAAAATACACAATAAGCAATAAACAATAACAATAATAACATACAGCATTTAAAAACCTATGGCCAGGCCAAATGTAATAATTAAAAATTTAAAATGCTGGGCATGAACAAGGTAGGGTAAACTAGGATGGGGTTTTTAAAGAAAGATGAGGGCACGCAGACAATCCTAAATCAATATTAAAGTGCATTTGAGGACATATTGCTAAGAGCTTTCCTCATTCTGGGAAGGCACACTGGAACAACCACGTTTTCAGGCTCCTCCTAAAGACTGCCAGCGTTGGGGAATATCTGATGTCCTTAGGGAGTGAATTCCAGAGTCGAGGGGCCACCACCGAGAAGGCCCTCTCCCTCGTCCCCACCAATCGCGCCTGCAAAGGAGGCGGGAGCGTGAGCAGGGCCTCTCCAGATGATCGAAGAGATCGTGTGGGTTCGTACACGGAAATGCGGTGTAACCACAGACCACCTGCTGCAATGCAACCTGAGCCCTGCCACATGCACAATGGAGGACCTTTTTGCAGCCACACCAGAGGCACTCCAAGTGGCCAGCTACTGGTCAAAGGACATTTAATAGAATACCAAGTCTGCAAACTTTGTGTTTTGTTTGTTTGTTTGTTTGTTTTTAATACAGTACAACTGTTTTGGTTCCCCCCTGACACGATAAATATAAATAAATAAATGGTTCCAGAGTTCCCAAGTGACTTCCCTTTGGCCATCTCCCTGTGTCTCCTTTCATCCTTCTCTCTTCAGACTCTTCCTTTCCAGCTTTTCCTTTCAGGCAGAAATATCCTCACCTTCGCTTCATGAGCATCCAATTCCTTGACTCTCCTTGAGGCATCTCATCTAACGGAAAGAGGTAGACTTGGAAGTACCAGTTACCCAAAAGCAAGGCTTATTTTTATTTATTTCGGTGTATTGGGCTCTGAAGGCTGAAAACAAGTTGTGGCATTTCAATGTGCATGAACACACTCTTTTCAGATGACAAGAAAACAGCAGGGGAATGCTCAAGTAACTAGTATATCTCTCTCATTCCCCAGCCGACAGCCCCAAGGCTTCAGATTCCTTCTCAGGAGGGTGTCCCCATGAAATATTCTTCCTTTTGGAGCCAGAATACTAAATAAAGGAAGATATGTTATTTTTTTAAAAAGAGAAACCAGAAGAGCATTTTGCCCATGTTATGAACTCGGCTTCTCCTTGATTGCACAGTTTGCATGGGAGGTTTATCAGTGTCAACTTTCCAAAACATTTATCTTCATTTTACCTTTTTTTAAAAAAAGCAGCAACAACCTTGGTATTATTTTGGGGAGGAAATGCAGAACTGCTTCAGGGTTCACAGGAAGAGGCAGGTTTGCAATGGCATGGGTTCTGCCTTGGTCAAATCACACCTGCAATCACACCGTGTCCCATTCTGGGCACCACAGTTGAAAGCAGATGTTGACAAGTTGGAATGTGTCCAGAGGAGGGCAACTCAATGAATCAAGTGTCTGGAGAATAAGTCCTATGAGGAGCGGCTGAAAGAACTGGGCATTTGGAATCACACTGTGTCTCATTCTGGGTACCACAGTTGAAGGGAGATGTTGACTCTAAGTTGGAATGTGTCCAGAGGAGGGCGACTAAAAGGATCAAGGGTCTGGGAAACAAGCCCTATGATGAGCGGCTGAAAGAGCTGGGCATGTTTAACCTTCAAAAGAGAAGACTGAGAGCAGACATGATACATGATGAGGGTCATGTATCAAGATAGGAGCCCCCGGTGGCACAGTGGGTTCGACCCCTTTGCCGGCAGGACTGAAGACCGACAGGTCGCAAGTTCGAATCCGGGGAGAGGCGGATGAGCTCCCTCTATCAGCTCCAGCTCTTCATGTGGGGACATGACAGAAGCCTCCCACATCAAATCATCCAGGCGTCCCCTGGGCAACGTCCTTGCAGACGGCCAATTCTCTCACACCAGAAGCGACTTGTTCCTGACACGACAAAAAGAAATGTATCAAGATATGAGGGGAAGTCAGGGAGGAGGGATCAGGCTTGTTTTCTGCTGCCCTGGAGACTAGGGCAAGGAGCAATGGTTTCAAATGACAAGAAAAATGAGGAAGAACTTCCTGACTGTGAGAAGGAGCTGTTCAGCAGTGGAACTCTCTGCTCTGGAGGGTGGTGGAGTCTCCTTCTTTGGAGGCTTTTAAGCAGAGGCTGGATGGCAATCTGTCAAGGGGGCTTTGTATGTGATTTTCCTACTTCTTGGCTGAACGGGTTGGACTGGATGGCCCATGAGGTCTCTTCCAACTCCCTGATTATAAGTACTAGGACACAATGGAGCAATGGCTTCAAACTACAAGAAAGGAGATTCCACCTGAACATTAGGAAGAACTTCCTAACTGTGTGAGAGAGCTGTTCAGCAGTGGAACTCTCTGTCCTGGAGTGTGGCGGGGGCTCCTACTTTGGATGCTTTTAAGTAGAGGCTGGATGGACATCTGTCGGGGGTGATTTGATTGTGGATTATCCTGCTTCTTGGCAGAACAGGGTTGGACTGGATGGCCCATGAGGTCTCTTCCAACTCTGCTTGTTTTCTGCTGCCCTGGTGACTAGGTCAAAGTGGAACAATGGCTTCAAACTACAGGAAAGGAGATTCCACCTGAACATTAGGAAGAACTTCCTGACTGTGAGAGCTGTTCAGAAGTGGAACTCTCTGCTCCGAAGAGTGGTGGAGGTTCCTTCTTTGGAGGCTTTGAAGCAGAAGCTGGATGGCCCTCTGTCGGGGGTGCTTTGTATGTGATTTTCCTGCTTCTTGGCAGAATGGGGTTGGACTGGATGGCCCATGAGATCTCTTCCAACTCCCTGATTCTAAGTACAAGCCAAGACTCTGCCTCTACGATTTGTGTTCTTCCATTCTGAATGAAAATATTGTATACGAGATTCACCTTTGCACAAAAGGCACCCTGCCTGTTTACAAAGCGGCAAAACTACCTCAGCTGTTTTAGGTGGCTTTCCCCCCTTTTGACATTTTTAAAAAACCTGGATCGTCATTTCAGCGTTTCCCGGAGTCCGATTTTAATCCATCATTTCTAACCTTTCAAAATGTATAGTCACCCATAGCGCTGGCCTTGCTTTTCGCCACCTCAAATTGGATCCGTTTTGCTTGCTGCGAGTAAACAGGTACATCGCGTTCTCTTAAACTAAAAACATGTCAAATGGGAAATGGAAAAGGGGAACATTTTCTCACCTAGCAATCTTTCCAGATGAGGGAGGAGGTAAGGAACCGCCTGGTGACCTTTTCGATCGGCAGAAATTTCCCTGCCACATTTCAGAGGAAATGAAGTTTTGTTGAGAAGTTGAATTACATCTTCCTTTTTAATGCTGCCTCTGTCACTTGAGGGGCTGAGATGGCATTGGAAGAGGGCACACATTCTGGGCCCCACAATTCAAAAGAGACATTGGCATGCGGGAAGGTGTCCAGAGGAGGGTGACTGAAATGATCAAAGGCCTGGAGACCATGAGTCCCTATGAGGAGCATCTTAAAGAGCTGGGACTATTTAGCCTGCAGAAGAGAAGGTTGAGAGAAGACTCAAGAGTCATGTATAAATATGTGAAAGGATGTTATAAGGAAGAGGGAGCAGGCTTGTCTTCTGCTGCCCTGTAAACTAGGACTCAAAGCCTTGGGTTCAAATGACAGGAAAGGAGATTCCCCTGGACATTAGGAAGAACTTCCTGGCTGTATGAGCTGTTCAACAGGGGAACTCTCTGCCTCAGAGTCTGATGGAAGCACCTTCCTTGGAAGCTTATAAACAGAGGGTGGATGACCATCTGTTGGGTCACTACCTCACTACCTCTGAGGATGCTTGCCATAGATGCAGGCAAAACGTCAGGAGAAAATGCCTCTAGAACATGGCCATATAGCCTGAAAAAACCTACAACAACCCAGTGATTCCGGCCATGAAAGCTTTCGACAATACATTGAACAATCAGTTTTCCCATAGCCACGGCCAATCTGCTTTGTTTCTTTTCTTTCCCTCTGATCTGGGCCTGAAAGGGGCAGTTTCCAAAGTTCAGACCACTCAATCATTTAATGAAGAGTAAGTGTGTCAGGTTTGGTCCAGATCCATCAAGCCATGCAGGAGTCTTTCTGATACAAATGGACCGACCAACCAGCATGCACATGTACATACTTTGAGTTTTATTCAGAGAATTTGGGAAGCTGACATTTTATTTTAGTGATGGAGTGTGCCAGGTTGTACCCTGAAACCTTTTTGTGTCAGATATCCTTCAACAGAAAGGGAGGCGAATAAGTGTTTTCAGCAAAATAGTAGGTCCGAGGTGGCTGCAGAGGGGCAAAATGGGACATTGTCCTCCATATGTCAGGCAGAGAGATGCATATCAAGATCTAAACTGATTAAAGAGCTGGCCATGTTTAGCCTTTAGAGAAGGGAAGGTTGAGAGGAGACATGATGAGGGCTAGGGAGCAAGAAGGGGAAGAACAATGGCTTCAAACTACAAGAAAGGAGATTCCACCTGAACATTAGGAAGAACTTCCTAACTGTGTGAGAGAGCTGTTCAGCAGTGGAACTCTCTGTCCTGGAGTGTGGTGGGGGCTCCTTAGAATCATAGAATCATAGAATCCTAGAGTTGGAAGAGACCTTATGGGCCATCCAGTCCAACCCCATTATGCCAAGAAGCAGGAATATTGCATTCAAATCACCCCTGACAGATGGCCATCCAGCCCCTGTTTAAAAGCTTCCAAAGAAGGAGCCTCCACCACACTCCGGGGCAGAGAGTTCCACTGCTGAACGGCTCTCACAGTCAGGAAGTTCTTCCTCATGTTCAGATGGAATCTCCTTTCTTGTAGTTTGAAACCATTGTTCTGCGTCCTAGTCTCCAGGGAAGCAGCAAACAAGCTTGCTCCCTCATCCCTTGTCTTCCTCTCACATATTTATACATGGCTATCATATCTCCTCTCAGCCTTCTCTTCTTCGGGCTAAACATACCAAGCTCTTTAAGCTGCTCCTCATAGGGCTTGTTCTCCAGACCCTTGATCATTTTAGTCGCCCTCCTCTGGACACATTCCAGCTTGTCAATATCTCTCTTGAATTGTGGTGCCCAGAATTGGACACAATATTCCAGGTGTGGTCTAACCAAAGGGGAATAGAGGAGGGGTGGCATTACTTCCCTAGATCTAGACACTATGCTCCTATTGATGCAGGCCAAAATCCCATTGGCTTTTTTTGCCGCCACATCACATTGTTGGCTCATGTTTAACTTGTTGTCCACGAGGACTCCAAGATCTTTTTTACACGTACTGCTCTCGAGCCAGGCCTCCCCTATTCTGTATCTTTGCATTTCGTTTTTCTTTGGAGGCTTTTAAGCAGAGGCTTGATGACCATCTGTCGGGGGTGCTTTGAAGACTCTCACAAAAAGAGAGTCTTCAACCTCAGCAAGATGGAGTGGATGAGGGATTGGAGGACATCCAACCCCAAATTGGGAAAGAAGTCGTCCAGGAATACCTGGCCGCTCTAAATGAGTTCAAGTCCCCAGGGCCAGATCAACTACACCCCAGAGTATTGAAGGAACTAGCGGAAGTCATTTCGGAACCATTGGCAACCATCTTTGAGAGTTCTTGGAGAACGGGAGAAGTTCCAGCAGATTGGAGGAGGGCAAATGTGGTCCCAATCTTCAAGAAGGGAAAAAAGGATGACCCAAACAACTACCGTCCGGTCAGCCTCACGTCGATACCGGGCAAGATTCTGGAAAAGATTGTTAAGGAAGCGGTCTGTAAACACTTAGAAACAAATGCAGTCATCGCTAATAGTCAACATGGATTTATCAAAAACAAGTCATGCCAGACTAATCTGATCTCTTTCTTCGATAGAGCTACAAGCTGGGTAGATGCGGGGAATGCCGTGAATGTAGCGTACCTGGATTTCAGTAAGGCCTTCGACAAGGTCCCCCATGACCTTCTGGCAAGGAAACTAGTCCAATGTGGGCTAGGCAAAACTACGGTGAGGTGGATCTGTAATTGGTTAAGTGGACGAACCCAGAGGGTGCTCATCAATGCTTCCTCTTCATCTTGGAAAGAAGTGACAAGTGGAGTGCCGCAGGGTTCTGTCCTGGGCCCGGTCCTGTTCAACATCTTTATTAATGACTTAGATGAAGGGCTAGAAGGCATGATCATCAAGTTTGCAGACGACACCAAATTGGGAGGGATAGCCCCCAAGAGGACAGGAGCAGAATTCAAAACGATCTTGACAGATTAGAGAGATGGGCCAAAACTAACAAAATGAAGTTCAACAGTGACAAATGCAAGATACTCCACTTTGGCAGGAAAAATGAAATGCAAAGATACAGAATGGGGGACGCCTGGCTCGAGAGCAGTACGTGTGAAAAAGATCTTGGAGTCCTCGTGGACAACAAGTTAAACATGAGCCAACAATGTGATGTGGCGGCAAAAAAAGCCAATGGGATTTTGGCCTGCATCAATAGGAGCATAGTGTCTAGATCTAGGGAAGTAATGCTACCCCTCTATTCTGCTTTGGTTGGACCACATCTGGAATATTGTGTCCAATTCTGGGCACCACAATTCAAGAGAGATATTGACAAGCTGGAATGTGTCCAGAGGAGGGCGACTAAAATGATCAAGGGTCTGGAGAACAAGCCCTATGAGGAGCGGCTTAGAGAGCTGGGCATGTTATGATAGCCATGTATAAATATGTGAGAGGAAGCAACAGGGAGGAGGGAGCAAGCTTGTTTTCTGCTTCCTGGAGACTAGGACGCGGAACAATGGCTTCAAACTACAAGAGAGGAGATTCCATCTGAACATGAGGAAGAACTTCCTGACTGTGAGAGCCGTTCAGCAGTGGAACTCTCTGCCCCGGAGTGTGGTGGAGGCTCCTTCTTTGGAAGCTTTTAAACAGAGGCTGGATGGCCATCTGTCAGGGGGGATTTGAATGCAATATTCCTGCTTCTTGGCAGAATGGGGTTGGACTGGATGGCCCAGGAGGTCTCTTCCAACTCTTTGATTCTATGATCTATGATTCTATAAATGTGCTTTTCCTACTTCTTGGCAGAGGGTTGGACTGAATGGTCCATGCGGTCTCTTATCTCTAGGATTCAATGACAGTTCTGTCTTCTTGACTGTTTGACAGTAGAATGGATTGCCTCAGAGTGATGTGGATTCTCCATCTTTGGAAATTTAAGCAGAATAGATGGTCATCTTCAGGAGTTCATTAATTATGGATTCGTGTGTGGCAGAAAGGGATGGAATAAATGCCCCTTCCAGTCTGGTCTATTCCTGTAGTTCTATGATGGAGACATGGAGATGGGTGAGGACTTTACTGATGGAGGACCACAAAAAAAAGGATTGTTCCTTTCTAACGTGACATCCTTTCAGATATTTAAACATGGCTGTCACGTCCCCTTTTCTCAGCCTTCTCTTCTCCAAGCTAAACATCCCAGCTCCTTAAGCCACTCCTCAGAAGAATTCTTCCTTCCAGACATTGGAAAGTGTTCTTTCTCTGGACCCCTTCCATCTTGTCCATCTCTCACTTGTGTTGCCCAGAACGAGACACAGTGTTATTCCAGGTGAGATTTATCTATGCTCCTATTAATACAGCCTAGAATTGCATTGGCTTTCTTACGAAGGTTGAATGAAAAGAAATGTCTCCTCCTTCGTTACTTGGGTTTGGATGGGAATATTTTAATAAATCAAGCACAAATAATCCTTAGAATGTGCTCTTTAACTACCACTATTCGCTTTTCCACATAATCACCAGACAATTGGATACATTTCTGCCAACGATGAACAAGCTTTCTGAAGCTGTCACGGAAGAAGTTGACACTCTGTTCCTGGAACCAGCATCTCACAGTTCTCTCAACGTCTTCATTAGAAGCATAATGATGTCTCTACAGATCTTTCATTATCGGGAACAGATGGAAGTCAGACGGTGCTAAATCTGGACTGTATAGAGGATGTCGTATGGTGGTGAGATCCAGTCTCTAAAGTTTCAAGTCTGTGCACTTTCATTTCAGGCGTCAGCATCCTGGGTACCCATTGTGCACAGATTTTCCGATAGCCAAGCAAAGCAATAATGTGGCCCACACGTTCTTGTGAAATGCCAATTATGCTTGAAATTTCTCTCTGAGTGATACGACAATCATCCTGAATCAATCTGTCAACCTCTTGCTTGTGAAACTCAGTGGTTGCTGTCACAGGACGTCCAACTCTTTGTTTGTCACGCAAGTCAGATGTTCCCACCTCAACATCTTTAAACTTACTCGCCCAACAACGCACAGTACTCATAGCAACACAATCACCTTAAACAGCTTGCATTCTCTGATGAATCTCCTTTGGGGTGACACCTTCTGCTGTCAAGAATTCAATGACTGCACGTTGCTTAAGTCGCATTGACCAACCATCTGTGCAGGGTTCCATACTTCGCACTTTAACAACACAACCGTTCAATGCTAAGGCTTCCCACCAAAATGGAACTGTAGAGGAGAGTCTACTGAACAAGCCAGTACCTGCCACTTACAAATACTGCCATCTGTTGAGGAGTTATGAAGGTGGAGGCATTACTTTTCATTCAACCCTCGTACCTGTCGCATCACATTGTGGGATCATGTTCAGTTTGTGGTCTACTAAGACTCCTAAATCCCTTTTACATGGACTTTTTCCAAGCCAGGTATCACCCGTCCTATGTCTGTGCATCTTATTTTTCTGCTTAAATGTAGTACTTTAGATTTCTCCATATTGAAATCCGGTTTGTTCTGAGTTTTGGGAATGGGGCATTTGAACCTACACAGCCAATGTCTCTGTGATGCAACCATTCAATCTGCCATACCATTAAAAAATGTTGGGCCGCTTGGAAGAAGTAGTTGCTGCTAGCAGGACTTTAAAAACGCAGTTCTTGATGTGCTTTGTGTGTATGTAGTGGAAACAGGAAGCTGCCGAGAGATTGTGCTTTGCAAGAACATTACTTGACAGAACAGATAAGCCCTGCTAGATCCCGATATGCATCTCTCTACCTGACAGACCAACACACTGACTATATTAGCTTAAATCTAATTACGTTTGAGTTAATATAAATTGCGGATAAGCCCGTATTTGTCAAATAAAGCCCAGCCCACAATCCAGTTAGCGGCTTCGCTCCTTTCTTTCCATTCATCTTTCAATTCTGTTTGCTAAGAATCGGATTAGCGGGGGAATTGACTCTGGGCCTTCGGCTGGTTTTTATTTTATTCAGAAACGTGGCCGTTCCGGCTGCCGGCTTCGGCTGGATTTGCTCACCCCTCGGAAGTTACTTTTTCTAAGCTCTGAGCATGAAACTGTGCTCTGATTTCACAGGGCTGATCTTCTTAAACATGATTTTGTGTAGCTGTAGCATGCACATGATTTCTAGACACCGTCCTGGGAATCCTTCAGTGTTCCAGGTGAGCTGGGAAAGGTAGCCGACACCCCTGAGGACAGGATCACAATTCAAAATTACCTTAATAGGGTCAAGATCTGGGCTAAAGCCAATGAATTGCAACAGGAAGAAATGACCAGTACTACACTAAGCCAAGAGTAATGAAATGCCCAGATACAGGATGGATGACACCTGGCTTCACAACAGTTCATGTGAAAGGGGTCTAAGAGTGTTAGGCCCCTTCTGCACAGTTGTATAAAATCCACATTATCTGCTTTGAGCTGGATTATATAGTGTAGACTAAGATAATCCAGCAAATCAGATAATGTGGATTTTTCTGATTTGATAACTTGGATTTTCTGACAGTGTAGAACAGTATAGAACATGTGGACCACAGTGGCCAACATTGTGATGCAGCAGCTAAGATATTTACATTATCAGATATTTACATTACGATTTACAACAATAACAAAATTATGAAGTAGCAACAAAAATAATGTTATGGCTGGGGGTCACCACAACATGAGGAACTGTATTAAGGGGCTGCGTCATTAGGAAGATTGAGAAGTACTGCGTTAGATGGAGCCTCTTTTCAAAAAGGTCTGAATGCACTGATTGGTTTATTTTTCTACCACCCAGTTGCCTTATTGGTATGTAAGGGTTCATTCTAGGAGTTGGAAGTCCAAGAAGCTAGCCCCTCAGCCTGAGTCCTCTGCCTGGGGGCAAAGGCAGTTTGTTGTGGTGTATTTGTTCAGTTGCTTTCGACTCTTCGTGACCTCCTGGACCAGCCCAGGCCAGAGCTCCCTGTCGGCCGTCACCACCCCCAGCTCCTTCAGAGTCAAGCCAGTTACTTCAAGGACACCATCCATCCATCTTGCCCTTGGTCGGTCCCTCTTCCTTTTTCCTTCCATTTTCCTCAGCATCCTTCTCTTCTCCAAGCTTTCCTGTCTTCTCATGATGTGGCCAAAGGACTTCATCTTTGGCTTGTTGTAGGTTTTTAAGGCTATATGGCCATGTTCTAGAGGCATTATCTCCTGATGTTTCACCTGCATCTATGGCAAGCATCCTCAGAGGTTATTTATTTATTTATCATGTCATCAGCAACCATACCATTGTGTTACAATTCTAACAGAACAAAACAAACAAAGAAAAAGAAAAAAAACACACAGATTTTGCAAACTTGGTAGTTGGTTAAATGTCCTTTGACCAGTATCTGGCCACTTGGAGTGCCTCTGGTGTTGCCGCAAGAAGGTCCTCCATTGTGCATGTGACAGGGCTCAGGGTGCATTGCAGCAGGTGGTCAGTGGTTTGTTCTTCTCCGCACTCGCATGCCGAGGATTCCACCCTGTAGCCCCATTTCTTAAGATTGGCTCTGCATCTTGTGGTGCCAGAGCGCAGTTTGCTCAGCACTTTCCAAGTCGCCCAGTCTTCTGTGTGCCCAGGGGGGAGTCTCTCATCTGGTATCATCCATGGATTTATTGCTTGGGTTTGAGCCTGCCACTTTTGGACTCTCGCTTGCTGAGGTGTTCCAGCGAGTGTCTCTGTAGATCTAAGAAAACTATGTCTTGATTTAAGTCGTTGACGTGCTGGCTGATACCCAAACAGGGGATGAGCTAGAGATGTCTCACAACCTCTGAGGATGCTTGCCATAGATGCAGGCGAAACATTAGGAGAGAATGCCTCTAGAACATGACCATACAGCCCAAAGAAAACCCCATAACAACCCAATTTACTGTCTGTGACAAGGGAGGATGACAATTAGGACACATCTCAGTAAAAGTCTGCTTGAAAAGGCAGTTTTCCTTCCTTTTCTTTTTCCATTGTGAATTGGATGTTTGGGTGGATGCTGCTGAGGTGGTCCAGGAACAACAACCCAGTGATTCCGGCCATGAAAGCCTTCGACAATACATCATCTTTCTCATATCCTTCCTTCCAATGAGCAGTTGGCCTTTATTTCCTGTAGTATGGACTGGTTGGATCTTCTTGGGGTCCAAGGCACTCTCAGAACTTTCCTCCAGCACCACAGTTCAAAAGCATATCTCTCTTCCTTCGCTCAGCCTTCCCTAAGGTCCAGCTCTCACATCCGTAGGTGACTATGGGGAATACCATTTCTTTAACTATGTGGATCTTCGTTGCCAGTGTGATGTCTCTACTCTTCACTATTCTATCGAGATTGGTCATTGCTCTCCTTCTAAGAAGGAAACGTCTTCTGATTTCCTGACTGCAGTTTGTGTCTGCACTCATCTTTGCACCTAGAAATAGAAACCCTGTCGCACCCTCCACATTTTCTCCCTCTATTTGCCAGTTATCAATCAGTCTGGTTGCCAGAATCTTGTTTTTTTTTAGATGTTTAACTGCAACCCAGCTTTTGCGCTTTCTTCTTTCACCTTGTTTAGAAGGCTCCTCAGCTCCTCCTTGCTTTCAGCCACCAAAGTGATATCATCTGCATATCTAACGTTGATAATGTTTCTTCCAGCAATTTTCACCCCAGCCTTGCATTCATCAAGCCCCACACGTTGCATGATGTGTTCTGCATACAAGTTGAATAGGTTGGGTGAGAGTATACAACCCTGCCATACACCTTTCCCAATCTTGAACCAGCCTGTTGCTCCATGGTCAGTTCTTACTGTTGCTACTTGGTCCTAATACCGATTCCTCAGGCAAAGGCAGTGAAGTCCAGCAAAGGACAAGGACAACCAAGGCCAGTCAAGATCAAGGATAGCTACCGTGGAGCTCTTTTGTTCCAGTGCCGGGCTTCTGAGAGCCGTTCCCAAACTCTTCGCCTTTCGTACCGCGAGAGCTGCCTTTGTCGTTCCCAGCGGGCGGCTGAAATTGTATTCTGTGTTTGTGCTGACTGGCACACTCTTTCCCGTGGCTTTCTCCCCACCAAAGTGCTGACGGTCTCCTTCCTCTTCTTCGGGGTGGCATTTCATTTCCACCTCTGCCTTCATTGGAGGGGAGGGAAGTCGCTTAATATTCTTTATAAACTGGCATCGAGCTCAGATAATTTTTGTACTCGGTGCAGTAAAAATGCAAATCCCGCTGACTTACGTGCCGCGGCAAGCATTAATAAGTGATGTTTAAATAGACTGGATTAGCCATTTCCCTGATAGATGAACAAGATCCCGGCTTGCTTCCCCCCCCCCCAGTATCCCCCCTCCCCTCCAATAATTTGCACATGCAGAATCAATTTGAATACAACACACTAAATTGAATTTAGGGTTTTTTTGTGTCGGAAATTGCACTTATCGGCCTGAACCATTAAATTTACTGTTTAATATGTACTTTCCAGCTCACTTGGTTAGAATTTCATTGCCCTTTATCTGTATAAATTTAATTAGGCCTGATATCATCAGTATATTATAGAACTAATTAAAGATGTAGATAAGTGGGGAGGGGGTTTCTTTGACGCCCTATAAAGTTGCACTTGGAGGGAAACGGGGGGTTTTTCCTTCTTCTCGGCTTTGTCAGACCCTTTGCGTGGGGTAGGAAGGATCCCCGTCTCTGAGGACAGTTTGGAAGCAACATTTGGTGGGGATGAATGAATGCCTTCTGCCTTTCTGTCTCTTGCTTTCTTGTTCATTGCCTTCATTAGCTAGCAGTGCAATGCCATTGGAAGCACACATTATTTCCTGTGAATTATTTATCAATTGTCAGGGGATTCCCCAGGTGAGGTGTGTAGGCAAAAGTTGGCAGCTTTGTGACATGTGATTGCTGGCTGACGCATTGGGTCCCCAGAGAGGTCATCTCTCATTGCAGCTCAATGGCTTAGTCATGCGCCTTCACCAGCAGCACCGTATATTACCCGTATATTACTGCTACTAATTGTAAAGGCTTGGCCACTAATTTGTGATGATGCCACCAAATTGTAAGGATGTATAAATATAACTACTATCAATATGTAGAGACTGGGTTGTTGTAGGGTTTTTCGGGCTATATGGCCATGGTCTAGAGGCATTCTCTCCTGACGTTTCGCCTGCATCTATGGCAAGCATCCTCAGAGGTAGTGAGGTCTGTTGGAACTAGGAAAAAGGGTTTATATATCTGTGGAATGACCAGGGTGAGCCAAAGGACTCTTGTCTGCTGGAGCTAGGTGTGAATGTATTGTCGAAGGCTTACACAGCCGGAATCACTGGGTTGTTGTAGGTTTTTCTGGGCTATATGGCCATGTTCTAGAGGCATTTCTCCTGACGTTTCGCCTGCATCTATGGCCAGCATCCTCACTACCTCTGAGGATGCTTGCCATAGATGCAGGCGAAACGTCAGGAGAGAATGCCTCTAGAACATGGCCATATAGCCCGAAAAAACCTACAACAACCCAGGTGGACAAATGAATGGCCTTACAGTGCCTGGAGCAAACTTTTGTTGAGAGGTGATTAGATGTCCTTGTTTGTTTCCTCTCTGTTGTTGTGCTGTTGTAATTTTAGAGTTTTTTTTAATACTGGTAGCCAGACTTTGTTCATTTTCATGGTTTCCTCCTTTCTGTTGAAATTGTCCACATGCTTGTGTATTTCAATGGCTTCTCTGTGTAGTCTGACATGGTGGTTGTGAGAGTGGTCCAGCATTTCTGTGTTGGTAAAAAGGCACCACCTCTTTGTGAGGGCTTATTATATTGATGACCCAACCAATACCTTGTAATGTTGCATTGGTCTTTCTTCAATATGTAGCGTGACTTGACTTGGAAAGGAATGGTAACATAGGCTTGACTTTAAAAAGAAACTGTAACAAGTTTATTGAGTTCCAGAAGCTTGATGGTTTCAAAGTTTCCGTTCTCTTAGAGGTACAGATCTTCAAAGGTTACATTCATAACAGTTCTTAAATAACTCTTAGGAGGTCTAATTCTTCTAACAAACAAGTCTCAAACTTAGTTCTTTTTAAAAGATGTTTCTTTCTTTAACAGATTGTTTCTGGCACACGCTTATTCTTTCTTTATGATGGTTCTGTTACAATAAAGATGCTTATTAGGGCTTCCCCTCTTTTTCCACAACCGTTACTTTTAATATAAATAAGTCACTCGACTTATCTAAACTATATTGGCTCAAAGCCAAAACCTTCCTGATTCTTAATACCAAAGAATCAGCCTTCCCCTGTAGTTCTTTTTTTTTTTATATAATAAGTTTTTATTAGTTTATCACAATTATTACATACTATTGTAGTTCTTTAACTACAGAATCCTCACTGGTTCTCCACACACAATAGAACAAAAAAAAATGAGGTCATATATGAACAAGCAGAGCCCCCGGTGACAGAGTGGGTTAAACTGCTGAGTTGCTGAACTTGCTGACCGAAAGGTCAGTGGTTCAAATCCAGGGAGTGTGGTGAACTCCCGCTGTTAGCCCCAGCTCCTGCCAACCTAGCAGTTCAAAAACATGCAAATGTGAGTAGATCAATAGGTACTGCTTCCGTGGGAAGGTAATGGCGCTCCATGCAGTCATGCTGGCCACGTGACCTTGGAGGTGTCTACAGACAACGCCGGCTCTTTGACTTGGAAATGGAGGTGAGCACCAACCCCCAGAGTCAGTCACAACTAGAACTAATGTCAAGGGAAAACTTTACCTTTACCTATATGAACAAGTAGAGCATCATTGCAGTGGACAGTTTGGGAAGTGGGGATGAGGAGATGGTGGTGGAAGGCTCTGTGATTGAACTGGGACCCAGCAGCACCCAGCAGCTCCCTCAGACAAGTCTTGAAGACGCACCCAATGAAGGAGCTCCTACTTGTTCTCCCTACAGAACTATTGCAGGCAAGTTCCTCTGAACAGGCTGAAGGAGAGTTAACTGTTCGCTCTTTTGTGGATCTGTAAAGAGAGAGGTCTCAGCTGCGTAGGTCATTGAGATTCTTTGAGAAGAGAGCCAGCAACAGGGAACACTTGTGGATTTTGGATTTAAGGAACTTGTTGCACTTTGTTGCTGCCTGCAGTGCCAGTTCTAGGGGCTACGGCCTTGGGCTCTTGATCTCTCGTGTTCCCTGAACCCTGGACTTACCTTGAACCTCAGCTACGGATTCTGATTCAACCTTGTACTCTGGACATTCTGGTATTTGGCTTACAGCCCTGGAACGGACTTTTGGCTTCTGTATTGTGTTCTCCTGTTAATGTTTGCACCTCTGTTGGACTATCAGCTTGACCTTGGACTGCGGATTAATGCTCTGCTAATCTTTGAGGTCAAGGCTTCTGACAATAACACTCTGCCTCTTCAGTGTAGGCTCTCACCCCTTGACTCCTGGTCTATTTCAAAGCCCCATTCATAATCCTCATTGTCATCCTTGAAGTTCTGCTTGGAATAACTCTGGCACAGTGTTTATTCCTACTCATCATTTTGGGAACGTTTTGCAACTCAGTACACGGGCGCCTGAGGCATGTCTAATGTTTATTCTCCACCAAGAGCAAGAGTGAGGAACCTGTTTTGGTGCAAGAGCTACATTCACTTTTGGGCAGTTTTATAGGGGCCACATGTTAGTGGCAGGTGAAGCCTATGGCAATGTCGATGAGGGCCAAAATACTACAGTATATTAGCTTAAAACTTAAGGAATAATTTCAGAAATAACCTTTACCTTCTTCACAACACTCTGATATTGCTTGGCAACATGGGGGATATGTCATAGACTTTCAAGTGTTGGCATCTGAGCAATCTTCACCCAGTAACACCAAATTTGACAGTGATAAGGTCCTCCATGACCTTCTGGCAAGGAAACTAGTCCAATGTGGGCTAGGCAAAACTACAGTGAGGTGGATCTGGAATTAGTTAAGCAAACAAATCCAAAGGGTGCTCACCAATGCTTCATCTTCAGCCTGGAAAGAAGTGACAAGGGGAGTGCCATAAACAGGGCTCTGTCCTGTTCAACATCTTTATTACTGACTTGGTTGAAGGGTTAGAAGGCAGGATCATCAAGTTTGCAAATGACACCAAATTGGGAGGGATAGCCAATACTCCAGAAGACTCCGGTCCCAATTCAAGGTGCAGGTGCTTATCTACAAAACCCTAAACGGTTTGGGACCCGCCTACCTGCGTGACCGCATCTCTGTGTATGAACCCACACAATCTCTTTGTTCATCTGGAGAGTCCCTACTCACGATCCCACCTGCATCGCAAGCGGGATTGGTGGGGACGAGGGATAGGGCTTTCTCGGTGGTGGCCCCTCGACTCTGGAACTCTTTCCCTAAGGTCATCAGGCAAGCCCCATCACTGGCAATTTTTAGGAGGAGCTTGAAAACGTGGTTGTTCCAGTGTGCCTTCCCAGAATAAGGAAACTCCAAGCATTTTGTCCCCAACACACTTTATCAGAGATTCAGGATATCTGCAAACCCATCCCTCTCCAAACACCTACCCTTTTCTCCAGGTCATGCCCAGCACTTTTTAATTTTAATTATTACATTTGGCCCTGCCATAGTTTTTAATCGCATCATTGTGTGTTGTTAATGTTATTGCTTTGCTTTGTTTTTGATTTATTTTGCTGTATTGTTGTTGTTGTTGTTGTTGTTGTTGTTTTATTGTTGTATTTGGGCTCGGCCTCTTGTAAGCCACACCGAGTCCTTTGGGAGATGGTAGCGGGGTACAAATAAAGGATTATTATTATTATTATTATTATTATTATTATTATTAAGACAGGAGCAGAACTCAAAATGATTTTCACACATTAGAGAGATGCTTGGCCAAAGCTAACAAAATGAAGTTCAGCAGGGACAAATGCAAGAGACTCCACTTAGGCGGAAAAAATGAAATGCGAAGACGGAATGGGGGACGATGCCTGGCTTGACAGCAGGACCTACTGTATGAAAAAGATCTTGGAGTCCTCGTGGGGAGGAAAGGTGAACATGATCCCGGAATGTTATGCGGCAGCAAAAAAAGGCAATGGGATTTTGGCCTGCATCAATAGGAGTCTAGATCCTAGATCCAGATAAGTCATGCTACCCTTCTATTCTGCCTTGGTCAGACCACTTTACCTGGAATCACACTGTGTCCAGTTCTGAGCACTGCAGTTGAAAGGAGATGTTGACTCTAAGCTGGAATGTGTCCAAAGGAGGGCGACTCAAAGGATGAAGGGTCTGCAGAACAAGCCCTATGAGGAGTGGCTGAAAGAGCTGGGTATGTTTAGCCTGCGGAAGAGAAGACTGAGAGGATACATGATGAGAGCCATGTATAAAGATGTGAGAGGAAGTCATAGGGAGGAGGGAGCAAGCATGTCTTCTGCTGCCTTGGAGACTAGGACGCAGTGGAACGATGGCTTCAAATTATAGGAAAGGAGATTCCACCCGAACATGAGGAAGAACTTCCTAACTGTGAGAAAGGCTGTTCAGCAGTTTAGTGTGGTGGAGGCTCCTTCTTTGGAGGCTTTTAATGAGAGGCTGGATGGCCATCTGTTGGGGATGCTTTGAATGCGATTTTCCTTCTTCTTGCCAAGGGGTTGGACTGGATGACCCACCAGATCTTTTCCAACTCTAGGATTCTGCGATTCTATGATTGCTTTTGGCCTTCCCCTCCATCCACAACATGTTGCATAATCTTGAACCAAAAAATACTGCTGGAGGGACAAAAAAAACCCTCTTTTTTCTCTGGGAAAGGTTGATGAGGAGAAGCAATATTATTGTGAATTGACTGCCTTGGAGGTAGGTTTCTCATGCTTTAAAAAAAACTCAGTGGAAAAGCAAGGAGGGCGAAACCACCTCCCTTGAGTGCTATCAACACTCTTCTCCATTTAAATGCTAATTTTCACCTCTTACCCAGGACCAGCCTCTGTAAGCTAAACAAATCGCACACACAAATTTGTAAGAGAAGTGATCAGGGGAAATTCCTGATTGAATTCTGATTTGCCTAAGATTTTTTCCCCCTTCTCAAGGAGAAAAAAGTCCTAATGTAATAGCAATGAAGCAACTTCTCCAACGCTATCGTTCAAGTGGAAGAACGATAGCGTTTCAACTGCCGTTTCATCTTATGTTCTGGCCCACTTTCCTTCTTGATCTCAGAAACTACAGTTAAAACTAAGATGGCAAGCTCTCCAAGTCTGGGATTTATCCTTTGCTTCTGCTGCTTTGTACATGTCGATGTCGGAGAAGTAATGTTGGACTACAACACCGAGAATCCCCATTCTTCAAGCAGTGAGCAATATCCTTACTTAGTTACTTACATACTTATTTAGGCGATCCCTTGATGTCCGAGTAAGATTGACCTCCAAGTGAGGTGTCCTGGTGGTGGGTCCGTAGGTGACTGTGAAGCCCTATTCTTGACCCGCATCAGTTTCTATGTGGAAGGTGGTTCCGGTCGGGGTTGGCTTGACGTGCATTCCTCTCGCACCTTCCTCTTGGCACATCTTCCATTCATGCCTCTTCAAATTCTACAGCACTGCTGGTCACAGCTGACCTCCAGCTGGAGCTCTCAAGGGCCAGGGCTTCCCAGTTCTCAGTGTCTATGCCAGTTTTTAAGGTTGGCTTTGAGCCCATCTTTCAATCTCTTTTCCTGTCCTCCAACATTCTGTTTTCCGTTCTTGAGTTCGGAGTAGAACAAACTGCTTTGGGAGACAGTGATCGGGCATTTGGACAATGTGGCCGGTCCACCGGAGTTGATGGCGGAGGACCATCGCTTCAATGGTGGTGGCCTTTGCTTCTTCTAGTACACTGACATTTATCTGCCTGTCTTCCCAAGAGATTTGCAGGGTTTTTCGGAGGCAACGCAGATGGAATTGTTCTAGGAGTTGCATGTGACATCTGTAGATAGTCCACGTTTCACGGGCGTATAGCAGGGTTGGGAGAACAATAGCTTTATAAACAAGCCCCTTGGTCTTCCTATGGATGCCCCGGTCCTCAAACACTTTCTGTTTCATTTGGAAAAAAGCTGCACTCGCAGAGCTCAGGCGGTGTTGTATTTCAGTGTCGATGTTGACTTTGGTGGAGAGGTGGCTGCCAAGGGAGCGGAAATGGTCAACATTTTCTAATGTTACACCATTAAGCTGTATCTCTGGCATTGGGAAGGGTGGGCTGGTGTCTGCTGGAAGAGCACTTTGGTTTTCTTGATGTTCAATGAGAGGCCGAGCTTCTTGTATGCTTTTGCAAAGGAGTTTAGAGTGGCTTGTAGGTCTTTTTCTGAATGTGCATAGAAAATGTTGTCATCAGCATATTGGAGTTCTATAACAGATGTTGTAACCTTGGTTTTGGCTTTCATTCTGCTTTCAGTCTGTTGAGATTAAATAGCTTGCCATTTGTCCGATAGAGCACTATCCATGATACTTAAAAAGAGCCTTGTGGTACCCTTAAGGCTATGAGTTGCATGGATGCATTTCTAACTAATTCATAGTTGGATTTCAGAAAAATAAGGTCATTTTTAAAATACAAGCATGTTAGGGAGATAGCAGGTCTTGAGAAACCTTTTACCTCTGTGTGTAAATGCAGGAAATTTCTACTCATATGTAGCCGGGGACTGTGTCTTTAATGTCTGGAGGAGGCATTCAGTATTAGCAAGCAGATTGTTATTAATTTCCCCTGTTGCATTTAATACTTTCCGAGGGAGGCCAAATTGCCTTTCCTAGCCATTATCATTGAAGCATCCTTAAGAGGAAAGACTCTTCCAAGTCCAAAGTGTGTTTAGAAGTGTGTCCTCCATATGTTTGAAATGTAGCTTAGTCCCAAATAAGGGTGTGTAAGGCAGATGAAAGGCAGGCTTTTTATTCCTGGGTGGACTCCAACCATTGGCTTCATATTTCTTGCTGCTTGACCATTTAGTACAGAGCTTCTTCAGCCATCAGAGATTGCAGACCAGTGGGACTGGCACCATGTTTCTCCCCATTGGCTCCAGCTGTTTCTTTTGCCAGAAATTGGGAGCCAAATAGTCCAGCGGAGTTGATGGCGGAGGACCATCGCTTCAGTGCTGGTGGTCTTTGCTTCTTCCAGCACGCTGACATTTGTCCGCTTGTCTTCCCAAGAGATTTGCAGGATTTTCCGGAGGCAGCGCTGATGGAATCATTCCAGGAGTTGCATGTGACGCCTGTAGACAGTCCACGTTTCGCAGGCATATAGCAGGGTTGGGAGGACAATAGCTTTATAGACAAGCACCTTGGTATCCCTACGGATGTCCGGTCCTCAAACACTCTCTGCTTCATTCGGGAAAATGCTGCACTTGCAGAGCTCAGGCGTCGATGTTGACTTTGGTGGAGAGGTGGAGCATTGGAGAGGTGGTTGCCAAGGAGGCGGAAATGGTCAACATTTTCTAATGTTACACCATTAAGCTGTATTTCTGGCACTGGAGAGGGATTGGCTGGTGACTGCTGGAAGAGCACTTTGGTTTTCTTCAATGTTCAATGACAGGCCGAGCTTCTCGTATGCTTCTGCGAAGGTGTTTAGAGTGGCTTGTAGATCTTCTTCTGAATGCGCACAGACGACATTGTCATCGGCATACTGGAGTTCTATAACAGATGTTGTTGTAACCTTGGTTTTGGCTTTCAGTCTGCTGAGGTTGAATAGCTTGCCATCTGTCTGATAGATGATTTCCACTCCAGTGGGAAGCTTCCCGTCAACAAGGTGAAGTATCATAGCAATGAAGATGGGGAGGTTTTTAAGCAGTGTCTGAATGGCCATCCATCTCTCGGGAGTGCTTGAATGGTGTCTTCCTGCTTGGTAGAATGGGGCTGGACTGGATGTTCCCCTGTGTGGCTTCTTCCAACTCTGTGGTTCATGTTTGTTGGCTGTGCATGAAGCCCCAAGACAGAGAGATGCACAATGCCAGCTCAGGGATGTTCCCCCAGCTTTCATTGATCAGAACTGCCCGGCCGAGTGTGTCTTTTCCACGTCCTCTTTCAGAAAAAATCAAACAAAACATTTCTAATGGCTTGAGGCAAAAACTATGCAAAAGGAATGAGGGCCAGCTAAGTGGCAAATTCCACTTTCCCTTCCATATTTCATTATTTGATAACATCAGCAGGACAGGCCTATCAGAATTGCTTTGGCAAAGGCAAACAGGAAGCACGCCTGATCAATATTTATTAATACTTTGCAAAGACAGGGGAGGGAGGGAGGCGCTGAACGGAGCCACTAATCAAGGGAGCGATGCCGCAATGCCGCCTGCGGAGGCTGGCCGGCCAGAGGCAGCGGGGGCCCAAAGAGGCCGCCCCCCTAATTGCAGGCAATTAAAAAGAAAGGCAAGCACACTGCCCTTGCCCTCCCCTTTAAAGCAATGGTTTATTTTAATTAAAAAATAATCGGATCCCCCAGCAAGTGGCAGATGACTTCTGAAAGCAGTGTGCATCAGATGAGAGGCAGGTTGGAGACACATGTCCAGCATATTCTGTGGCAGCCACTTGCCCCTCTTATGCATTGGAGAACCCTTAGATGTGTATCTATTTAACATAATCATAGAATCCTAGAGTTGGAAGAGACCTCGTGGGCAATCCAGTCCAACCCCATTCTGCCAAGAAGCAGGAAAATTACATTCAAAGCACCTCTGACTGATGGCCATCCAGCCTCTCTTTAAAAGCCTCCAAGGAAGGAGCCTCCACCACACTTCAGGGCAGAGAGTTCCACTGCTGAACGGCTCTCTCTCACAGTCAGGAAGTTCTTCCTCATATTCAGGTGGAATCTCTTTTCCTGTAGTTTGAAGCCATTGCTCCATTGCGTCCTAGTCTCCTCCCTATGACTTCCCCTCATCTCTTGATCCCTGGCCCTCATCATGTCTCCTGCCTTCTCTTCTGCAGGCTAAACATGCCCAGCTCTTTAAGCCACTCCTCATAAGGCTTGTTCTCCAGACCCCTGATAATTTCAGTTAACCTCCTCTGGACACATTCCAATTTGTCAACAGCTCCCTTCAATTGTGGTGCCCAGAATTGGACACAGTATTTCAGATGTGGTCTGACCAAGGCCGAATAGAGCATGGGTAGTATGACTTAGTCCAATATCGATAAAATAGTGAAGAGTAGAGACATCACACTGGCAATGAAGATCCGTATAGTTAAAGCAATGGTATTCCCCATAGTCACCTACAGATGTGAGAGCTGGACCATAGGGAAGGCTGAGCGAAGGAAGATAGATGCTTTTGAACTGTGGTGTTGGAGGAAAGTTCTGAGAGTGCCTTGGACCACCAGAAGATCCAACCAGTCCATACTTCAGGAAATAAAGCCGACTGCTCATTGGAGGGAAGGATAGTAGAGGCAAAGATGAAGTACTTTGGCCACATCATGAGAAGAAAGGAAAGCTTAGAGAAGACAATGATGCTGGGGAAAATGGAAGGAAAAAGGAAGAGAGGCTGACCAAGGGCAAGATGGATGGATGGGATCCTTGGACTGACCTTGAAGGAGCTGGGGGTGGTGATATATATGATTCTCTCTCTCACACACACAGATATAGTATCATAGATTTGAAAGGCCCCTAAAGAAGGACAATGATATGTTGCATGTTCCAGAGTAGGCAAACCAGACACTCTCCACATCAACACTGACAAAGAAACAGCAAGAAATACTGTTTACCCACAAGCAAAAGAAATTACATATATTAGAAACCAACACTTTCTCATTACTTTATTTTCCAGATCACCAGACAGGGCCACAACAACGTGTGGCAGGGGATGGCTAGTAAATAAATAAATAAATAAACGTTCTGTTTTGAACCACAGGCAATACTACGAGATGCTGTACAACACGGCGGATGAGCTGCTGAACCTGGTGGTGGACCAAGGAGTGAAGTACACCGAGCTGGAGTACATCTATGCGCTGAGCTTACTCCACCGCAGCCAGACCGGCGTGGGGGACCAAACCACCCAGAACATGCGGCTCCAGCGCCTGAAAGAGATCATCTGTGAGCAGGCGGCCATCAAGCAGGCCACCAAGGACAAGAAGATCACCACTGTGTAGTCCTTTCCGTGGCGGAAGCTAAGTGGGAGGAGGTGGCCGGTGGAGGGGTTTCTTTACTCTGCTTCGGAATGGCATTACGCTTGATGGCAACTGATTGTTATTATTAAGTTTTGTGGGGAGGGGGTTCGGTTAGAATACGCATGGGTAAAGTTTGCCTGTGCCTGCATTTGTTCTAAGAAGATGTATGGGATTCGCTGGGATAAATCTGAATGCAAATGTGGGTTGCTTTGTTTATTTTTGAGTTTTGTGAAGAAGAGGAAACAAAGGCAGGTGGAATTTGCTCTGTTCATTTGGCCCAGCGGAGTCTACAGCACTGAAGATTGCTCATTATAAAAAACACAACTCAAGCCCAAATTCAACCCTAGGTGTGAAAATCAGAGGAAGGTGAAAATTCCTCACCAATAACCTAGATTTTCATTGTGCTAGTGTTATTTATGACAGGCATTTATTACATTTATTATGTCATATGACATATTATGTCACGTGACAGGTATTTATGACATTTATTCCCAGGTTGAGATGGAGGTTTCCCGTAATTTTGAATGGTATCTGATTGGTTTATAACAGGCATGGGCAAACTTTTGGTCTCCGGGTGTTTTGGACTTCAACTCCCACAATTCCTAACAGCCGGTAGGCTGTTAGGAATTGTGGGAGTTGAAGTCCAAAACACCCGGAGACCAAAAGTTTGCCCATGCCTTGTCTATAAAGCGAACCTGGTAAAATTCATACCAGAAGATGGAAAACAAGGAAGAGAGTGTGTGCTAACAATAACCTTAGCAACTTTGGATTTATATCAGCCTTTATGCAACAGAGCAAGGATGTTATAGAGTACCAACTTACAAAGCATTTACATGAAATTTCAGGTTATCTACCACTACTTCTTTGCAGAAATCATCCTTGGAGATACTAACTGGAATCCATCACTCATCTCTCTAAGATTTTGTGGTTATGTAGAGGATTTCCTTTACACCTGCACTTTGGCCTTCAAGTCCCAGAAATCCCATCCGGTTTACCAGCTGTTGGGATTTCTGGGAGTTGAAGGCCAAAACATCTGGGAACCCACAGGTTGAGCACCACTGCTCTAGAAGACTCTAGATCAGTAGTTCTCAACCTGTGGGTCTCCAGGTGTTTTGGCCTACAACTCCTAGAGATCCCATCCAGTTTATCAGCTGTTGGGATTTCTGGGAGTTGAAGGCCAAAACATCTGGGGACCCACATGTTGAGAACCACTGCTCTAGATCTTCCCCAATTCAGTCAAAGCTCCACCTTGTCCGAAATGTCCAGAACTATTACCTAGACATCCTTAAGCACATCCTTGCTCTAACTAGTTCAGATCTCCTTCTAACAATGTCACCATGGCACTGTTTCTTTCAGAGGTGTGGAGGAGCCAGGCTCACAAAACCTTAGCTCTCTTTCACCTTTTGAAGCACAGACAGCTCTTCATTCTTATCAGTGTCCAAAGTGGAAGTGAAAAAGCACCAACCCTGGGATCCAAGAGTCTTGGTCTTTCCGTGGCTTGCCTCTCTCCATACCAATGCCGCCACCTACAGCTTGAATCCGAAACCGGGTCTGGCCTGTGTCCCCTTTTCCATTGCTGCTTGTGCTGCTTTCCTCTTGGCTCGACTGAAAAATTAAAGGATAATTTTGGAAACATTAATTACTGTACTGTGGTTTGCTTGCATGCACTGGTGCTTTTTTAGGCTAATTCGGCCTCCTCCATGACGTGACTCTTAAGAGGAGGAGCAGGAAAAGCCTCCCCTCCCATCCTGCAAGCGGTAACACTGGAGGATCATTTCGGTTCTGTTGAATTAAATGTGGGTATGGAAAGGCAAAGGATTATTATTATTATTTATACCCTGCTACCATCTCCCAACAAGGACTTGGTGTGGCTAACATGAGGCCAAGCCCACAATTGCAATAAAGTGGGTGCTTGCCTAATCTCCCTGGATAGCGAGTTCCAGAGCTGGGGGGCACCACCAAGAAGGCCCTCTCCCTCGTCCCCACAAGTTGCACTTGCAGTGGGGATGGGAGCCAGACAAGGGTCTGCCCGGAAGATCGAAGAGATCGTGCAGGTACGTAGAAGGATGACTAGAATCCTGCTGGTTCGCCTGAAGTAAACCCACAGAATAAATTCTTAAAGTGTTAATCATATTTGTGTGGGTACTTCCAATGAATCCCATTTGCTGTAGGATATATTTCAGAGGAAGGAACTGGGAAAAACACCTATCTCTGAAGATTCCTTGCCTAAGAAAATGTTATGAAATCTATAGGATTGCCACAAGTCAACAGGAGACTTGAAGGCACGTGCACAAGTCAACACAAAATTTGACTCAGTATAGACACAACCAACCAAACTGAGGCCCATCTGAAATGCCCTGTGTGGATAAAGGAAGCTTCATTTACTAGATGGCCTGTATTTTGTCACCTCTTAGCATCACACACAACTACTAAGCCTTCACACATCCTCCTTTGAGCTTAACGTTAGACCACACCTGGAATATTGTGTCCAATTCTGGGCACCACAATTCAAGAGAGATATTGACAAGCTGGAATGTGTCCAGAGGAGGGTGACTAAAATGATCAAGGGTCTGGAGAACAAGCCCTATGAGGAGCGGCTAAGGAGCTGGGCATGTTTAACCTGAAGAAGAGAAGGCTGAGAGGAGATATGATAGCCATGTATAAATATGTGAGAGGAAGTCATAGAGAGGAGGGAGCAAGCTTGTTTTTTGCTGCCCTGGAGACTAGGATGGGAACAATGGCTTCAAACTACAAGAAAGGAGATTCCATCTGAACATTAAGAAGAACTTCCTGACTGTGAGAGCCGTTCAGCAGTGGAACTCTCTGCCCCGGAGTGTGGTGGAGGCTCCTTCTTTGGAAGCTTTTAAACAGAGGCTGGATGGCCATCTGTCAGGGGTGATTTGAATGCAATATTCCTGCTTCTTGGCAGGGGGTTGGACTGGATGGCCCATGAGGTCTTTTCCAACTCTTTGATTCTATGATTCTACGATTCTATGATTCAACATGTTTACCAAAGAGAAGAGTCTTCTGAATTTCTGAAAGTGAGCAAAACCCAGGATAGGAACATTTTGCAACAGGTAGGTGAATCCTCCTCCTCCAAACTACTTCAGGGATTATAAATCAGGAAGGCTCTCTACTTTAACTTCCTTGTCTACACAATCCAGAAACATTTGCTGAGAGGCCCAGGCTGTGATGATAAGGCCCCCGCCACACACGCCACGTTGCTTTTGCTATTAGAAACTGTGATTTAAGGTTCACCCAAGAACAAGCAAGGGCAACTTTCTAATAGAGCGGCTGATGATTTGCCAGAGGTATTTTGCTGTAGCACTCGGTGCGGGAAATTGCAAATGTTCGCGTCCAAGATCCTAACAAGCCAATCTTCCCCCTTGATTGCCACTTGCTCCTGTGCCTAACAGACTGAACGGTGCACACTGATGCAATGAACATCCCCATAAATTGCCACTGATGAAAAACAAATTTGGTGATTACGGCTGGGGATCAAGCTGCCTGGATTGCGTTTATTACAACCAGCCCTGCCAATTCTCCAGCCCCTTGGCTTCATAAGGAAAGGGGGGCGGCGGAAAGAGGCTTCCTTGCTCACCGCCACGTGTCCATCGCTCCTCACCAGGGACCTGGGCTTATGCAAATGTCATCCTGTGCTCCCAACGCAGCCGAGTGTGTGAAGCGCTGGTTTGGTTATGGACATCCAGGTTTACTTTTGCTCAGCCAGCAAAGCTTTCTCAGGGCCAACAAGAAGCAATGCATGAAATCCCTGATTGGATCTGACATTGTTTCTCAACTTTGTTGTCCACCATTGTTTGGATCAGAATCCAAAACAAGCTTCACAAATGAGAAAACTGGGACAAAACTAACAAAATGTATTTCGACCATAAGATGAACATGATCCAACAATGTGATGTGGCAGCTAAAAAGCCAATGCGATTCGGGGTTGCATTAAGAAGAACCTGGATTCTAGATCAGTGGTTCTCAATCTGGGGGTCGGGATCCTTGGCAGGGTCGCGAAGGAGTGTCAGTGGGGCCACCAAAGTCCATCACAAAACAAAGTATTTTCTGTTGGTCTTCAGGTTCTGTATGGGAAGTTTGGCCCAATTCTATTGTCGGTGGAGTTCAGAGCACTCATTGATTGCAGGTGAACTATGAATTCCAGCAACTACAATTCCCAAATGTCAAAGTCTATTTCTGGCAAACTCTACCAGTGTTCACATTTGGTCATATTGAGTATCTGTGCCAAGTTTGGTCCAGATCCATCATTGCTTGAGTCCATAGTGCTCTCAGGATGTAGGTGAACTACAACCACAACTCAAGGTCAATGCCCACCAAACCCTTCCAATATTTTCTGTTCATCATGGGAGTTCTGTATGCCAAGTCTGGTTCAATTCCATTGTTGGTAGAGTTCAGAATGCTCTTTGATTGCAGGTGAACTATAAATTCCAGCAACTACAATTCCCAAATGTCAATGTCTATTTTCCCCAAACTCCACCAGACTCCACATTTGGTCATATTGAGTATCTGTGCCAAGTTTGGTCCAGATCCATCATTGCTTGTGTCCACAGTGCTCTCAGGATGTAGGTGAACTACAACTCCGCAACTCAAGGTCAATGCCCACCAAACCCTTCCAGTATTTTCTGTTCATCATGGAAGTTCTGTATGCCAAGTCTGGTTCAATTCCATTGTTGGTAGAGTTCAGAATGCTCTTTGATTGCAGGTTAACTATAAATCCCAGCACCTACAGCTCCCAAACGATAAAATCAACCCCCCCCCCCCAACTCCATCAGTATTCAAATTTGGGCATGATTTGTGCCAAATTTGGTCCAGTGAATGAAAACACATCCTGCATATCAGAGATTTACATGACGATTCATAACAGTAGTAAAATTACAGTTATGAAGTAGTAATAATTTTATGGTTAGGGGTCACCACAACATGAGGAACTGTATTAAGGGGTCATGGCATTAGGAAGGTTGAGAAACATTGGTCTAGAAGATAGAGGGAAATCATGTTTATCCCTCCTCTAGAGAGTAATCCATGGAGCAATGGATTAAAATTGCTGGAAAAGAGACACCTAAACATCAGGAAAAACTTCCTGGCTGTAAGAGCTGTTTGGCTCTGAGAACTTGCTGCCTTGGAGTGTGGTGGAGTCTCTTTCTGTCAGGATCTTAAAGCAGAGGTTTGATGGCCGTCTGTCAAGAGTGTTTTTTCTTCTGTGTTTCTCTGCATTGGAAAATGGGGTTGGACTGAATGCCCTTGAAGTCTCTACCAACTCTATGATTCTATGATTCTAATGTTTTGTCCTCAAAGCAGGGGTGGGGATGATGTGATTTGCGTCAGGCTCACAAAATGGGTAAGGAGCCCCCGGTGGTGCAGTAGGTTAAACCGCTGAGCTGTTGAGCTTATTGACTGAAAGGTCGCAGGTTCGAATCCAGGGAGTGGCGTGAGCTTCCACTGTCTGTCCCAGCTTCTGCCAATCTAACAGTTCGAAAACATGCAAATGTGAGTAGATCAATAGGTACCGCTCCGGTGGAAAGTAATGGTGTCGCCTTCGGGCTGAGAAGGGCGGTATATAAATATTGTAAAATAAATGGTGCTCCATGCAGTCATGCCGGCCACATGACCTTGGAGGTGTCTACGGACAACGCTGGCTCTTCAGCTTAGAAATGGAGATGAGCACCACACCCCAGAGTCGGACACAACGGGACTTAATGTCATGATGCCAGGGCTCTGCCTTTACAGAGGCAGAGATGAACCAAACAAACACCTAGTTTGTATAAAACAATTTCATTAAAACAGCACTTACTTTCCGGCTGTTTTAATAGTCCAAAATATAAAACATAAAGATACCACTCAGCCACAAAATATAAAGCAAAAACTGATAGCAAACACTACACCGTTGTCAAAGGGTCCAGTCTAGTGGTCAAATGACAAGAGTTCAATGAGCAAAGTCCAGGGATCAAGAGTCTATACCAGGGGTCCTCAAACTAAGGCCCAGGGGCCGAATACGGCCCTTCAAGGTAATTTACCCGGCCCTTGCTCAAGATCAACCTAAGTCTGAAATGACTTGAAAGCACACAACAACAACAACAATCCTATCTCATCAGCCAAAAGCAGGCCAACACCTCCCATTGAAATACTAATAGGCATATATTTATTGAAATTGTTCTTAATTTTAATTATTGTATTGTTTTAAAGTCTTTTTTGCACTACAAATAAGATATGTGCAGTGTGCATAGAAATTCATTCATGTTTTTTTTTCAAATTATAATCCAGCCCTCCAACAGTTTGAGGGACTGTGACCTGGCCCTCTGTTTAAAAAGTTTGTGGACCCCTGGTCTATACCGTAATCAAAAGCCAGTCCAAAGATTCAAGGTTCCAGGATTCCAAAGGTTCAGGAGACAGGTAAGGATACCGAAAATCCACAAACCTGGGGGAAAACCAGCAGCATCTACCACCAAAATAAGACAAATACTCTTCTCGCTTAGATCAGTCCCAAGACTAGCTCCTTATATCCAGAAACACCCAGCTACAACCTATCTCTTGCATGCCTCCACCCTTAATTGCTTTCACCCATGAACTCTTACTTACAGATTACTCAACCCTTTAGAACTAAGACTTACATTAACCCTTCCATCACCAACTCCTAGGCCTACTACCAACAACAACTGCAGAACATGATACATGACACTTAATGTCAAGGGAAAACCTTTACCTGTACCTTTACACAAAATGGGTGGGTTACCGCTAGTCACCACAAGCTCTGTCCAACTAACCGCATACCCCACTTAACTTTACCTCCTTGCTTCCATTCACACTTACAAATCCCATGGTGTAGGATACTGCTCTTCTCATTTTATTGGCAAGGAAAGAGTGAGAAAGGAACTTGGCAAATGATTCACCTGAACTAGCAAAAAGCTTTGGGATTGGGGAGTTATGAAGGTGGGTAGATATTCATATTCTGCATCCTTAGCCATTGTTTTGCTTCCTCTCCACTTTGGGGCAATCTGATATATCCTACTGATAGCATGTTGCATGAGGAATGGTGCAGAGGGAAGAAAACCATCTGCAGATGGCAGTTAGGAACATCTGAAAGAGATAAAAGATGATAGATGAAACCCGGTATATTTATGGTATGATTGGATTTGGGGGCAGGAATCACTGCTACAAAGGATGCCGTCAAGAAACAGAACAGCCCAACCTTTATGAGGAACGTGAGCCGTCTGGAGGTGGTCTGATCAGCCCAGCATCTACCGGGACTCTTGGCCGTCTGGGGGACCTCTTCGTCTGCACCCAATTAGACTGCGCCGAAGCGGCCTAAATCTCACCCCACTCTTAGCTTTCAAAGTGGATTTGATCTGGCCAATTGGCAAAGTGAAGAGAATCAAAGCCAAACTCCGAAGGAATAAGAGCATTAATTGCGAGGAGGGCGGGCGAGGGGACAGCAGAGATCGCTGCACAAAAGGACAAAAGGCACCCTGTCAAATCTGCGCATGAAAGAGAGCAGTCCCCCTTCTCCTGTTCCAAGGGCCATGCGAATTGATACTCCAGCCTTTATCCGAAAATTAAAGCCTGCTGAGATGTTAATAAGGAACAGCCAGTGAAAGAGATCTGAAAGATTATTTAGATATGTGTAATTATGGCTCAGCCCTGCATCCAGGAACATCACAGGGACTGACAGAGCTTCGACTTAGTGTCTTTAATGCTGAAAACAGGGCCACTTTTTATTTATTTTTGTGTTCCCATGCATCTGACAAGGGGACGAGTTGTGGCTTCATCAAATTGTATCAGCCAGCCTTTGTGATATGAAGTCTGCCATTTATTTTTCAGATCATACATCCAGCATTAAATGTAGACACACCCCATGTTACTCTCAAAAAGTGTTTCTCAACCTGTGGGTTGGGACCCCTGGGGAGGTCACAAGGGGGTGTCAGAGGGGTCGCCAAAGACCATCAGAAAATACAGTATTTTTTGTTGGTCGTGGGGGTTCTGTGTGAGAAGTTTGGCTCAATTCTATTGTTGGTGGGGTTTAGAATGCTCTTTGATTGTAGGTGAACTATAAATCCCAGCAACTACAACTCCTAAATGTCAAGGTCTACTTCCCCCAAACTACACCAGTGTTCACATTTAGGCATATTGAGTGTTCGTGCCAAGTTTGTTCCAGATCCATCACTGTCTGAGCCCACAGTGCTCTCTGGATGTAGGTGAACTACAAGTCCAAAGCTCAAGGTCAATGCCCACCAAACCATTCCAGTATTTTCTGTTGGTCATGGGAGTTCTGTGTGCCAAGTTTGGTTAAATAGCATCATTGGTGGAGTTCAGAATGCTCTGTGATTGTAAGTGAACTATAAATCCCATCAACTACAACTCCCAAATGACAAAATCAATCCCCCCCCCCCCCCACGCTACCAGTATTCAAATTTGGGAGTATCGAATATTTGTGCCACATTTGGTCCATTGAATGGAAATACATCCTGAATATCAGATATTTACATTACAATTCATGACAGGAGCAAAATTACAATTATGAAGTAGCAACAAAAATAATTTTATGGTTGGGGTCACTGCAACATGAGGAACTGTATTAAGGGATCTCAGCATTAGGGAGGTTGAGAAACAATGATCTAAAAAGTCCCACGGCAATATGTTCACTCTGAAACTTGGGCCAAGGTGCTTTCCAGTGAAGGACAACCAGTGTAGTTCACTGAATACAGTGTTTAGTCTTGAATGAGCAAACACATCCTATTTAAATCCTATAAGGACCTGTTGAGTGCCTGGCACTAGAATTTCATGTGACTCTCTGACTTCCAGTTGTCAGCTATCAAAACTCTGGACTACCTAGACTTTGGTGTGATCTACTTTTCTCATTATGTTATTTACAGCAGTCCAGATTGAAATGCATGAGAATCCTTTTCTCATGCAGCTTCCAGTCCTTGGTCCTGGAGCATTGTGCTCTTTATTAACCAAAAATGTACCGTAAAAATGCTTGCTTGACCAGGGGCCAAGAAATAGTTGGAGACAGAAAGAAAACCACAAAGAGGAAGTGTGAATTGTCGAAGGCTTTCATGGCTGCAATCATTGGGTTGCTGTGTGTTTTCCAGACCATGTTCCAGAGGCATTCTCTCCTGACATTTTGCCCACATCTATGGTAGGCATCCTCAGAGGTTGTGAGGTCTGTTGGAAACTAGGAAAATGAGGTTTATATATCTGTGGAATGTCCAGGATGGAGAAAGAACTCTTGTCTGCTGGAGGTAGGTATGAATGTTGCAACTGACCACCTTGATTAGCATTGAATAGCCTTGCAGCTTCAAAGCCTAGCTGTTTCAATCAGGGCCAACTAATCACCTCCCAACAAAGGATTGTTGGATGCTGGATGGCCATCTGTCAAGGGTGCTTTGAATGTAATTTTCCTGCTTCTTGGCAGGGAGTTGGATTGGATGGCCCATGAGGTCTCTTCCAATTCTATAATTCTATTATTCCCCTGAGAAGTAAAAAGCCAGACCTTGAAAACTGCTAGGCCATTAAAAGCTAATCAAGGTGGTCAATTGCAACATTAACACCTACCTCCAACAGACAAGAGCTCTTTCTCCAACCCTGGACATTACACTGATATATAAACCCTTTCCCTAATTTCCAACAGACCCCACAACCTCTGAGGATGCCTGCCATAGATGCAGGAAAAACATCAGGAGGGAATGCTTCTGGAAAATGGTAATAGAGCCCGGAACACACACAACAACCCAAGGTGGAAGTACTTAGCCTTTCATTTTATTTCTGGGTCTAACGAAACACAGAAAGAACCACAAGAGCCATTTGATGTAACTCATGCAGAAATGCACTCCTAAAGCACTCTTAAGAGATGGCCATTCAGATCCTGTTTAAAGATCTCCAAAGTGAAAGAATCCATCACTCCTAAGACAGTCTGCTCCACTATCAAACACCTCTTACCATCTTTCAGCAATTGAGTATCAGCTTTGATTTGAGGTTAACTGTGCCCATCTGAATCCCCGTCATTTCTCTGCACTTTCTCTAAATCATTCAGAAACTCTTTTCCTGACTATGTCTGGCACACAGTTTCTGCAGAGAGATGTCGTGGAAGAAGCTTCTGCAAAGGATGAACGAGGGAGCATCCATCCCCTCTCCCCCAAAGACGAGCAGGTGGTGGGTGTTGGTGGCAGCTATTGTTGTTCCTTTGAAGTCCGGAGTTTTTAATCATCCTTTCTCTGGGCTGAACCCTTGGAAATCCCAGCGGAAAGGGACGGCAATTTCCAGATGGTGGGGACATAAACTCCGGGACCCTCGGATGGAGAGAACTCATTAACCTTGGCTGGCGAGATGCCAAGTTCCACAGAAGTTCGTGGAGCCCACCTTTGGGGGCTAACCCTTCCTTTTGTGAGTGCCCATCAAGCCGGTGCCTTCAGTCTTCCATAGATGCCTCACCAGCCTTGCCGTTAATCTGATTATAGGTGGCCTTTTGCACCTCGGGAATCCCACACCTCCAGATGGGATTTCAAATGTGGACATCTGACGGATGGAGCTTCCTTCATGCTTTCCCCCTGTAGACTTGGCAGGACTTTGAGATGGAAATCTTGTTGACCGGACAGCCAGAGGAAAGCCAAAGCAAGTTTGAGAAGAGGTAGTCAAACATATAATAGGGTTTGTTCCGAGCGCACAAATAGATAGACTCAATCGTGGAAGCCACAATTGTCCTGAGTTTGCAAGCTGTGAGTAGAGCTATTGATTAAAAGGATGATTTAGAGCAAACTTGGGCCCTCCCTCCAGTTGTTTTGGACTTCAACTCACACAATTCCTAACAGCCTACAAGGCTGTTAGAGGGCCAAAGTTTGCCCATGCCTGGTTTAGAGATCTCATTCATAGGTCTCCTTGTGGAGAGGAAAAGCAGGGTATAAATAAACAATAATAATAACAACAACAATAATAATTGATCGCGCAGACAGACTATAAGCAGAGGCATAACACCGTTGCTCAGATGATTCATTGGAACTTGTGCCACAAATCCTATCTGCCTGCGACAAAGGATTGGTGGGATCATAAGCCAGAAAAAGTTACAGAGAAGGAACATGCCAAACTTCCCTGGGACTTCCAAATTCAGACAGAGAGAGTTCTGGAGCACAAGACTCCTGACCTCACAATCATGTTAAAAAACAAAGTATGGATCATCGATGTCGCAATCCCAGGTGACAGCAGGATTGCAGAGAAACAACTGGAAAAGTTGACACGATATGAGGATTTAAAGATTGAATTGCAAAGACTCTGGCACGAACCAGTCAAGGTGGTCCCGGTGGTGATCGGCACACTGGGTGCAGTGCCTAAAGACCATGACCAGCACTTGAAAACAATTGGTGCCAACAAAATTACCATCTGTCACCTGCAAAAGGCCATGCTATTCAGATCTGCCAGCGTTATTCACCGATACATCACTTGAGAAGTGCCCAACTTGTAATCCAATACAACAGCCAACATAGTGATCTTGTTTGCTGTGTACTAATCTTGTGTAGCTAACAACAACCACAACAACAATACAATGCAGAGCAGAAGAGAAAACTGGCAAAAGGCGGCTCTCCATGGACAGTTCTGGAAAACTGGGTTGTTGTAGGTTTTTTCAGGAAAAACCTACAACAACCCAGTTTTCCTGGAAAAAAAATTAAGAGCAACACTGACAAGGAAAAAACAGATGTTGTTCACAAATGGAACTTTGAAAAAGGAGATGGAAGGCCTGATTCCAGCAGCCCAAGAACAAGCCATTAGAACCAATGCCATCAAAGCCAGAATTGAAAAGTCGACGATAGATCCCAAGTGTAGACTCTGCAAGGAAGCAGATGAAACAATAGATCCCATCCTCAGCTGCTGCAAGAAGATCGCGCAGACAGACTACAAGCAGAGGCACAACGTCCTTGCTCAGATCATTCATTGGAACTTGTGCCACAAACACCATCTGCCTGCGACAAAGAACTGATGGGATCACAAACCTGAAAAAGTTTCAGAAAATGAACACGTCAAACTACTCTGGGACTTCCGAAATCAGACTGACAGAGTTTTGGAGCACAAGACTCCTGACCTCACGATCATGGGAAAAAACAAAGTATGGATCGTTGACATTGCAATCCCAAGCAACAGCAGGATTGACAAGAAGAAATTGGAAAAGCTGACGCAATACAAGAATTTAAAGATCGAGCTGCAAAGACTCTGGCACAAGCCAATCAAGGTGGTCCCAGTGGTGAGCGGCACACTGGGTGCAGTACCTAAAGACTACGGCCAGCACTTGAAAACAATCGGCGCTGACAAAATTATCCTCTGTCAGCTGCAAATGGCCACCCTACTTGGATCTGCATGCATTATTCGCCGATACATCACACAGTCCTAGACACTTGGGAAGTGTCCGAAGTGTAATCCAATAAACAGCCAGCAGAGTGTCTGCTGTGGACTAATCTTGTGGTGTTTCTAATAATAATAATAATAATAATAATAATAATAATAATAATAATAATAATAATGTCATTTGCCAAAGGCCCAGGTCAACTTGATGGTAAATAGTAAGTTGAAACCAGCTGCATTTGCAGGCTGTCTATCATAGTTCATTTGGAGAAATGAGAAGTCGGGCGTCCAATAGCTAGCAATTCCAGTTGTCAACAATGATTGCTTTCACTAACGGGGAAAGGAGACATTGCCTTTCTCCAGCTAATTCTGTCCATTTGACTGATTTTCCTTGCCAAGTATCAGCTTTGGACAAAAGTCGCTTGATGTCTGTTCCGGTCTTTAGGGATTATTCACAACTTGTCATCACTTGGTTGCAAATCACACAAGAAATATTGTTGACTTTCATAAACACGAGTCTCCATTGAGAAAAATGTACACACTCGTCATCCAACAATGAGTGGACTTTCTTGGCCAAATCAAATCTGACTGCTGGAAGAATCCAAGTCTAGATTTAGATTTCAGTGTGGGAAACCCATGTCCAGAACATTGCTTCTTGTCATCTCTTGCTTTAACCTACCTGACAGGGCTCCTACTAATTAGTCCCTATGTCAAGAGTCAAACAAGATACACACATTTACCTTAAATTTAATCTAATGGTGAGATGTGGTTTCTTGGCTGGACAGCACTTGGATATATTATTGGAAACTCGTTTGTTTTATGAAGATCCAACTGATGGCTTTTGAATTATAATTTCAAGTCTAGTTCAGCTAAGAAAACCCACAACTAGATGAATTTGAGGTAAATGTGAAATGTTTCCACTAAAGAGCAAGTGGCGTTGAGACTGAGACAAGAATGATGCTTTCAATTGTCAATCTATTACTACTACTACTACTACTACTACTATTATTATTATTATTATTATTATTATTATTATTGGGTTGTTGTAGGTTTTTTCGGGCTATATGGCCATGGTCTAGAGGCATTCTCTCCTGACATTTCGCCTGCATCTATGGCAAGCATCCTCAGAGGTAGTGAGGTCTGGTGGAACTAGGAAAAGGGGTTTATATATCTGTGGAATGACCAGGATGGGACAAAGGACTCTTGTCTGCTGGAGCTAGGTGTGAATGTTGGTATTATTTATCCTCCCCTCCCATCTTAGTTTATTTTTTAACAAAACCAAACAAAGCCTCTTTTCTTGTTTGAAACTCAAAGGCACCTGGTGTCTCTGGGGCACAGAGGTTAAGCAAACAACATACATGCTTTGTAAGGGAATTGTGCTATTGCAACCATTTATGATGATGTGTATTTGTTCTTTTTCTGAGTCCTAGAAGGAGCAATCCTTGCTGAGAGGTATTTGGGCATTCAGGGGAGGAAAAAGTGAATTGTTTAATGCTCCTGGAGTCATTTGAAAATTCAGGTGATATCTCAAGTAACAAACTCCCTCTCCTTACAAAACGTGATTGTGTATTTCCCCCATGGTAGTATGTAGTCCTTGCTGCTGCACACCTTTTTTGTAACACAATGGAACAGCAAGGTCCATTGCAAAATCCATTGCAAAATCCTAGTTCCAACAGACCTCACTACCTCTGAGGATGCTTGCCATAGATGCAGGTGAAACGTCAGGAGAGAATGCCTCTAGACCATGGCCATATAGCCCGAAAAAAAAACCTACAACAACCCAGTGATTCCAGCCATGAAAGCCTTCGACAATACATTATTATTATTATTATTATTATTATTATTATTATTATTATTATTATTATTATTAGATATACAACAAGATCGGTACACAGCGAAAAAGATCACTATGCTGACTTTTGTATTTGATCACACATCAGACACTTCCCAAGTGTCTAGGACTGTGTGATGTATCGGTAAATAGTGTGTGCAGATCCAAGTAGGGTGGTCTTTTGTACCTGACAGTTGGCAATTTTGTCAGTACCGATTGTTTTTAAGTACAAGCCAAGGTCTTTAAGCACTGCACCCAGTGTGCCAATCACCACTAGGACCACCTTTACTGGTTCGAGCCAGAGCCTTTGCAGTTCGATCAGTCTTGTATCATGTAAGCTTTTCCAGTTGCTTCTCATCAGTTCTGCTATCACCTGGGATTGCAACATCAACGATCCATACTTTGGGTTTTTTTCCACAATTGTGGAATATTCTGCTTCAAAACTCATTATTATTATTATTATTATTATTATTATTATTATTTTACTGACACAAAAACACAGTATGTCACAGCAAACGAGATCTGTATGCTGGATTTCGTATCACAAAATCACAAGTTGAACACTTCCCAAGCATCTAGCACTGTGTGATGTATTTTCGAATGATGCGCGCAGATCTAAGTCAGGTGCCCTTTTGCAGCTGACAGATCGTGATTTTGTCGCTGTTTATTGTTTCCAATTCTATGATTCTACGAGATCTTTTGGCACAGCACCCAGTGCGCCAATGACCACATTATTATTATTATTATTATTATTATTATTATTATTATTATTATTATCCTTTCTTTCCTGTAGTTTGAAGCCACTGTTCTGCGTCCTAGTCTCCAGGGTAGTGGAAAACAAGCCTGCTCCCTCCTTCCTATGACTTCTCCTCATCTATTTATCCATGGCTCTTATTATGTCATAGAATCATAGAAATGGAAGAGACTTCATGGGCCATCCAGTCCAACCCCATTCTGCCAAGAAGCAGGAATATTGCATTCAAATCACCCCTGACAGATGGCCATCCAGCCTCTGTTTAAAAGCTTCCAAAGAAGGAGCCTCCACCACACTCGGGGCAGAGAGTTCCACTGCTGAACAGCTCTCACAGTCAGGAAGTTCTTCCTCATGTTCAGATGGAATGTCCTCTCTTGTAGTTTGAAGCCATTGTTCCGCGTCCTAGTCTCCAAGGGTGCAGACACCCTGTGATAATGCGGCATGTCTCATTAAGAGCCACATCCACTGTTGTAGTGTGGTGAGATGTGTTCCACACTGGGCATGCATACTCAGCAGCAGAGTAGCATAGCGCAAGGGCAGATGTCTTCACTGTGTCTGGTTGTGATCCCCAGGTTGTGCCAGTCAGGTTTCGTATGATATTGTTTCTAGCACCCACTTTTTGCTTGATGTTCAGGCAGTGCTTCTTGTAGGTCAGAGCACGGTCCAGAGTGACTCCCAGGTATTTGGGTGTGCTGCAATGCTCCAGTGGGATTCCTTCCCAGGTAATAATCTTCAGAGCTCGGGATGCTTGTCTGTTCTTGAGATGAAAGGCACATCTCTATTTAGAGTGCTGTCTGATTGTAGGTTAATTATAAATCCCAGCAACTACAACTCCCAAATGACAAAATCAATCTCCTCTCCAACCCCACCAGTATTCAAATTTGGGTGTTTTGAGTATTTGTGCCAAATTTGGTCCAGTGAATGAAAATACATCCTGCATATCAGATATTTATATTACGATTCACAACAGTAGCAAAATTAAAGAAGTAGCAACGAAAATAACATTATGGTTGGGGGTCACCACAACGTGGGAACGTGTACTAAGGGGTGGCGGCATTAGGAAGGTTGAGAACCACTGACCTAGAGCTTCGGAAAGCTTCTGTTCAACCATCTCAAAGCTCCCTGCTTGAGCGGTGATGGCACGATCATCAGCATAGATGAAACTCTCTGTACTTTCTGGCAGTGGCTGGTCCTTTGTGTAGATGTTGAACATGGATGGAGCGAGCACGCTCCCCTGAGGCAGGCCGTTCTTCTGTTTCCGCCATCTGCTTCTCTGGCCCTGGGACTCAACAAAAAAGCTCCTGTTTTGTAGCAGGTTTCCTATGAGGCGGGTGAGATGGTCGTCCTTTGTGATATTATACATTTTTCTCAGGAGGAGGCGGTGGTTCACAGTATCATAGGCTGCTGATAAGTCTATGAAGACAGCTCCTGTGATCTGCTGCCTTTCAAAGCCATCTTCTATGTGCTGAGTCAGGTTCAACACTTGCGATGTGCAGCTTTTGCCTTTTCTGAAGCCAGCTTGCTGTGGGATGAGACAGGGGTCTATTTTTTCGTAATTCTATGCAAAATAAGTCTCTCCAGAACTTTGTAGAGGTGGCACAACAGGGAGATTGGTCTGTAGCTTTTTGGGTCATTACGGTCTTTGCCTGGCTTCAGGATGGCGATGTCTCTTGCTTTCCTCCAGATTTTGGGGATCTGACAGGATGCCGTGCAGTTGTTCATCAGCTCCAGCAGCCAGCGCCTTGCTTTGGGACCAAAGTTCTTGATTTGTTCCATCCATTTGTGTAGATGTTGAACATGGATGGAGCAAGCACGCTCCCCGTTCTTCTGTTTCCACCATCTGCTTCTCTGGCCCTAAAGCTTCAGAGAGCTTCTGATCAACCATCTCAAAACTCCTTGCTTGAGCGGTGATGGCGTCATCATCAGCGTAGAAGAACTTTCTGTTCCTTTTGACAGTGGCTGGTCATTTGTGTCCATGTTAAACATTGATGGAGCAACCTGGTTTTCCCTGTAATAGGCAGCAAGAGCACCTAGAGCTTCAGAGAGCTTCTGTTCCACCATCTCAAATCTCCCTGCTTGGGCGGTGATGGCACGATCATCAGCATAGATGAAACTCTCTGTCCCTTCTGGCAGTGGCTGGTCATTTGTGTAGATGTTGAACATGGATGGAGCAGGCACGCTCCCCATTCTTCTGTTTCCGCCATCTGCTTCTCTGGCCCTGGAACTCAACAAAAAAGCATGTGGGATAATCCCAGGCCTTGATATTCTGGCCATCTGCCAGGGGTGATTTGAATGCAATATTCCTGCTTCTTGGCAGAATGGGGTTGGACTGGATGGCCCATGAGGTCTCTTCCAACTCTTTGATTCTATGATTCTGTGTGGCTGTGTGGAAAGGCCTCAAGCCAAACAGGCCCAGTTCCCTCAGCCATTCTTTGGAGGCTTCCTGGTTGCCAGGCAACGCATCGTCGCTCCTGATTGGGCAGTGTCTGGTTGCCAGGCAACGCATCGGCGCTCCCTATTGGGCAGGTGCTCCAGCTTCCTCTGGTTGCCAGGCAACGCATCCTCGCTCCTGATTGGGCAGGTGCTCCAGCTTCCTCTGGTTGCCAGGCAACGCATCTTCGCTCCTGATTGGGCAGGCACTCCAGCTTCCATGTGGTTGCCAGGCAACGGCGTGTAAACAAAGATGGCACTGCCTTGAGAAGTTGTTTAGGCTCGAAGGCAAGGGAAGGCCGGGCCATGGAGGGCGGGGTGCGGAAAGGGCTGTCCCTGAAGGGCGCCAGCGAGGTGGTGCTGGGCCTGATGCGCTCCTGGGCGGCGGTGGGCGCCTCCTCGCCGCTCGGCTTCTCGCATCTGCTGGGCCGCGTCGGGGAGCGCCTCTCGCGGGAGATGGAGGGACCCGGCCACGAAGGCCAGCGGGCCGAGGAGGAGGAGGAGGAGGAGGCCGAGGAAGAAGAGGCCGAGGAGGAGGAGTCCACCGAGTCCGAGCCGGAGCCCGAGCCTGAACCCCTCCTGGAGGTCAGGACCCTTGGGGCCTCCCAGGCACCTCCCCCTGCTTCCCACCTTTCTCTTATGGATTATTTATTTTATTTACTACTAGCCGTCCCCTGCCACGCGTTGCTGTGGCCCACATGGGGGTTCTGTGTGGGAGGTTTGGCTCAATTCTATCGTTGCTGGGATTCACAATGCTCTGTGATTGTAGGTGAACTATAAATCCCAGCAACTACAACTCCCAAATGTCAAGATTATACTTTTCCCCAAACTCCACCAGTGTTCATATTTGGGCATATTGAGTATTCGTGTAGAGTTTGGTCCAGATCCATCTTTGTTTGAATCCACAGTGATCTCTAGATGTAGGTGTTGCATCCCAATGATGGTCCAGATCCATCATTGTGGCAAGTTCTTGGTGGGATGGGCATCCCAAGCCCCCTTCCCTCTCTCCTGAGGAATCTGTACAAGGACCAAGTGGCAACAGTCAGAACTGACCACGGAACAACAGACTGGTTCAAGATTGGGAAAGGCGTCCGGCAAGGCTGCATCCTCTCACCCAACCTTTTTAACTTGTATGCAGAACACATCATGCGATGTGCGGGGCTTGATGAATGCAAAGCTGGGGTGAAAATTGCTGGAAGAAACATTAACAACCTCAGATATGCAGATGACACCACTGATGGCCGAAAGCGAGGAGGAGCTGAGGAGCCTTCTAATCAAGGTGAAAGAAGAAAGCGCAAAAGCTGGGTTGCAGCTAAACATAAAAAAAACCAAGATTATGGCAACAAGAATGATTGACAACTGGGAAATAGAGGGAGAAAATGTGGAGGCTGTGACAGGCTTTGTATTTCTAGGTGCAAAGATTACTGCAGATGCAGACTGTAGCCAGGAAATCAGAAGACGCTTAATTCTTGGGAGGAGAGCAATGTCCAATCTCGATAAAATAGTAAAGAGTAGAGACATCAGACTGGCAACAAAGATCTGCCTAGTCAAAGCCATGGTATTCCCTGTAGTAACCTACGGATGTGAGAGCTGGACCTAGGGAAGGCTGAGCGAAGGAAGATAGATGCTTTTGAACTGTGGTGTTGGAGGAAAGTTCTGAGAGTGCCTTGGACTGCAAGAAGATCCAACCTGTCCATACTTCCAGGAAATAAAGCCCGACTGCTCACTGGAGGGAAGGAAACTAGAGACAAAGTTGAAGTATTTTGGCCGCATCATGAGGAGACAGCAAAGCCTAGAGAAGACAATTATGCTGGGGAAAGTGGAAGGTAAAAGGAAGAGGGGCCGACCAAGGGCAAGATGGATGGATGACATCCTTGAAGTGACTGGACTGACCTTGAAGGAGCTGGCGGAGGTGACGGCCGACAGGGAGCTCTGGCGTGGGCTGGTCCATGAGTTCACGAAGAGTCGGAGATGACTGAACGAATGAAGAACAACAACATATATACTAGCCATCCCTTGCCACGCGTTGCTGTTGCCCACATGGGGGTTCCGTGTGGGAGGTTTGGCTCAATTCTATCATTGCTGGGATTCAGAATGCTCTGTGATTGTAGGTGAACTATAAATCCCAGCAACTACAACTCCCAAATGTCAAGATTATACTTTTCCCCAAACTCCACCAGTGTTCATATTTGGGCATATTGAGTATTCGTGTAGAGTTTGGTCCAGATCCATCCTTGTTTGAATCCACAGTGATCTCTAGATGTAGGTGTTGCATCCCAGTTCAAGGAACGAGACCCTAAGATTAAATCCACCACACTGGAGTGTAGGAAAAGCAATCCTTGTTTATTGATGAAAAATTGGTTACAAAAGAAAGGTAAACGCAGAGTCAAAAAGCCACAGAAAAACACAGCAGTCAGTAGAATCTCTGAACTTGAGCAAAATTTCAAAAGCCACAAAACAAGAACCAGGAACCTGTTAGTCTTTTACTAACCATGAACTTGATAAATACAAGCCTCTGGGATTACCGGCCATGAAACACAGGAATTCTGCCAAGGCACAGCCATAGTCCCAAACGTTGCTTGATCTAAAGAGGAGCCCGGCAGGAGGCCTCTTAAACCAAAGAAGCTATTCTTTGAAACGCCCCTTGACTTTGGAGCCTGGGCCTGTCTCTCCTGTAAACGAAGTGACCTTCGTAGAAACTGGGGAATATTTCTGTCTCTAACTATCTGTTCTCTTCGGTTCTCATTAAAAACCCAAGGTGGAGAGATATCACGGCTAGTGATATCACAGCTAACTTCCAAAACATTTTCCTCCAGCTGTTGAGTTTCCTTTTCATCCCCGCTGACCTCTGCATCAACAATAGATTCCACACTGTCAGGGTCAGGGAGAGCTTGCTCAGTTGGAAAAACTATCAGAGAATCCGGTTCACACAGATCAGGATCAGGCTGAACCCCAACAGTAGGTGAACGACAACTCCAAAACCAAAGGACACTGCCCACCCAACCCTTCCAGTATTTTCTGTTAGTCATAGGAGAACTGTGTGCCAAGTTTGGTTCAATTCCATCGTTGGTGGGGTTCAGAATGCTCTTTATTGTAAGTGAGCTATAAATCCCAGCAACTACAACTCCCAAATGACAAAATCATTTTTTTGGAGTGAAGGACATACGTTGGGTTGTAAGGTGTCTTGTGTCCAAATTTGGTTTCAATTCGTCCAGGGGTTTTTGAGTTCTGTTAATCCTACAAACAAACATTACATTTTTATTTATATAGGTATTTCTATACCGTCCCTCTCAGCCCGCAGGCGACTCGGGACTGTTTACAATTGGTACCATGACCATAAAATACAATATCAATACAATAAAACCATCAAATAATAAAACCATAACAAAATCAGTAAAAACATGAACATTAGAGTCTCCTATTAAAAACATTGTCCAATCACATAATCCAACTGTAGGGGCAAAGAAACCAAAATATTTCCCAAAAAGGCATGAGCCCCTTTCCAATGGGGAGGGCAACGATGGATACCACAAAAGTTGAATCTTCTAAACTGCAAAACCGCTCCTCATAGGGCTTGTTCTCCAGACCCTTGTTCTCCAGACCCCAATAACGACAAACAAGCATACAGGAATGCAATCAAAGGGTTTGTCGTAACCCCCAATGGGGCTGCAGAGCTTTTATCACTTTGGTTTGTTATTGTTCATTCGTTAAGTCGTTTCCGACTCGTTGTGACTTCATGACCAGTCCTCACCAGAGCTCCCTGTCGGTCGTCACCACCCCCAGCTCCTTCAAGGTCATTCCAGTCACTTTGGTAGTAAATGGAGTATACATTTTCATTGGTTCCCAAAGACAAATCATTTCATTGGTCTAAGCTAGCTATACACTTGTTCATTGGTGGTTTATGGTTTTGATTGACATTATAGCATTTAAAAAGTGTCTAGGATAGGAAGTTCATAAGATGGCAAGATAATAAGTTGGTGGGATAATTTATTATTGTTATTTTTGCATGGGAACGGGCAGAGGAAGTTAGGCTGGAGCCACATTGCCACGTAATAGAGTTTGAAACTGCGTTCTATGGTCACTGTAGATCAAACAATGCAGTTTGAACGGTACTAAACTGTATTACATGGGCTTACACTGTTAACAGAATACAGTTTATATTCACTAATGGTTTGTCTAAGTATTATTTATTTATTTATTTCAAACATTTGTACCCCGTCCTTCTCAACCCCCGAGGGGGGACTCAGGGCGGATTACAACTGGCAACACATACTGTGCAGGTACAGCTGTACCAGGAGCTCCAATTTTGTTTGCTTTGCATTGAATGTTTGTTATAGTCCTAAGTTTCAAGGACTCTGCAGATAGGTGGCTTCTTTTGGCTGCAATCATAGGGCAAGCCACTCATCAATTATAGTTAGGTTCCCTGGTCCCGCCCCCTTTTTGGGTTTTTGGAGGGAATAGGAGCCTTCTTGGGTTCAGTCCACACAGAGAAGCCTTTCACACAGGACATAATACCAAGAGCTCCTGTAGAAAGCTTCGTCTTCTATGGCTTGGCCGGGGAGATATACAGCCTACAGCTTGGCCGGGGAGAAATGGCTCTACAGCTTGGCCGGGGAGAAAAGGCCCCACAGTTTGGCTGAGGATTTTACAGCCTTACAGCTCCTTTGCTGAAGGACTTCAGCTAGCCATCACTGAAACCTGAACTCGTTCTTTTCCCCTGGAAGTCTACAAAGCTCTGCTTGGTAAGGGTCGTTCGCAGAAGCCAGACGCAGTTGGTACCAGGTGCAGGAGCTCCACGCCAACAGAGGCAAGTACAGACTGCCCAGATTAGAAGTTAAGGATTTCCCCATTGGTTAATTACAGTTAAGAAGATAGTGCCTGTTCCCAGTGAACAAGATTGCAAGAGACAATAGACTGTTAAGAAAGCTTGAAAGTACCTGTTTGTTTTCATTAATTAAGAACATTGTTGAACCTTAAGTTTAAGCAATCTAAAGACTCTGTTTGGGGGAATCAAAGGGCCTTTAATCTGAGGCAGCCCCGGCGTACCGTTGGGCACACAGAATTTATGTCCTGTCTACAGTCTTACACACAGGCCCAGCGTGCGACAGTACACATACAACATAACAATATAACACAAGTTAAACATTAATTAAAAGATTAAATTATAATATATCCATTAAAAACAACGTAGCCACATCCAAGTTCAGTATTTAATAACAACTATAATAAATATTATTATATACATTCTAATAAATAACAAAATTATATAAATAACAAAATAAAATAACATAAAATGAATAATATAAACAAATATTTTATTCATTATAAATAAATCAATCAATCAAATAAATGTATAGTATATTAAATAAATATAACACAAAAATATAATAAATGAAATAATATTTAATAAATAACACAATATATTTAATATTATATTCATTATATTTTTACATCAAAGCAAATATACCAAAAGAAACATAATGCAAACAAAATATAATAGGTAGAATAAAATAGGAAATGAAAAATAAAATGATAAACATGAAAAATAATAAATGGATAAATCCGCTTTGGTTAGACCACACCTGGAATATTGTGTCCAATTCTGGGCACCACAATTCAAGAGAGATATTGACAAGCTGGAATGTGTCCAGAGGAGGGCGACTAAAATGATCCAAGGGTCTGGAGAACAAGCCCTATGAGGAGCGGCTTAAGAGCTGGGCATGTTTAGCCTGAAGAAGAGAAGGCTGAGAGGAGACATGATGGCAATGTGTAAATATGTGAGTAGAATTCATAGAGAGGAGGGAGCAAGCTTATTTTCTGCCGGCCTGGAGACTAGGATGTAGATCAATGGCTTCAAACTACAAGAGAGGAGATTCCATCTGAACATGAGGAAGAACTTCCTGACTGTGAGAGCTGTTCAGCAGTGGAACTCTCTGCCCCGGAGTGCGGTGGAGGCTCCTTCTTTGGAAGCTTTTAAACAGAGGCTGGATGGCCATCTGTCAGGGGTGATTTGAATGCAATATTCCTGCTTCTTGGCAGGGGGCTGGACTGGATGGCCCATGAGGTCTCTTCCAACTCTTTGATTCTATGATTCTATATATATCTATAAATATATCTATGTAAAATAATAGGTAAAATAAGTATATTGATGATATAAGTGACATTGTAAAATTATTAACATTACGGGTTGTATAAGGATACTTATATTGCTAATATTAATATATATATATCCATTAGAAAAAAGAAAATTACCAGAACCATGCATTCTATGGGTTACTTTGTTACTTGATTTTGAAATTATAGGTTAAGTTGTGGTTTGGGCATTCTTATAAAGGAAATTATCAGAATTGTGTGTTCTGCGGGTTGCATTACCTTGATACTTATGGGAAACTGGTGAATTTCCATGGAGAATTTGAGAGACCAGGCATGGAAAATTGCCATCACCTTGTTGAGGAAGGATTCCCTTTGCGCATTATAGTAACCATGGGGAGAGATTGGTTTCTCTTGGATAAACAGACATCCCTCCAGGGAACATTATGAAAGGGCTTGTTTTTTTATTATTATTAGTAGTAGGACAGAGCTATTCAGATAATTGTAGAAGGAGTTAGGATTTCCTGGGATGAGTTCCAAAGAGATTGGCAAGAACATTGGCTTTGGAGATGGAATGCGGAGTGTTGGAAGTGAAGAAGCCTTAGCAAATGGGGACAGAGAGAGCCCTGTGGTGCAGGTCTGCTGCTTTGTTTTCTCGTTTCCTAGATCTGTATAACTCACTTGCTTTCTTCCTGCATGAGGAGGTCACCTTTCCTTGTTCCCAAAAATCTTAAATACTTTTATTATCCTTTGTTTTGAGAAAGGAGTACCAGGTTTCTCTGTCTCAAGATGCCTTACGGAAGAGTCATTGTCAAAGTTAGCTAACTTTTTTTGCCTATCTACTCTTTTATCTAAGATGTATTGTCTGTAACACTAAAATTAAGTTTTTACCTTTTTCAAAACTTCAGCAGAGCATCTTGTGTATTTTCTCTTCTGTTTCCAACCATAAGCTCATATATAGCACTGGTTATGCTGCATTCTACTCTGCTGTAGATACTAAATATTGTCATGCTTCCCACAACAGAAATAGCAGAAAAATTACTGGGTTGTTGTAAGTTTTTCCGGGCTATATGGCCATGTTCTAGAGGCATTTTCTCCTGACGTTTCGCCTGCATCTATGGCAAGCATCCTCAGAGGTAGTGAGGTCTGTTGGAAGTAGGAAAATGGATTTATATATCTGTGGAATGACCAGGGTGGGACAAAGGACTTATGTCTGCTGGAGCTAGGTGTGAATGTTTCAACTGACCACCTTGATTAGCATTTAATGGCTTGGAAGTGCCTGGGGGGAATCTTTTGTTGAGAGTGATTTGATGTGCCTTATTGTTTACTCTCTGTTGTTTTGCTGTTGTAATTTTTGAGTTTTTTAATACTGGTAGCTAAATTTTGTTCATTTTCATGATTTCTTCCTTTCTGTTGAAATTGTCCACATCTTGTGGATTTCAATGGCTTCTCTGTGTAGCCTGACATGGTGGTTGTTTGAGTGGTCCAGCATTTCTGTGTTCTCAAATAATATGCTGTGTCCAGGTTGGTTCATCAGGTGCTCTGCTATGGCTGATTTCTCTGGTTGAAGTAGTCTGCAGTGCCTTTCCAGTTCCTTGATTCGTGTTTGGGTGCTGTGTTTGGTGGTCCCTATGGAGACTTGGTGACTTGGTAGATCAAATTACTCTTGGGAGAAAAGAAATGTTAAGGGAGAGTTTTGCTTCCAAACTCTGTTCCCCACAATCAAAACAGCTATATTTTCCCCTGAAATTCACTAAATGTGATCAGGATATCCCTTTGAGATCCCCAAATGATGGTGATCTTTATTTATTTATCTAAAACATTTCTATTCCACCCTTCTCACTCCAAGGGGACTCAGGGCGGAGCACAGCGTATATATGGCAAACATTCAGTGCCGGGACAAGAATTCATTAGATGCATACATAAACATTAAAAACATTTATCTCAATATTAAAATACACTGTTTAAACCATCTTGGTCATCTGTGTCTAATCTAATTGGCCTGGTAAGGTTTCCTACCGCTGCTTTATTGCACTGTCCCGAAAGCTTAGTCCCAAAGCCAAGTTTTTACCATCTTTCTGAACGACAGGAGGGAGGAGGCTGATCTGATCTGATCTGATCTGATAGAATAGAATAGAATAGAATAGAATAGAATAGAATAGAATAGAATAGAATAGAATAGAATAGAATAGAATCAAAGAGTTGGAAGAGACCTCATGGGCCATCCAGTCCAACCCCATTCTGCCAAGAAGCAGGAATATTGCATTCAAATCACCCCTGACAGATGGCCATCCAGCCTCTGTTTAAAAGCTTCCAAAGAAGGAGCCTCCACCACACTCCAGGGCAGGGAGTTCCACTGCTGAACGGCTCTCACAGTCAGGAAGTTCTTCCTCATGTTCAGATGGAATCTCCTCTCTTGTAGTTTGAAGCCATTGTTCCGTGTCCTAGTCTCCAGGGAAGCAGAAAACAAGCTTGCTCCCTCCTCCCTGTGGCTTCCTCTCATATATTTATACATGGCTATCATATCTCCTCTCAGCCTTCTCTTCTTCAGGCTAAACATGCCCAGCTCCTTAAGCCGCTCCTCATAGGGCTTATTCTCCAGACCCTTGATCATTTTAGTCGCCCTCCTCTGGACACATTCCATCTTGTCAATATCTCTCTTGAATTGTGGTGCCCAGAATTGGACACCACAGAATTGGACATCATCAGGAAGTGAGTTCCATAGCCGGGGGGCCATCACCAAGAAGGCCCTCTCATCCCCACCAATTGCGCCTGTGACAATGGCGGGACAGAGAGCAGGGCCTCCCCAGAGGACCTTAATCTCCGCAATGGTTCATAGGGGAAGATGAGTTCGGACAGGTAAATTGAGCCAGGACCGTTTAGGGCTTTATAGGCTAAAGCCAGCACTTTGAATTCTGCCCGGTAGCAAACAGGCAGCCAGTGGAGCTGACTTAACATGGGAATTGTATGCTCCCTGTATGCCGCCCCAGTTATTAACCTGGTTGCCTCTCGTTGGACTATTTGAAGCTTCTGAGGAGTCCTCCTGACTTTTCTGATATGACACAGAAAAGACAGCAGGAATCAAAAATGACCTGGGTCAACCCTTTTTGGATAAAAGTTATATGGTCACCCTGATGTTATTGTGAACTGCAACTCCCAATGTTCTTTGCCATTGGCTGTGCTGGCATTGGGTTTTTAACCTTAAGAAATGGGGCCACAAAGTGGAATCCACAACATGCGAGTGTGGAGAAGAGCAAACCACAGACCACCTGCTGCGATGCAACCTGAGCCCTACCACATGCACAATGGAGGACCTTCTTGCAGCAACACCAGAGGCACTCCAAGTGGCCAGCTACTGGTCAAAGGACATTTAATCAACTACCAAGCTTGCAAACTTTGTGTTTTGTTTGTTTTTTGCAACGCAACTGTCTGGTCTGCTCCTGACACAATAAATAAATGTTGTTTTTTTGGAACTTGCAGAACAACAATATCTGTAGTAGTATATTAAATTTTGAGTCTCTCTGCAAATTTAAATCAGTATTTCATGGCATACATAGGTATCGACATGCCAGTTGGGGAACCATCACCTGGCAACAGCAAAGCAAGCCTTCGAGTGTTTGTGTGTTCCATCAACATGGCACACCCCACTGAGTAGATGCAGCAGATGGTTTCGTGAAATGGGACTTCACTGAGCAATTAGCATCTCTGTGGCCAATTAGTGGGCCTGGGAGGACTGATCCCTGTTGCGCTGTTGGCACTAACCAGGTCTGGACCTGATTGATGGGGGACCTCATGTCAAGCTCTTTGTGCTAACACTTGTTTGCTTTACCCTGCTGCGTTATTCATTTTGTTATAATCAGACAGGGTAAAAGAAAATTTGCATTATCTCTCCAGTCTCTGGTGTATGGCCTGATGACAAAATTCCTTAATATGAGCTAACCGTCCTGGGCCCGGTCCTGTTCAACATCTTTATTAATGACTTAGATGAAGGGCTAGAAGGCATGATCATCAAGTTTGCAGACGACACCAAATTGGGAGGGATAGCCAATAGTCCAGAGGACAGGAGCAGAATTCAAAACGATCTTGCCAGATTAGAGAGATGGGCCAAAACTAACAAAATGAAGTTCAACAGTGACAAATGCAAGATACTCCACTTTGGCAGAAAAAATGAAATGCAAAGATACAGAATGGGTGACGCCTGGCTCGAGAGCAGTACGTGTGAAAAAGATCTTGGAGTCCTCGTGGACAACAAGTTAAACATGAGCCAACAATGTGATGTGGCGGCAAAAAAGCCAATGGGATTTTGGTCTGCATCAATAGGAGCATAGTGTCTAGATCTAGGGAAGTCATGCTACCCCTCTATTCTGCTTTGGTTAGACCACACCTGGAATATTGTGTCCAATTCTGGGCACCACAATTCAAGAGAGATATTGACAAGCTGGAATGTGTCCAGAGGAGGGCGACTAAAATGATCAAGGGTCTGGAGAACAAGCCCTATGAGGACCGGCTTAGGGAACTGGGCATGTTTAGCCTGAAGAAGAGAAGGCTGAGAGGAGATATGATAGCCATGTATAAATATGTGAGAGGAAGCCACAGGGAGGAGGGAGCAAGCTTGTTTTCTGCTTCCTTGGAGACTAGGACGCGGAACAATGGCTTCAAACTACAAGAGAGGAGATTCCATCTGAACATGAGGAAGAACTTCCGGACTGTGAGAGCCGTTCAGCAGTGGAACTCTCTGCCCCGGAGTGTGGTGGAGGCTCCTTCTTTGGAAGCTTTTAAACAGAGGCTGGATGGCCATCTGTCAGGGGTGATTTGAATGCAATATTCCTGCTTCTTGGCAGGGAGTGGACTGGATGGCCCATGAGGTCTCTTCCAACTCTTTGATTCTATGATTCTATGATTTGGACTCCACAAAAATAAATGATAGGTTATGGTATGGGCTCTTTTGCCCAGACCACTACCTATTTTTTTACTTGTGTGTGTGTGTATGAGTATAACTGTAAGTTAAATCTTGTAAAGCATCATTCTGCCCTTCACACTTTTTCTTCTTCTTTGATTAGTTTAGCATAACCAAACTGGGTTCTTGTAGGATTTTGGGCTATATGGCCATGTTCTAGAGGCCTCTAGAACATGGCCATATAGCCCGAAAATCCTACAACAACCCAGTGATTCCGGCCAAGAAAGCCTTAGACAATATGTAACCAAACTGTTCTTTTTTATTTCCCAGGAGGAATTTGATGGGGTGCTGGTTGAAGAGATGGTTGCTCAAGCCCTGCACAAACTGGGGCGTTCGGCCCCTGGCACACAGCATGTCTACCTCAGTCTTTCGCTTTCGGTAAGTTCATGTCAATAGCTTTGAAGCCACTTCCTTTAAACATAACCCTGGGAGAAGGTCTGTATACCACCTTCTAGGCCAGGTGTTCTCAACCTTCCTATTGCCACGACCCCTTAATAAAATTCCTCATGTTGTGGTGACCCCCAACTATCAAATCATTTTCATTGCTACTTCATAACTGTCATTTTGCTACTGGTATCAACTGTAATGTTAATATCTGATGTATTTTCATTTACTGGACCAAATTTGGCACAAATACTCAATATACCCAAGTTTGAATACTGGTGGGGTTGGGGTGGGTTGATTTTGTCATTTGGGAGTTGTAGTTGCTGGGATTTATAGTTCACCTACAATCAAAGAGCCTTCTGAACTCCACCAATGATGGAATTGAACCAAACTTGGCACACAGAACTCCCATGACCAACAGAAAATGCTGGAGGGTTTGGTGGGCATTGACCTTGAGTTTGGGAGTTGTGCTTCACCTCCATCCAGAGAGCACTGTGGACTCAAACAATGATGAATCTGGACCAAACTTGGCACAGATACTTAATATGCCCAAATATGGACACTGGTGGAGTTTGGGGAAGATGAACATTGACACTTGTGAGTTATAGTTACTGGGATGTATAGTTCACCTACAATCGAAGAGCATTCTGAACCCCACCAATGACAGAATTGGGCCAAACCTTCCACACAGAAATACTCCAGACCAACAGAAAATACTGTGTATTGTCGAAGGCTTTCATGGCCGGAATCACTGGGTTGTTGTAGGTTTTTTTGGGCTATATGGCCATGGTCTAGAGGCATTCTCTCCTGACGTTTCGCCTGCATCTATGGCAAGCATCCTCAGAGGTAGTGAGGTTTTCTGATGGTCTTTAGCGACCCCTCTGACACCCCCTCGCGACCCCTCCTGGGGTCCCGACCCCCGGGTTAAGAAACACTGTTCTAGACTATCTGATCACATTGTTCTGCACACATTTCTTCTCTTTCGAGTCCAAAAGTGTGCACTGCACTGATCTCAAAGTTCCCTTCTCTTTCTAAGACTATAAGCTCATAATTACATTCAGAAGGTAGTAACAAAATAAGCAAATATGTCTACCAATAGAAGGCTGCCATGTACCATGTTGAATGTTCCCATCTCACCAAGTAGTTCTGTCGACCTGATGCAGGTGTCTAGGATCTTTACTGAAGCAGAGAAGGATCATTCCTGCTTGTCATGTCTTTTCTCTGGAGAGGTCAGGATTAAATGAAATATACTAGCTTGTGCACTATTCTGTTGTTCCTTTAGTCCCATGAAAGATGGTACCACTGTAAAGCATGAGTTTAAATCTCAGCTCAACTAGTTCAGATATAGGGAGCGTTAGATAAATCTTAATTATTCCTGCTCATTTACAATATGGTGTGAAAGACTGTAGCAATACTAGGATGCTCCCTCAATACTCTTCTAAATTATATACTACTAGCTGTCCTCTGCCATGCGTTGCTGTGGCCCAGTCTGTGTAAATGTGCTTTGTGTATGTATATATGTGTATATATATTTGTGTATATGTGTGTTTCCGTATATATGTGGTTTTGTGCATGTGTTGTAATGTATTTTTTTTTATTTTTTGGCTTCTGTTGCATTTTTCAGTATTTTTTATGAGTGATGGTCACTCATTGGCCTGATAGGTGTATTGTGTCCAAATGTGGTGTCAGTTCATCTAGTGGTTTTTGGGTTATGTTAATCCCACAAACAAACATTACATTTTTATTTATATAGATTAGCAGTCCCCTGCCACGCCCTGCTGTGGCCCAGTCTGTGTATATGTGTTTTGTGTGTACATATATTTGTGTATATGTGTGTTTGCATATATATGTGTGTGTGATTTTGCGCATGCGGTGTTATGTAATTTCTGTTTTTTGGCTTTTAAAGTCTCTTCTGCTGTGTTTTTATGAGTGACCAGCTGTCCCCTGCCATGTGTTGCTGTGGCCCAGTTTGTATATATGTGTTTTGTGTGTGTATATGTGTGTGTATTTTGTGTTATGTGTGTGTATTTTGTGTTATATGTGTGTTTGTGTATATGTGTGGTTTTGTGCATGCGTTGTAATGCATTTTGGGGGGGGGGTGCCTTTTAAAGTCTCTTCTGCTGTGTTTTTCAGTGTTTTTATGAGTGATGGTCACTCGTTGGCCTGAGAGGTGTATTTTGTCCAAATTTGGTGCCAATTCGTCCAGTGGTTTTTGAGTTATGTTAATCCCACAAACAGACATTACATTTTTATTTATATAGATTGCATGGCCTATGTGACAGAGTTCATGCACTTACAGATGAATCTCAACAGAAAGGAGGAAACCATGTACCGTATATACTCGAGTATAAGCCGACCCAAATATAAGCCGAGGGACCTAATTTTACCACAAAAAACTGGAAAAACGTATTGACTCAAGTATAAGCCGAGGGCGAGAAATGTAGCTGCTACTGGTAATCATCAGGAGGTTAAATGTTTTTGAGTATTTACACAAAACTGTAATTTAAGATAAGACTGCCCAATTCTGATTCAACCATTATTCTAACCTCCTTCAATGTAAATATGCTTACCTATTACCTATAATGACAGAATAAAATAATAAATGTAATAACATGTAATAAAAATAATAATAGAGTAAATAATGGAAATTTAATAATAATAGTAATAATAATAATAAAGTAATAAATGTAATAATAAATAGAGTAAAATAATAAATGCAATAAATATAATAATGCAGTAAAATAATGTAAATGTAATAATATTAATACAGTAAAATAATAAATGTAATAAAAGTAATAGTAATAGCAGATTAAAATAATAAATAACCTTGACTTGAGTATAAACCGAGGGGATTTTTTTCAGCTTAAAAAGGGGCTGAAAAACTAGGCTTATACTTGAGTATATACAGTAAATGAACAAAATCTGGCTACCAGTATTAAAAAAACCTCTAAAATCATAACAACACTAAAAAAGCAGGGGAATACCAGACAAAAATCAATCAGGGGCAGCTAACACTTCCCAACAAAGGATTCCCCCAGGCTGTAATGAGCCAGGCTTTGGAGTTGCAAGGCCATTAAATGCTAATCAAGGTGGCCATTTGCAACATTCACACTTGCCTCCAGCAGACAAGAGTTCTTTCTTCCACCCTGGACATTCCATAGATAAACCTCACTTGCCTATTTTCCGGCAGACCCCTCAACCTCCGAGGGTGCCTTCCATAGATGTGGGTGAAATGTCAGGAGAGAATGCTACTGGAGTTGGGAAAACTCACAGCAACCCAATGGTCATTATATTTTGAAAAAAACCCCATTCCATATGCTTGTTTTTTCCCCCTCATCTATTCACTCCCTCAAACGCCCCTGAGATTTAACATTTTCACAGTGTGATAAGTCGAACATCAACTTGGGATCACCTTGAAAGAGTTAGCAGCCACAGGGTTTCCCATCCTGAATTCCCTTTCTCTTTTCCCTCCTCAGGATCAACGTTTAAGTGACATTAGCATTCTCTGCAGATATGTTCATCTTGAGAAGCTCGATCTTTCCTACAATAAAATTAATGGTACGTGGTCATCGCTTCTGCAAACTTGTGAACTGAAAAAGCCATTTCAGACAGCAGGAAAAATGCGTTGGACAACAACATAGTTCTCTTATTATAAGAGTGGTTCCTGGCTCCACTTAAGTGGCTCTGCAAAATGATTGGATCCCCCCTAGAGAATGTAAAGAGGGCCACGTTCAAGCCCATCTAACATGCCATAATGACATATGCTCAACCACTAAAACATAAAGATTATTGTCCAGTTTATTATCTGGAAATAAAATGCAAAGAGCCATGCTATTTCTGAAGCTGGAGCTGAGATTAAACATTAGGAACAGTCAGACCAATGACCCATCTAGCTCCAGTGCTGTCTTTGCTCTCCAAGGTTGCAAAGGTCTTTCCAATCCTGGTGTATGGAATAAGTTAGCAAGAAATTCCAGGTATTAAACCTAGAGCAGGAAGCCAGCATGGTGGAGTGGTTTGAATGTTGAGCCATGACTCTGGAGGTGAGGGATCAAGTCACCTCTCAGCCATAGAAGCCCACAACGTAGCTTTTGGGAAATCACACTCAGAGGGAGGCAAAAGCAAATCTCCTTCTAAACAAATCTCGACAGGAAGCTCCACAATAGTTCACCATGGAAGGCATATTTTGTATAAAGTGCTTACTTACTTAGGTGATTCCTTGTAAGTGTACTGGTGGGTCCGTAGGTGACTGTGGAGTCCTATTCTTGATCTGCATCTTCTCCCACAGTGAGGGCATCGGTTTCCAAGTGGAAGGCGGTCCCAGTCAGGGTTGGCTTGACGCGCCTCCTCTTGGCACATTTCTCTCTTTCACCCTTCATTCGTGCCTCTTCAAATTCTGCAGCACTGCTGGTCACAGCTGACCTCCAGCTAGAGCGCTCAAGCGCCAGGGCTTCTCAGTTCTCAGTGTCTATGCCAGAGTTTTTAAGGCTGGCTTTGAGCCCATCTTTAAATCTCTTTTCCTGCCCACCAACATTCCGTTTTCCATACTTGAGTAGAGCAACTGCTTTGTGAGACAGTGGTTGGGCATTCAGACAATGTGGCCGGTCCAGCGGAGTTGATGGCGGAGGACCATCGCTTCAATGCTGGTGGTCTTTGCTTCTTCCAGCACACTAACATTTGTCCGCTTGTCTTCCCAAGAGATTTGGAGGATTTTCCAGAGGCAGCACTGATGGAATCGTTCCAGGAGTTGCATGTGACGTCTGTAGACAGTCCACGTCTTACAGGCATAAAGCAGGGTGGTTGCAGCCTAGCTATTTTTTAAGGCACTGAGTCTGCAGTCTAATATCAAAATTGAAATCAGTGCTGATCTCATGGCATGCGACTTCTGGGATTACATCCTGTGTTGGATGGGAGTCGCAGTCCCCCCTGAAAGCACAGGTCCGCAATCTGGGGGTGATCCTAGACTCATCACTGACCCTGGAACCCCAGGTGTTGGCTGTAGCCAGGAGTGCCTTTGCACAATTAAAACTTGTGCGACAGTTCCACCCATACCTTCAGATGCCAGATCTAGCCATGGTAGTCCACGCTTTAGTCACATCCCAATTGGACTACTGCAACACTCTCTATGTGGGGCTGCCTTTGAAGATTGTTCGGAAGCTTCAACTGGTTCAGAGATCAGTGGCCAGACTACTAAAAGGAGCTCTGTACAGGGAGAGATCCACTCCCATGTTAGGGCAGCTCCAATGGCTGCCAGTCTGCTTCCAGGCTAAACACAAAGTGCTGGTCATTAGAATCAAAGAGTTGGAAGAGACCTCATGTGCCATCCAGTCCAACCCCCTGCCAAGAAGCAAGAATATTGCATTCAAAGCACCCCTGACAGATGGCCATCCAGCCTCTGTTTAAAAGCTTCCAAATTAGGAGCCTCCACCACGCTCCAGGGCATAGAGTTCCACTGCTGAACAGCTCTCACAGTCAGGAAGTTCTTCCTCATGTTCAGATGGAATCTCCTCTCTTGTAGTTTGAAGCCATTGTTCTGCGTCCTAGTCTCCAGGGAAGCAGAAAACAAGCTTTTTCCCTCCTCCCTGTGGCTTCCTCTCACATATTTATACCTTTAAAGCTCTAAACAGCTTGAGTCCAGGCTACTTGACCAAACACATCTCCTCTTACAAACCAGCCTGGGTACTGCATTCATTGGAGGAGGCCCTGCTCTCGGTCCCGCCCCCATCCAAAGTATGGCTGGTGGGAACTAGAGAGGGGGCCTTCTCCGTGGTGGCCCCCCACCTCTGGAAAATAAAACTGGCCCCTTCCCTCCTCTCCTTCAAAAAACAACTGAAGATCCACTTCTGCTCACTAGTATACAGAGAGGAGGAGGGCTAGTCAATGATTGACCACTACAGGGTCCTGGTTGAGAACTATTTTATATCTGGGCTCTGCTAGTCTATGTCAACTCAATTTACCACCATAGGCCACACAACTAACCCACACAACTTTGTAAACTCCAGTTGGCTTCTGTAAATTAATATAGATATTTGATCAAATTTTATGTCATTTTATAATTTTTGTCTGACTGTTGGTTTAATTTATTGATGTTAGGTTTAATTCATTGATCTGAACTTTAATTTGGTGTTAGGTTTTACTTGCTGTTTTCATATGTAGGGTTTTCCTGGGATTTTATGTCCGTATTTGTTTGTTTTATGGAGGCATTGAATGTTGCCATTGTATGTTGGAATCCACCCCGAGACCCTCTGGGGAGATAGGGCGGAAAACTAATAAAGAATTATTATTATTATTATTATTATTATTATTATTATTATTATTATTATTTCTTGTTTCCAGAGCTTTCGTGTGTCAGTCATATGCCTTATTTGCTGGAACTGGATGCTTCCCATAACAAACTTACCACGTACTTCAATTTCAAACCACCTAAGAATTTACAAGTAAGACACAAAATACAGCTTTCTGCATTGTCTTTGAATCCAAATTACTTTTATGTGCCTGATAACCCAAAATGTTGGTTCATAGAAAAAAATTGTAGGATTTGACTTTATTTTTAAATTAAAATGTAGTTACAAAGCTTGCGCTGCCCCAAATTTTTGGTGTTCTTGTCTGTTTTGTATGCTAATAGAGGAAGTTGAACCTAATTGTTTAAACTCCTTTGGGCTATTGCTGTTCCTTTTTTTTGCAACCTTATATAAGGTTTTTCCTTATCCCATCATTGCTTAATCGTTGTTTTCCAACATACAAATAAGAGCTTTAAACAAACTTAAAATTCTCAACATAGGTCAACCACAAATTATTTTAAAGGTGGGTTGTTGTGAGTTTTCCGGGCTGTATGGCCATGTTCCAGAAGCATTCTCTCCTGACGTTTTGTCTGCATCTATGGCAGGCATCCTCATAGGATGTCTGCCATAGATGCAGGCAAAAGTCAGGAGAGAATGCTTCTCGAACATGGCCATACAGCCCAGAAAACTCACAACAACTCAGTGATTCCAGCCATGAAAACCTTCAACAATATATTTTAAGGGTGGGCCAAATACAGCCTTTTCTTGGGTCCCAATCTCACTTTCTAAATTTGCCTAGAAGGCTGTTCTCTTTTCTCTATTATACCACAGTTATATTAAACCATAGAGCCCCCGGTGGCCCAGCGGGTTAAACCGCTGAGCTGCTAAACTTATTTATTTATTTACAGTCTTTGTATTCCGCCCTTCTCACCCCACAGGGGACTCAGGGCAGATTACAATGTACATATACATGCCAAACATTCAATGCCATAGACACACAACATATATAGACAGACACTCAGAGGCTATTTAACATTCCAGCTTTTCATGAGGGTATTCTAGCCACCAGGGGAGCTGTCGCTTCACCGTCCATTTGTGACACTGAAGTACTTCCTCATTCTTTGCATGCTTGCTGGAGATTTTTATGGCCTCGTGAATGAGTTAAATTAGCCTCCCTGCATAAGCACTTGGAGTGCCTCTGGTGTTGCCGCAAGGAGGCCCTCCATTGTGCATGTGGCAGGGCTCAGGTTGCATTGCAGCAGGTGGTCTGTAGTTGCTCTTCTCCACACCCGCATGGCGTGGATTTCACTTTGTGGCTCCATTTCCTAAGGTTGCCTCTGCATTTCGTGGTGCCAGAGCGCAGTCTGTTCAGCACCTTCCAAGTCGCCCAGTTTTCTGTGCGCCCAGGAGGGAGTCTCTCATTCTAGTATCAGCCATTGGTTGAGGTTCTGGGTTTGAGCCTGCCACTTTTGGACTCTCTCTTGCTGAAGTGTTCCAGCGAGTGTCTTGTAGATCTTAGAAAACTATTTCTAGATTTAAGTCGTTGATGTGCTGGTTGATACCCAAACAGGGGATGAGCTGGAGATGTCTCTGCCTTGGTCCTTTCACTATTGGCTGCTACTTCCCGGCGGATGTCAGGTGGTGCAATACCGGCTAAGCAGTGTAATTTCTCCAGTGGTGTAGGACGCAGACACCCCGTGATAATGCGGCATGTCTCATTAAGAGCCACATCCACTGTTTTAGTGTGGTGAGATGTGTTCCACACTGGGCATGCATACTCAGCAGCAGCGTAGCATAGCGCAAGGGCAGATGTCTTCACTGTGTCTGGTTGTGATCCCCAGGTTGTGCCAGTCAGCTTTCGTATGATGTTGTTTCTAGCACCCACTTTTTGCTTGATGTTCAGGCAGTGCTTCTTGTAGGTAAGAACACAGTCCAGAGTGACTCCCAGATATTTGGGTGTGCTGCAGTGCTCCAGTGGGATTCCTTCCCAGATGATCCTCAGGTGTGCACAGGTGATATTGCTAAAGGGCTTTCTCCTGCCTAAAATATCCATAAAGAGAAGGTGAGCAGGGGCCGAGCTCTTTGAAATGTAGATTTGTGAAACCACTTTTCAGGCTGGTGTTTTCGCACCAGAACAGAACTTGTTGGTTCACTAGAAACACAATGCTCAAAGTTTCCATCTTAATGTCACTTCAAAATGGTTAGATATGTGTTAATTTTACTTTCAAGAAGGTGAAAAGGATTTTAGGAGAAAGGGTATTGGGCCTTATAATTTCCCAGCTCTCTGGGAGGAAATTATTCTTGAGATGCCTCAAATGTCTGCCATTCAAAAATGTAATAACACAGCCCTGTGTCTGTAGGGTACAATCCAAAAGTAAAGGCACATTAGAGAGGAATGGCAAGGAAAATAAAATGGGAGAAGGGTCAGTTGATCAAATGCATGAATGCACAAAATAGAGGAAGGGAATTAGATGCCAGCTGAAGGGCATTCCGGTGATACAGAGCTGTGTGAGAAGCAGTGCGGATGAAGAAAAGGCAGCATTAAGCTGAATAGAAAGGTGGCAAGGGTAGAGTAAAGTATCCATGTGGAGTGCATTGGAAAGGTTAGGGAATTACTGAGGAATGCCCAACAATCTGAATATGGAAGGGGCAACCATGATTAATCCTCTCTCCCACTTTTAGCTGCTTTTAAAATGTCCATATTTCTCTCCATCTTCTTCCCACATTCTCCTTTTGTCCTCAGTTTACTTTAGTTATTGCAAACAGAATTCAAAGTGCAGAGTCTGAACTTATTTGACTCAGTAGAGAGAAGGGGTGGGGTGGAATCTTGCCCTTCCCAGAAGGATCAAGCAAAATAATCATCATCACAATAACAACAACAATAATAATGCAAAGACTCTTGGCACAAGGCAGTAAAGGTGGTTCCAGTGGTGATCGGCACACTGGGTGCAGTGCATAAAGACCGTGGCCTGCACTTAAACACAATCGGCACTGACAAAATTACCATCTGCCAGCTGCAAAAGGCCACCCTACTGGGATCTGCACGCATTATTAGACGATACATCGCACAGTGCTAAACACTTGGGAAGTGTTCGACGTGTGATCCAATACAACAGCCAGCAGAGTGATCTTGTTGGCTGTGTACTCATCTTGTTGTGTTCCAAATAATAATAATACACTTTATTTATATTCCACTCTAGCTCCCTGAGGTGACTAAAAGCAGATTACAACATTCACAGATAGGCTAACATTCAATGCCTTTAATACAGTAGAATAACAACGACATACAGAGAAAACAGCTTCTTCTTCTCTGTTCTTCTTCTTTAATAACATTAGCCATCTTAAACACAATTTAGTGTGGCTATGACACCGGTGTCCACAATAGGTTAAACCCTTGTGCTGGCAGGACTAGTCAGTGGTTTGAATGTGGGGAGAGTGGGTTGAGCTCCCTCTGTCAGCTCCAGCTTCTCATGCAGGGGCATGAGGGAAGCTTCCCACATGATGGTGAAACATCAAACATCCGTGCGTCCCCTGGGGAAAAGTCCTTGCAGATGGCCAATTATCTCACACCAGAAGCGATTTACAGTTTCTCAAGTTGCTCCTGACACAAAAAAAGAAATCGCTGTCCCAATTCTTATCAATTATTATCAGTGAAATGCTTGAGGATCTAAGTGCAGCTCCTAAAGAGGCCAGGCTGGTTAATCGCCAGCTAATCAGAAGGGAGAGGGCCTTCTCAGTGGTGGCCCCTTGACTCTGGAATTCACTCCCTAAGGACATCAGACATGCCCCAACTCTGGCAGTCTTTAGGAGGAGCCTGAAAACGTGGTTGTTCCAGTGTACCTTCCCAGAATAATGAACTCTCAGCATTGTGCCCTCTAAATGCACTTTACACTGCTTTAGGATTGTTTGTATGCTCTCACCAACGCCCCATCTTTCTTATCTTGTTCATGCTTAGCATTATTTTTTAACTTTAATTACATTTGGCCCAGCCATAGATTTTAAATGTGTGTTGTATTACTGTCATTTTATTGCTTTTCTGGTTGAGTTTTATTTTAATTGTTTTATTGTTGTTGTTATTGCTTTTATTGATGTAAGCCGCACCAAGTCCCTTAGGGAGATGGTAGCAGGGTACAAATAAAGTTTTAATTATTATTATTATTATTATTATTATTATTATTATTATTATTAATCATCAGATGCAATAGATCACTGCTGACTGGAAGGTGACCATTCAAAGCCCGAGTTGGATTGAGCACCTGACTGTTAAGCCTAACTTACTGTCCACCTAAGCAGTTCGAAAACAGCTGAGCTCTGAGTAGAGATATTAGGAGTATAACCTCCAGTCACATAAATGGAAATGCCAAAAAATACCTCTATCCGCCTGTCTGTCTGTATATCTAGAAAACGGCATTGAATGTTTGCCGTGTATGTGTGCATTGTAATCCACGCTGAGTCTCCTTCAGGGTGAGAAGGGCGGAATGCAAATACTGTAAATAAATAAAATAGATAATAAAGTTGATAAGAGTTGTAGTCTAGCAACACTTGGAGAAATGAATTTTCCCCATCTGTGGCATAGAGAAAGCAGAGAATAATGAGAAAGAGCAGGCATAGTCAAACTTCATCCCTCAACTTCAACTCCCAAAATTCCTAACAGCTGATAAGTTGGCTGGGATTTCTGGGAGTTGAAATCCAAAACACCTGGAGGCCCGAAGTTTACCCATGCCTGACATAGAAGGTTAAGACCATAGAAATATCTGGAAGAAATGAGATTGATATCTAACTACCAGTAGTATTAAGAGAATGATTTGGGGCCAGAGAAATCTAAGATTATTTGCCATTACTCCTTCTGCCTTGACATGTTTTGCAGACTTTGGGAACATATCACAGCATTGAAGTGAATGAAACAGCCCCTCTTTGGTCATATTCCTTAGTACTTTAGTGTACATATTATCCTGGGCACAACACTAACATTTGCAAATGGAAGAGGAATCTTTTCCCTGTTTGCAAAATGTTTAAACAGCAGCTGGAAGGCCTTCTGTCAGAAGTGCTTTGCTTATAGCATGGCCCTTTTAGTCTCTTCCAATGCTGCGATTCTAAAATGGTGAGTGTTACAGATCTGCACATGAATTATGTCCATACATGAACTGCATCCAAATAGTCTCTGTCAGTTGCATGTGCTCTTCCTTTCCTTCCTCTCCAGGTGGTGAATTTTGCATACAACCGCATCCCAGAAATGCAAGATCTTTGTGCCTATCAGGCTCTTACAAAGCTCATCCTGGATAGTATCCTTTTTATTTTTTGGAAAGGTGGAGTTCTAGAGATAAGTAGATTTGTATAGGTCGCTAGTAGTTCAGCCCATGACCCTTTTAAATGCCAGGGAGGCTTTATTCATAGATTCTGAAATACATTCAATACTTCCTTGAGGCTGTGTATTTGTTATTGTTTCTGACTTATGCTGGCCCTAAGAAAACCCCATGGCAAACTTGTCATGGGGTTTTCTTGGCAAGGTTTGTTCAGATAGGGAGAACCATTGCTCTCCTCTGAAGCTGAGAGTGTGTGACTTACCCAGTGGGTTTCCTTGGCCAAGGGGATTTGAACTCTTGTTGTAACCAAAGCTCAAACTATTTAACCACATTGGACATCTATTTCTGGTTTATCTCTTATTATCTTCCAACTTGTGGTGTCTAGATCTAAGGAAGTAATGCTACCCCTCTATTCGGCCTTGGTCAGACCATACCTGGAATACTGTGTCCAGTTCTGGGCACCACAATTGATGGAAAATGTTGACAAGCTGGAATCTGTCCAGAGGAGGGCGACTCAAATTATCAAGTGTCTGGAGAACAAGCCCTATGAGGAGCGGCTTAAAGAGCTGGGCATGTTTAGCCTTCAGAAGAGAAGGCTGAGAGGAGGCATGATAGCCATGTATAAATATGTGAGAGGAAGTAAGAAGGAGGAGGGAGCAAGCTTGTTTTCTGCTTCCCTGGAGACTAGGACGCGGAACAATGGCTTCAAACTACAAGAAAGGAGATTCCATCTGAACATGAGAAAGAACTTCCTGACTGTGAGAGCTGTTCAGCAGTGGAACTCTCTGCCCCAGAGTGTGGTGGAGACTCCTTCTTTGGAGACTTTTAAACAGAGGTTGGATGACCATCTGTCAGGGGTGATTCAAATTCAATATTCCTGCTTCTTGGCAGGGGGTTGGACTGGATGGCCCATGAGGTCTCTTCCAACTCTTTGATTCTATGATTCCATGATTCTAACTGTAGTTCCAAAGGAGCTCCCAGTGCTACAGTGAGTTCCCGCTGTTAGCCCCAGCTTCTGCCAATCTAGCAGTTTGAAAACATGCAAATGTGGGTAGATCAATAGGTACCGCTCCAGTAGGAAGGTAACGGCACTCCCGCTGTTAGTCCCAGCTTCTGCCAATCTAGCAGTTTGAAAACATGCAAATGTGAGTAGATCAATAGGTACTGCTCCAGTAGGAAGGTAATGGCACTCCATGCAGTCATGCCAGCCACGTGACCTTGGAGGTGTCTATGGACATTGCCAGCTCTTCAGCTTAGAAATGGAGATGAACACCAACCCCCAGAGTTGGACATGACTGGACTTCATGTCAGAGGAAAACCTTTACCTGCCTACATAATGAAACATATTGGAGATCAGAACCAAATTCAAATGTGACATTCATTTATGTTTCATATGCACCTTATAGCCATAGCCTGAAGGTAATTTTATGCACAATATTTTTAAATAATGTTGTGCGTGAAATAAAGTTTGTGAATAATGAGCCATCAGAGAGCCAAAAGTTTCGGTTTTTGCAGTATTTCCGATTTGGGAATTCCAGGTAAGGGATGCTCAACTTACATCATTTTATTGTCCTTCCAATTATTTTATATTCATTGTTCCTAAAGAAAAATATTTTCTGTAATACTAAAAGTAAAAAAACAACCTGTGCATCTTTCCCCTGCCCTCTGTTTTTCATCCAACACTTTAATTTTATACAGTTAAATGGGGCCTAACATTCAATTTCGCAATTAATAATCTCCGAGACTTTTCCCATCTGTTGAGCTAAATATATTCTCTCCCCTCAATAGATAATAAGTTTGTTCATTACCTGAGTCTGATTCAATTTCTTCCAAATAGATTAATAAGATTCTAATGAGACTTCTGTTCCTTTTGTTTCCCTGATAATCATCAATATTTGCACCAAAAACTTTGCATAACTGGACAATTCCGCCATTTACGTAGCACATCTGAAGACTGACATGTCAAGTCGTCATGTTGGACTATACTCCTGTGTAGGGCAATCCGGATGTTGTTAAGCTGCAACTCCCAAAAACCCTAGCAAAGATAGCCAGTGGTGAAGAATGCTGGGAGTGGCAGTCCAGCAACATGTGCACATGATTTCTACTGTTGCCCTATGGCAGTTTCTCAACCTGGGGGTCGGAACTCCTGGGGGTGTTGCGAGGGGGTTCAAAGGGATCACCAAACACCATCAGAAAACACATATTTCTGATCGTCTTAGGAACCCCTTTGGCAGAGAAGGCTGGAAACAGAGGGCAAATTCTCTGATCAAAAGCCCTCCTCCACTGTGATGGGCCGGCCTCTCAGCCAAGGGGAGGGCTGTTTCTGAGACCCCAAGCAGGGAGGGGAGAGCAGGCGTGCTCGGTGCATGGCAGCGTGGTGCGCATGTGCGGGTGAGGGAGAGTGTGTAAGGCTAGAGGGAGGCTCATGCCAGCAAGTTCCTTCAAGGCATTGGGGTTTTGTGTGGGAAGTTTTGGCCCATTTCTGTTGTTGGTGGAGTCCACAGTGCTCTCTGAATGTAGGTGAACTACAACTCCAAAACTCAAAGTCAGTGTGCACCAAACCCAGTATTTTCTGTTGGTCATGGGAGTTCTGTGTGCCAAGTTTGCTTCAATTCCATCGATGGTGGAGTGCAGAATGCTCTTTGGTTGTAGGTTAACTATAAATTCCAGGAACGACAACTCCCAAATCCCAAGGTCTATTTTCCCCAAACTCCACCAATGTTTACATTTAGGCATATTGAGTATTCGTGCCAAGTTTGGTCCAGCTCCAACATTGTTTGAGTCCACAGTGCTCTCTGGATGTAGGTGAACTACAACTCCAAAACTCAAGGTCAATGCCCACCAAACCCTTCTAATACTTTCCCTTGGTCGTGGGAGTTCTGTGTCACAAGTTTGGTTCAATTCCATCGTTGGTGGAGTTCAGAATGCTCTTTGATTGTAGATGAACTATAAATCCCAGCAATTACAACTCCCAAATGACAAAATGTATCCTTCCCAATCCACCAGTTTTCAAATTTGGGCGTATCAGGTATTTGTGCCAAATTTGGTCCAGTGAATGAAAATATCAGATATATCCTGCATATCAGATATTTACATGACGATTCATAACAGTGGCAAAATTACAATTATGACGTAGCAACTGAAATAATTTTGTGGTTGGGGGTCACCACAACACGAGGTACTGTATTAAAGGGTTGTGACATTAGGAAGTTTGAGAACTACTGCCCTATGGCAACAAACTTCTCAATTTCAGTTTCACCCCTTCCATCTGGAGGCATCATTCTCAGTAGGAAAGAATGAAGGATCTGCATCCCATTGGACCTATCTCAGGAAGCACAGAGTTGCAGCTGGAGAAGGCAATCCTGTGGTGGTGTTGATGACTGCATTTCCATAGCCTGCCAGGCACCTGCCATGGTGATTGCTGAGTGCAGGGGCTCCTTGTCTTGCTGGGCTATATCAGGCTAGGCTTGTGACAGCCTCTCAATTGCATTGTGTTCCTCTGGATTCCACTTGACTTTTCTTCTACTCTTTGTATAGAGTTGTGAGGCTTTGCTTTTTCTTCCTGTGTGGAAATTCATGCGCATTTTTCCTATTACAATTTTCCTAAAGTGCACATTTGTTCATTTATTTCACCCCATTTATGCATTCTCCTTGACTCTGGCTAAAATATGTAATACATTTTTTTTTCAATTGGGAACACTTTAGCTATCCACATTTAAAATGTGTGCATTGGCTTGCTTTCCTGAAAGCCCCTTAATCCTCACAAATTTTTGTAATCTCGGGGCTAGGTTTACCTCTTTCTCTGAGTCTTAAGAGCTATGGAAAAGCTATTTTCTCTGAGGCCGCCTAGTGTAATGGGATTTTCCAGCCCAGTGTCATGCTTGAAGTGCCAAAAGGGTACTTTAGTTTGCTTGTACACCATGCTCTGGTTCATGAAGAGTGAGCCCGCCTTGCCCTGGCTTCTGACATGGATGATCATCCTCATGGAGCATTTCCACCTTTCTGCTCAATGCCATTGGGCCATGACCGAATCCTAACCTGTTTAAAATAAAAATAAAATGGGAAACCAAAGTAACTGCTTCATCAAGAATTGAAACAGGGCTTTCTTGGAGCAGGTATCTAATCCCATGTCCTCTTTCCTGTTTTATCAAGATTTTATGGAAGGTTCATAAGAAGTAGTAAGGCCAAAATCTTCCTTTAAAACAGAGATGTCCAACTTGTGGCCCTCCAGATGTTTGGGCCTTCCAACCCAAGCCCTAGCTTGTCCAATGGCCAGGAATTCGGAGAGCTGACGCTCAAAACACCTGGAAGGCCACAGGTTCGACAGCACTGCCTTAATGCAAAAACAATTAAACTGCCCCCCATAGACTTCCTCCCAAGCCCCTGGTTTTGGATCTTCAGAGTCAACTCAATTCTGCTTGAAGGCCTCCGGCCACTTGCTACGGTTCCTTTCCCATCCCAGGACCCGTCCCCTCCCTGCCTTGTGCTCGTCCCCCGTGTCACCCTATATCCTGCCAATGTAGCATGCATTGGAACCTAATGTCATGCCTGACAGATTTGATTTCAGCTGGTTTTTAGCTGGGCAATAGAGAGCTCAGTCCCAGGTGTTCAGGTTACATTATTTGCGTGTTTCACAAGGCATTTGGCTGACATGGTTCTTGTCAGTTTGTGGCCTAGCGGCTCACTCCCTTTGCAATTATAATTTCCCCTTGCAGAAGCAGAAATAATGTGACAGGAATGAAATGGGGGCCAAGGCTGATAATTGCTCATCTGAATAGAGAGAGCGAGAGTTTTTTCCCCCTTTGAAAAAAGAATTGCTTTGAATGCAAGCACTTCACTATCTCGACTTGGCTCATTTGTATTGTCGCCAGCAATATGGCAAAATGAACGGTGACGTCCTGCCTAGAACAACAGGGATTTGAAGCTGCCGGGCTAAGAAAACACTCCATTTTCCCTTCCTGCTTCCAAATCAAAAAGCGCCAGTTGAGTGATAGGCCTCTTGATGAAGAGAGAGGCTCTGAGATAGAAGAGGAGCAGACTTAGAAATGGTCGAGATCAGACATTAATCCAATTGGCCATGAAGCTCTATGAAAACCAAACAGGGTGTCACATTATCTCCCCTTTCCTTTAGTGAAAGCCATTACACATCCTCTGCATGTGAACCTGCCATCTCCATGTCTAATTTATTCAAAGTATCCAAAATACTCCAGTGAGCAAAAGAAAAGGAGAAAGGGTATATATACTAAGTAGCTGTCCCCTGCCACGTGTTGCTGTGGCCCAGTCTGTGTATATGTGCTTTTGTGTATGTATATGTGTGTATATATTTGTGTATATGTGTGTTTGCGTATATATATATGAGGTTTTGCACATACGTTGTAATTTAATTTTGGGGTTTTTTTTTGTTTTTTGTTTTTTGCTTTTTAGTCTCTTCTGCTGTGTTTTGGGCTCTTGTCATTATGTGGCTGAGCCTTGACTCTTGTGGAATAAGAAAAGGTAGTTCTGTTCCTGCTAGCTTCGGACAGACAACAAACTATTGTCGAAAGCTTTCATGACCAGAATCACTATACGTTTTTTGGGCTGTATGGCCATGTTCCAGAAGCATTATCTCCTGATGCTTTGCCTGCATCTATGGCAGGCACCATCTGAGGTTATGAGGTCCTCAAAACCTCTGAGAATGCCTGCCATAGATGCACGCGAAATGTCAGGAGATAATGCTTCTGGAACATGGCCATACAGCCCGAAAAACTTACAGCAACCCAGACAACAAACTCCCACAAAAGTGTGCAAAAGAAAGCTCTGTGGTTCGTGTAATCACCATCCAAGCTTCAAATTGGTTCCAGGATGTCTTATATAAGCATTTGCACAGTGAAACCATGTTCTTCAATTACATTCATTAAATAGTCAATATAGATGGGCCTCAGGGTTAGCATATATGGTTAGACTTGGCCACGGTGGTCCATGCTCTAGTTACATCCCGAATAGACTACTGCAGCACTCTCTATGTGGAGATGCCTTTGAAGATTTTTCGGAAGCTTCAAGTAGTCCAACAGTCGGCAGCCAAGCTGCTCACCGGAGCGGCGTATAGGGAGCATACTACTCCTTTGTTGCGCCAGCTCCATTGGCTGCCAATCAGCTTCCGAGCACAATTCAAAGAGCTGGTTTTAACCTTTAAAGCCCTAAACGGCTCTGGCCCAGCTATCTCCTGTTACGAACCATCACAAAGCTTAAGATTGTCACAGGAGGCCCTGCTCTCGATCCCACCACTCTCATAAACACGGTTGGTGGGGACGTGGGACAGTACCTTCTTGGCAGTGTTTCCCCATCTGTGGAATTCCCTCCCTAAGGACATCAGGATGGCCACCTCCCTCCTGTCCTTTAGAAGACAATTGAAGACTTGGCTGTGGGACCAGGTGTTCGTCTAGTGGATAGCAACAATTGGAAGCAAAGTTAGGACATATGCGACATTGGGTTTACCCAACTTGGTCTTGGTTTTAACTGGCATCTTAATTTATTGTTTAATGAACTTGGTAATGTATCTGTATAATGTGTTTTAATGATTTTTACTGTTTTAATTGTAAGCCTTGTTGTTTATAGTTGACAGCATCACATGATGCTTGTGTTAGGCTGCCCTGAATCCCCCTTTGGGGGGAGAAGGGGGGGTAGAAATGCATGTAATAATAATAATAATAATAATAATAATAATAATAATAATAATAATAAATACTTCACATGCAAAAGTTTAGCCTTTGACATCTTCATTTACAGCAGGGAAAACTCTCACTTGAAATCTGGGAGAATGCCTGCTGGTTAGAGGAGACAGCAGAGATTGGAGGAGGATGAATAAGTGAGAACAATCTCTCTCCCTGCAGCTTCAACCCATTGCTCCATTGTGTCTCTAGAACAGCATTGTGTCTCTATGGCTCCCTCTTCAACATGGCATCCTTTCAAATATTTCTACATGGCTATCATGGTCCCCCTCCCCTCCAAGTGATACCCATCTCTCTAAGCCACTCCTCAAAGTTTCCAGACCTTTGCCCATCGCTGGACATTTCCCACATGGTCAATATCCTTCTTGAGTTGTGGTGCCCAGAAGTGCGCACAGTATTCAAGGTGAGGTTTGACCAACACAGAATAGAGTGGTATTGTTACTTCCTTCGATCTAGACACTGTGCTCTTTCTATACAGGTCAGATCAGGAAAAATAAATCAACCGAGCCCCCTGTCAAAACGTCTGCTACTTTTCACCCCAGGAGAGAATGGGCTAAACTGTCCCTTGTTTATATTTCCAGTTTTGTAGGCATCAGCCCACTGGGACAGCCAAATGACACCAGCCCTGGGCCACTTCAAAATGTGGCTTTTGTTAGACATTCTTTGTTAGCCAAGGATCTGAGGGGTTTTGGAACCCATGATCCAATTTGGATTCACAATCCACCTATTTGCCCAGCAAAGAAACATACTTCCTGCTGTTCTCACTGTAACAAAATGGTACGGAGAACAGGAAAGACAGCGCTGAAGCAGGCATACCGGTGTATTGAAACCCACAGGGATTTGGAATTTGAAGCGAGATCATCAATAAAGTGTGAGAATTCAGTCAGCAGTGCTAACAAACCAATTTGGAGAGTATTAATGGCCCGCAGCAAATGCTTTGTCAGGTCTCCACGCCTGAAAAGAATGTATCCCTCTTTTCTGATTTGGAAGCAACACCTTTGAGGAGACGGATTTATAATCTTGTCAGGTGTGCTGGTGTGTGTGTGTGCTGGGTGCCTATTTGCAACTGTCAAGGAAAGCCATAATGACCTCCCCGATCTGCATTGCAGTCTCCAGAAGTACAAGAGGAGGCGTTTTGTTCCTGTCAATTCGGCAGCGGATCTTCTGCAAACCGCTTACAGCATGTCAGTTCATTTGTAGGTTACAGCGGGATTGTTTTTGTCTCCTTCTCGTTTTCCTCCCCGAGTTTGGCAAGGAACAGATGAGGAGGAAATCATCACCACTGAGAGCTAAAGATATTTTGGGATTGGATGTGGAATTTCAAATTGCCTCTTCCTGAAGATGGGCACACTGTTAACACGCACTGGGAAATTCTCCTTAAACAAACATAATGAAAACTGGAATGTGTCCAGAGGAGGGCGACTAAAATGATCAAGGGTCTGGAGAACAAGCCCTATGAGGAGCAGCTTAAGGAGCTGGGCATGTTTAGCCTGAAGAAGAGAAGGCTGAGAGGAGATATGATAGCCATGTATAAAGATGTGAGAGGAAGCCACAGGGAGGAGGGAGCAAGCTTGTTTTCTGCTTCCTTGGAGACTAGGACGCAATGGAACAATGGCTTCAAACTACAAGAGAGGAGATTCCATCTGAACATGAGGAAGAACTTCCTGACTGTGAGAGCCGTTCAGCAGTGGAACTCTCTGCCCTGGAGGGTGGTGGAGGCTCCTTCTTTGGAAGCTTTTAAACAGAGGCTGGATGGCCATCTGTCGGTGATTTGAATGCAATATACCTGCTTCTTGGCAGGGGGTTGGACTGGATGGCCCATGAGGTCTCTTCCAACTCTTTGATTCTATGATTCTATGATTCTATGAAAACAAATGGGAGCTGTGCAATAGTGCTCCAAGTTGTGTTTCTGTTTGCTATATTCAATTACAGTTGGCCCCACAGAACCCCAAAAGAAAGGTACTTTCACAGGGTTTTCTTGGCAAGATTTCTTCAGAGGAGAGTTGCCCTTTCTCCTTGGTTGAGGCTGAGAGTGTGTGACTGGAGAGCATTCAGAACTTCATATTTATTTATTTACAACATTTATATGCCGCCCTTCTCACCCCGAAGGGGACTCAGAGTATATTGTAGGATCACCTTAGCAAAATTCAAAAAATTGCTACAGATAGGCCCCAAAAGAGTCAAAGCAGAGGCAAAGACAACTGGCAAAATTATACAGGCAGTCCTCAAGTTACAAACAAGACAGGTTCTGGATTGTTGTCGGTTTTTTGGGCTATATGGATGTGCTGTCGCGTGCTGGGCCTATGACAATGTCTGTTTACAGGTTGTGCTTTCTGTGTGCCCAACGGGACGCCGGGGTGCCTTAGCTAAAGGGTCCCATAGGTTTCCCAACACAAAGTTCTGTAGAGGCGCAAAATAGGTTCAACAAAGTTCTTTATTAAGGCTTAAATCTTTGAACAAATGAATTAAATGCTATATAATCTTTAAAAACTGGTAGCTTTCTCAATCTGCCGACAAGGGACAGGCAACTGCTCGATAAACTGTTTCTATCTTCTTTAGGGAAACCTTCCGACCCTCCTTGGGCCATCTTTCTTTACCCTGCTGGTGTGAGATCCCAACTCCCGGCTCCAAGCTGCGTTATGGACAGCCCAAGTGGTCCCTTACCAGGCAATGGTTGCTGTAGATCTGCCAAGCTGGTGTCCTTTAGTTTCTCCACGAAGGCTGTAGAAACTATTTCTTTTGCCGCTGCAAAGGCTGGCTGTATTCCTCCAGCAAAGGCTGTGGAACTGTAACTTTACTCCTCAGCAAAACTGTGGAGGTTTTCCTTTTTCCCCAGCAAAAGCTGTAAGAAGTGAAGCTTTTTGCAGGTGGGACAGAGAGAAGCCCACATGTCCTGCTGTAAGGCTCCAAACTGTGAGACTGAACTAAAAGTCCCCTTTTCCCTCCAAACCTGGGGAAAGGGGCGGATCTAAAGGCTCTAACGATGATTGATAGGTTGTTGGCCCTATGATTGCAACCTGGGGAAAGCTACCCAATTGCAAAATGCAAGGCCCAAATAAATTCAAACAAACGAACAGTGCAAGAAAAAGAATCAAATCTCTTGGCACAGCCGTGCCAGCACAATGACCATGTTCTAGAAGCATTCTCTCCCGACATTTCGCCTGCAACATTACAGCAACCCAGTGATTCCGGTCATGAAAGCCTTCGACAATAGTTTGTTGTCTGTCTGAAGCTAGCGGGAGCAGAACTACCCTTTCCTATTCCACAAGAGTCAAGGTTCAGCCACATAATGACTAGAGCCCACTTGAAGATACATACAGACTTACCAGAATGATTTATTTGTCGTGTCAGAGCAGCCAGTCCATTATATTACATTTCTAACAGAACAAAGCAAACAAACAGAAAAATACACAACTTGTGAGTTTGGTAGTTGGTTAAATGTCCTTTGACCAGTATCTGGCCACTTGGAGTGCTTCGGTGTTGCTGCAAGAAGGTCCTCCATTGTGCATGTGGCAGGGCTCAGGTTGCATTGCAGCAGGTGGTCAGTGGTTTGCTCTTCTCCACACTCGCATGTCGAGGATTCCACTTTGTAGCCCCATTTCTGAAGGTTGGCTCTGCATCTCGTGGTGCCAGAGCGCAGTCTGTTCAGTGCCTTCCAAGTCGCCCAGTCTTCTGTGTGCCCAGGAGGGAGTCTCTCATTTGGTATCAGCCATTGGTTGAGGTGCTGGGTTTGAGCCTGCCACTTTTGGACTCTCGCTTGCTGAGGTGTTCCAGCGAGTGTCTCTGTAGATCTTAGAAAACTATGTCTAGATTTAAGTCGTTGGCGTGCTGGCTGATACCCAAACAAGGGATGAGCTGGAGATGTCTCTGCCTTGGTCGTTTCACTATTGGCTGCTACTTCCTGGCGGATGTCAGGTGGTGCAATACCGGCTAAGCAGTGTAATTTATCCAGTGGTGTAGGGCGCAGACACCCCGTGACAATGCGGCATGTCTCATTAAGAGCCACATCCACTGTTTTAGTGTGGTGAGATGTGTTCCACACTGGGCATGCATACTCAGCAGCAGAGTAGCACAGCGCAAGGGCAGATGTCTTCACTGTGTCTGGTTGTGATCCCCAGGTTGTGCCAGTCAGCTTTCGTATGATATTGTTTCTAGCACCCACTTTTTGCTTGATGTTCAGGCAGTGCTTCTTGTAGGTAAGAGCACGGTCCAGAGTGACTCCCAGGTATTTGGGTGCGCTGCAATGCTCCAGTGGGATTCCTTCCCAGGTGATCTTCAGAGCTCGGGATGCTTCTCTGTTCTTGAGATGAAAGGCACATGTCTGTGTTTTAGATGGGTTAGGGATCAGCTGGTTTTCCCTGTAGTAGGCAGTAAGAGCACCTAGGGCTTCGGAGAGCTTCTGTTCTACAGTCTCAAAGCTCCCTGCTTGAGCAGTAATGGCACGATCATCAGCATAGATGAAACTCTCTGTCCCTTCTGGCAGTGGCTGGTCATTTGTGTAGATGTTGAACATGGATGGAGCAAGCACCAGAATGATAATATTGACATTTTCCAAAGGGAATTCAGATAATGTTCTGCCATTATGCTGCTAACATTCAGCCTAACTGTGTTGAGCTTTTGACTTTTTATTCTGGTGCAGTTTTATTCCTTAAGTCTAATACTGATGTACAGACAACAATATCACAATGATCCAAGGACTTGAGAAGTGCCACAATCTGACGTACCTGAGCTTGGCAAATAACAAGATCACATCAATCAGGGGCCTGAAAAACCTGCCCATCAAGACCCTCTGCCTGGTAAGTCAATTTTTCCTGCAAAAAGTGGAAAACCTACCAATGGAAGAATACATGAGATTAGCTTCCCACTCTGTGGATTGGTTACCAAATGGAGTAAGATTTAGTGAAAGTCTTGCTGATTTTCTAGATGTTGTATCAAAGTTGTCTGCCAAAGCTGTCCAAAGACATAGAGCCCGCAGTGGTGCAATGGGTTAAACCCTTGTGCCTGCAGGACTGCTAACCAAGAGGTCAGCATTTCGAATCTGGATAGAGCTCCCTCTGTCAGCTCTAGCTTCCCACACGGGGACATGAGAGAAGCCTCTCACACGGATGATAAAATATCAAAAATCCGGGTATCCCCTTGGCAATGTTCTTGCAGACGGCCAATTCTCTCACAGCAGAAGGAACTTGCAGCTTTTCAAGTTGCTCCTGACATGAAAAAAAATCCAAAGGTATATCATACCTCTGGTCCACTTACTTAAGTCCTTTTGAGTCTAATGGACATCAGTCTGCATGCAGGCATTATTTAAGACATGCAATATTTATGACCATAATGATGTTTGTAATGTTTGCCAGTCTCAGATGTATGAAGAAGGCCATGGATTGTCATAAGGATGGTTTTTGTGGTGTTATGTTGCTAATGCACCAAGCCTATCATCGGTGGAGATATTTTGTGGTGGTGAAGAAATCAAAGCCTTCAGCTATGACTGGCTGATGAGCTCTGGGATTGGAGAAGACCCAAAAAAGATCCCCATTAGCTGAGCTGCTCTTGTCCTGTAGTGCATCGGATCAAGAAGAAAGGACCAAGGAAAGGAGGACTGGAAGTTAGAGCTTAGAAGAGAACCTGAGTTCAACGTTGATCTGAGCATAAATTCACATCTTAGTCTGACCTGACAGGCCAGGTGCAGATTGCTAACCTTACCTTCGCTATGACTGCAGGCCTGGCGCAGGTCAGCTCCCAAATCAGATTGCACTCCTTCTCTGACTTCCCTCCCAACCTGCTGACGCCTTCTCCTTTTTGTGCTTTGTGCTCCTGATGGCAAAGACACCCCAGATGTGCATTTTTAACAGATGCCTACAGAGAAATGGACAGCGAGGTTAATAGCCTGATTAAATATTTAAAAACCAGGGGGAAATGTCAAGGGCAAACTACTCAGCCAAAATTGCAAAAGAGCATCCATCTCTTCTCCCTAAATATTTATTACCAGAATGGGAAGATTCCCAAGGGATTTCAATAAGCAATGAAAGAGAAATGTGGTCGGCAAGGGTATAATTGCTTATGCACAGAAAGGTTGGCCTTTCTGCATTAAGACTAATAGGAAAATGTATTTATTGCATCACTAAGATACGTGGCATTTTTGGAAGATGGAATTGAAAAAGACCCACGTTGAAGGATTGGTCTGGTTCTCTTAGTCCAAAGTGTCAACTGCCTTGTAAAGAATCAAGTTGGTTGTGGTAGAGTTACTCCGGATGAGCGCGACAGTCATCTTCCAACCATTCTCCTGGAAATTACACCAAATAGACCAGTGTTTCTCAACCTGGGGGTCAGGACCCTGGGCTGGGGGTCACCAAAGACCATAAGAAAACACAGTATTTTCTGTTTGTTGTGGGGGGTGCTGTGTGGGAAGATTGACCCAATTATCTCATTGGTGGGGTTCAGAATGCTCTTTGAACGTAGGTAAACACATCCCAGCGACAACAGCTCCCAAATGTCCAGGTCTATTTTCCCCAAATTCCACCAGTGTTCAAATTTGGGCATATTGAGTATTCGTGCCAAATTTGGTCCAGATCCATCATTGTTTGAGTCCACAGTGCTCTCTGGATGTAGGTGAACTACAACTCCAAAACTCAAGATCATTGATCACCATCCCAGTATTTTCTGTTGGTCATGGGAGTTCTGTGTGGGAAGATTGACCCAATTATCTCATTGATGGGGTTCAGAATGCTCTTTGAATGTAGGTAAACTACACATCCCAGCAACGACAACTCCCAAATGTCAAGTGTATTTTCCCCAAACTCCACCAGTGTTCAAATTTGGGCATATTGAGTATTCATACCAAATTTGGTCCAGAACTATCATTGTTTGAGTCCACAGTGCTCTCTGGATGTAGGTGAACTACAACTCCAAAACTCAAATTCAATGCCCACCAAACTCTCCCAGTAATTTATGTTGGTCATGAGAGTTCTGTGTGTCAAGTTTGGTTCAATTCCATTGTTAGTGGAGTTCAGAATGCTCTTTGATTGTAGGTTAACTATAAATCCCAGCAAGTACAACTCCCAAATGACAACCTTCCTAATGCTGCAACCCCTAAATACAGTTCCTCATGTTGTGGCGATCCCCAACCATACAATTATTTTTGCTGCTCTTTCATAACTGTAATTTTACCACTGTTATGAATTGTAATGTAAATATCTAATATACAGGATGTATTTCCATTCACTGGACCAAATTTGGCACAAATATCCTATACACCCAAATGTGAACAGTGGTGGAATTTGGGGAAAATAGACCTTGGCATTTGGGAGTTGTAGTTGCTGGAATTTATAGTTAACCTACAATCAAAAAGCACTCCGAACCCAGCCCACAATGGCTCTGTACCAAACTTGGCACACTACCTACATGGCCAACATTTAATATTGTGTGGGGGCAGGCTGGTTTTGAATTTTGGGAGTTGTGGTTCACCAACACCAAAAAGGAAGAGGACAGTAGGAAAGATCTTCAGCCTTCTCTGCCAAAAGGGTTCCTAAGACCACCTGAAATATCTGTTTTCTACTGGTCTTTGGCAACCCTCTGAAACCCCCCTCGTGACCCCCCCTGAGTTGAGAAACACTGGTCTAACGTAACAACAGCATCATTTTATATAGGAAAAAATTGAGAACTACAGGTACAAACAGAAGAATCTCCAATGACATTTGTCCTGTTTTTTCCTGAAGGCACAAAATGTATTAGCAGCAGGGAACAAATCGGGGAGGGAACATTGCTTAACCCTCAGATTACCCCATGGATTCTTTCTTAGGATTTGATTAATAATTTCAAAAACAGATATAAGACTTGGCTGTAGGGAATCTGGGTGGAACCAAGAGGGAAAGAAATACATGATGAAACCTAGAATCTTAAATTAATTGAATTGTAGTAAGTGAAACAAGACTGCAAACCTTTGCTATCCTCTGGCTAAAAAGAATTCTTGTGGATTTATTCATTGCCGTAGTTGCACCTTTGGTGCCACGTTGGTATCCATCTGTGAGAAATGACACCAAATCAGGACGGTTGGAAAATGTATATTTTTTTGCGAGATATAGTAGAGCTGATGTAATTCTGCAAAGAGATGTTGCTATAAACCAACAGGCCCCTGATTCAGCGTTGCCACTTCTGCCACAAATTCATTAGGTGCCTTTTGCAAGCCATAATTTCCGGAAGCAAAACAGCCTCAGAAAGTAAACCCAGGATTCAGCCGTGTCTGTGTATAGAAAGACTTAAAATGACAAAAACCTCAAAGGTTCTGATGAGAGATGTAGTATGTCTTAAGGTGGGGGTTTCAATTAAGCCTGCTTAGAAATGAACGCAAAAATATTCTTATTGTTTTATTTCTGACGTTCGTGGCATCCTCTATGCAGGAGACCCAGGCTTTATTTGCATGTGCCTGTCTGTCGCAGCTCTTGTTGGCACCGTAAATGGGCTAACTGTATTTATCTTAACGCTATACATCAAATGTTCACACTGCCTAAATTCAGCAGGTTGGGGTCTGAGGAAGATAAAAAGAACAGGAGGATTTTATTGGCTTTCCCTTCTATGCACATCAAAGCTGCTCACCAAAACAGGCATGATTGGCCCACTATGATGTTACATGATGGGGCACATGGGATCTGTAATGAAACAGGGAAGGCAGGAGCAAACGGTCCATCTTTATGCAGGCCAGATATCTCACCTGCCTTCAGTTTGTGCTTACTTACTTATTTAGGCGATCCCTCGTTGCCCGAGTAGGATGGTCCTCCAGGGGCGGTGTGTCCAAAGGTGACTGTGGAGCTTTATTCTTGATCTTCATCTTCTCCCAGAGTGAGGGCATTGGTTTCCAGGTGGAAGGCGGTCTCGGTCAGAGTTGGCTTGATGCGCCTTCCACTTGGCACGTTTATTATTATTATTATTATTATTAACTTTATTTGTACCCCGCTAGCATCTCCCGAGGGACTCGATGCGGCTTACATAGGCCGAAGCCTCAGAACACAATACAGTAAAAACATAACACAACAATAAACAAAGCAAATCAAAATAGTTAAGCAGAATAACAACAACAGTGACAATACATCAGGACACTTTAAAACTGGGCCGGCCAGAGCAATGGGGTACAGGGTTAAAAGTGCTGAAATGGCAGGAGGCACATAGGATTAAAATAGTGCGGTGTGCAGCAATATTAATTGTACTAAAGTGCTTCTAGGACTTGGGATGGGGAATTCCTAATCTGAGAAGGCACATCGGAACAGCCAAGTTTTTAGGTTCTTTCTGAAAGCTGCTAAAGTAGGGGCCTGTCGAAGCTCTTTTGGAAGGGCGTTCCAAAGTCGGGGGGCCGCCACAGAAAAGGCCCTGTCCCGTGTCCCCACCAAGCGCGCATGCGACGTGGGTGGGATCACGAGCAGGGCCTCCCCAGATGACCGGAGAGAGCGTGTGGGTTCGTAAATGGAGATGCGGTCACGCAGGTAGGGTGGTCCCAAACCGTTCAGGGCTTTGTAGGTGAGCACCTGCACCTTGAATTGGGCTCGGAAAATAAACGGCAGCCAGTGGAGCTCCTTAAACAGAGGGGTAGACCTCTCTTGATAATGAGCCTCGTTTCTCTCTTTTGCCTCCATTCGTGCCTCTTCAAATTCTGCAGCACTGCTGGTCACAGCTGACCTCCAGCTGGAGCACTCAAGGGCCAGGGCTTCCCAGTTCTCAGTGTCTATGCCAGTTTTTAAGGTTGGCTTTGAGCCCATCTTTAAATCTCTTTTCCTGCCCACCAACATTCCGGTTTCCGTTCTTGAGTTCAGAGTAGAGCAACTGCTTTGAGAGACGGTGGTCAGGCATCCGGACAACGTGGCCGGTCCAGCGGAGTTGATGGCGGAGGACCATCGCTTCATTGCTGGTGGTCTTTGCTTCTTCCAGCAGGCTGACATTTGTCTGCTTGCCTTCCAAAGAGATTTGTAGATTTTCCGGAGGCAGCGCTGATGGAATCATTCCAGGAGTTGCATGTGACTTCTGTAGACAGTCCACCTTTCACAGACCTATAGCAGGGATGGGAGGACAATAGCTTTATAGGCAAGTATCTTGGTCTCCCTATGGATGTCCCGGTCCTCAAACACTCTCTGCTTCGTTCAGAAAAATGCTGCACTCACAGAGCTCAGGTGGTGTTGTATTTCAGTGTCAATGTTGACTTTGGTGGAGAGGGGGCTGCCAAGGTAGCGGAAATGGTCAACATTTTCTAATGTTACACCAGTCAGCTGTTTTTCTGGCATTGGAGAGGGATTGGCTGGTGACTGCTGGAAGAGCACTTTGGTTTTCTCGATGTTCAATGATGTTCAGTTTGTGCATGGCATCTCTGGATCCAAGCCCAGTGCATTTCAAGGGATTCTGCCCAAAATTGACCCGTGGTTCAACCATTTGGTCAAGCAAATAGCAATTTTCCAAAATCTGAACCATGGTCAGGTCTGTTAGGGCATGTAAGAAATCAGTTGGTGTGCTAATTGTAAAATAAAGGCATGAAGGTGATCAGTTGGGCTATGCTAGCTGAGCCCGGGAGTTTTGGTTACAGTTACATTTTCAGGCTTGAGCTGTGCAGGTGCTTGCAGAGTGAGAGAGAGAGAGACAGTTTTGGGTGTGCTCTTGCTTCATGAGCTGCTGGAAGGCGATTCTCCACGTGGACATCGAAAGACCGCTCTAACTCTCTCTAAAAGGACATTATGTGAGTCAGTGCAACTGTTCACATGATTGTACATATGTTGTTCTGCATAACGAAGAGTAAACTACTTGTTCTTTACTGATCATCTGCATGGCATATTTTCTTTCTCTGGCAAGACAGCGTGTGGTCTGATCAAACGTGAACGACACATGATTTTACATTACGCCACGAAGTCTAGCATATAGACATCAAATGGCATGGAGGTGTATATGCAACAAAGTTTGGAATTCGTTCAGTTTCTTTAAGAGACAGCATAGCTAGTGCTTTATCGTTTCCACTTTCAAGGGCTTTTCAAGCTTCAAATTCCATTTCGTAGAAATCAAACCTGATCAAAAAAGCGGTTGGCTTGGAAGATCTAAAAGTGCTGCAGGTCTTGGACTTGTCTGGCAATCAGATCAAAAGTTTGGAAGGGCTGGAAGAGCACACGCTGCTGGAGGAGATCAACCTAGAAGATAACCAGGTAATTTCTCCACTTTTACTTTTAATGTCTCCATTCTTTCCCATAACATTGCAGTGGTGGAATCTCAGTCAAAACCCAATCTCAGTTGCATGGCCACTGAAACAAAAGACCAATTGGCACTGTTCTTTTTATTGATGTGATTTTTAATGTCATTTGTTTAATGATGTTTTAACATGGTAACTTTCCACCTGTTTTTCTACTCTTCCTCTCCTTCTCTTTATCTGCACCTGTTTTCATTCTTCTCTTTAGTTGTCTATTCTGGACAAAAGTGAAATAGATGAATAATACAAATAAAATACCAGACTTTATAATTAAACACATTTTTTTTTCAAATGATAAGATTATTTCCCCCAGAACTGTGCTGTTTCAGGCTTTCTTCAGGCTTGTGGACAGGAAGTTAAACATGAGCCAACAATATCATGCAGCGGGCAAAAAAGCCAATGGAAACGGTTCTGGAGACTAGGACGCGGAACAATGGCTTCAAACTACAAGAGAGGAGATTCCATCTGAACATGAGGAAGAACTTCCTGACTGTGAGAGCCGTGTTCAGCAGTGGAACTCTCTGCCCTGGAGTGTCGTGGAGGCTCCTTCTTTGGAAGCTTTTAAACAGAGGCTGGATGGCCATCTGTCAGGGGTGATTTGAATGCAATATTCCTGCTTCTTGGCAGGGGGTTGGACTGGATGGCCCATGAGGTCTCTTCCAACTCTTTGATTCTATGTTTCTATGATTCTATGATTCTAACTTACCTGTCCGAACGTATCTCCCCTTACGAACCACTGAGGACTTTAAGATCATCTGGGGAGGCCCTGCTCTCGGTCCCGCCTTTGTCACAAGCACGTTTGGTGGGGACGAGAGACAGGGCCTTCTCAGTGGTGGCCCCTCGGCTATGGAATGCCCTCCCTAGGGAGATCAGATCTGCTCCCTCCCTCTTGACATGGTTATTCGAGGAAGTGTTTACAAATACAGAGTAGCTAATATAGGAAATCGAATGACCTGACAATGGAATTGGACAATGCTTGAGAATAATGAGACGCTGATGATGTTGCTTTTATTGCTTTTGTAATGTTTTTTTATCTATTATTCTTTTTGTATATTGATTTGTTAGAAACCGCCTTGAGGCGCCAATTGGCTGAGAAAGGCGGTATACAAATACAGTAAATAAATAAATAAAATAAATTTTGGCCTGCATAAATAGGAATCTAGTGTCTAGATCCAGGGAAGTCATGCCCCCCCCCCCCCCCCCACCACCACCACCACTCTATTCTGCCTTGGTCAGGCCACACCTGGAATCACACTGTGTCCAGTTCTGGGCACTGTAATTGAAGGAAAATGTTGACAAGCTGGAATGTGTCCCGAGAAGGGCAACTAAAATGATCAAGGGTCTGGAGAACAAACTCTATGAGGAGCGGCTTAAAGAGCTAGGCATATTCAGCCTGCAGAAGAGAAGGCTGAGATGAAACATGATTTATTATTTTATTTAGTGTGTCAGGGGCAACCAGGCAATTATATTACATTTCTAACAGAAGAAAACAAACAAACAGACAAAACACAAAGTTTGCAGGCTTGGTATTTGATTAAATGTCCTTTGACCAGTATCTGGCCACTTGGAGTGCTTCTGGTGTTGCTGCAAGAAGGTCCTCCATCGTGCGTATGGCAGGGCTCAGGGTGCATTGCAGCAGGTGGTCAATGGTTTGCTCTTCTCCACACTCGCATGTCGTGGATTCCACTTTGTGGCCCCGTTTCTTGAGGTTGGCTCTGCATCTCATGGTGCAGAGTAACGTCAGGAGATAATGCCTCTAGAACATGGCCATATAGCCTGAAAAAACCTACAACAACCCATTCATGTGCATGCTTTATTATAACCTGTTCAAGAGGAGTGAGACTTAAATAAATACTGTTTCTCTTGGGTTGTTGTAGGTTTTTCCAGGCTATATGGCCATGTTCTGGAGGCAATTTTTCTCCTGACGTTTCGCCTGCATCTATGGCAAGCATCCTCAGAGGTAGTGAGGTCTGTTGGAATTAGGACAATGGGTTTATATATCTGTGGAATGACTAGGGTGAGACAAAGGACTTTTGTCTGCTGGGGCTAGCTGTGAATGTTTCAGCTGATCACCTTGATTTGCATTCAATGGCTTAGAAGTGCCTGGGGGGAATCTTTTGTTGAGAGTGATTTTATGTGTCTGTTTGTTTCCCCTCTGTTGTTTTGCTGTTGTAATTTTTGAGTTTTTTAATACCGGTAGTCAGATTTTGTTCATTTTCATGGTTTCCTCCTTTCTGTTGAAATTGTCCACATGCTTGTGGATTTCAATGGCTTCTCTGTGTAGTCTGACATAGGGGTTGTGAGAGTGGTCCAGTACTTCTGTGTTCTCAAATAATATGCTGTGTCCAGGTTGATTCATCAGGTGCTCTGCTATGGCTGATTTCTCTGGTTGAAGTAGTCTGCAGTGCCTTTCATGTTCCTTGATGCGTGTCTGGGCGCTGCGTTTGGTGGTCCCTATGTAGACTTGCCCACAGCTGCATGGTACACGGTAGACTCCTGCAGAGGTGAGAGGATGCCATAGATGCAGGCGAAACGTCAGGAGAAAAATTGCCTCCAGAACATGGCCATATAGCCCGGAAAAACCTACAACAACCCAGTGATTCCGGCCATGAAAGCCTTCGACGATACACTGTTTCTCTTGTTTGGATAATTTATTCTGGAGCTATTATTGCTGTTGTATACAATCATAACAGCTATGGAATAAATATATCATGGGACTAATGTGATTCAAGGGAGGAAGAGGTACAATACATACCTTCACTCACAATCTGCTACAAATGCCTTTTGTGATTTTGAGATACCCAGGGCCACAACCCATGCTGTCTTTTGAGCAGTAAGAACAACAAAACTCAATTTGTTTTCAAAAATGGAAATCTTTGGCCAGGATTCACCTGTCCAGTGTCGTGTTCTATGTCTAGTGTCGTGTTTAGGTGTCTCTCTATCTGATTCAGATTCTTTTTCTGCTTTCGCAAAGAATTGTGTGATTCACCCACCCTTTTGGTAGGGACTGCTTCTCACCTTCCTTGCCCTGTTTCCTTTTTAATAAATACTATTTCTCCCTTTGAATATTCACTAGGTGTCTGAGCTGGGGGAGCTGGAATATATTGAATCCCTGCTTCTCCTGAGAGGGCTGAATCTGTTAAACAATCCTGTGCAGGTGAGGAAAGGCCAGAGGAGGAAAAGCATAATAGTTCAGAGAGGAGTATCTGACTCTCTTCTGTGACAGTGGAACTGATATGCTTGTGTGCCACAAGACAAAGTGTTGAGGACTTTTCTCAGTGCCAGACATTGTTTTGCACCCTGTTCCCCAACATCTGGGCACTAAGATGAGCCGGGGTTTTTTAAACCATGTCAGAAGCAATTTGAGAAACTGCAAGTTGCTTCTGGTGTGAGAGAATGGGCAATCTGCAGAGGCAATGCCCACGGGACACCCAGATGTGTTACCAAACTGTGGGAGGCTTCGCTCATGTTTCCACATGGGAAGCTGGGGCTGACAGAGGGGAGCTCGCCCCGTCTCGCGGATTCAAACTTCCGAGCTTCAGGTCAGCAGTTCAGCTGGCACAAGGATTTAACCCATTGTGCCACCATTAAGAGTATATTTAACTAATTTTAAACTAATATTTAACTAATTTCCCACATGGGAAGCTGGGGTTGACAGACGGGAGCTCGCCCCGTCTCGCGGATTCAAACTTCCGAGCTTCAGGTCAGCAATTCAGCTGGCACAAGGATTTAACCCATTGTGCCACCGTTAAGAGTATATTTAACTAATTTTAAAGGCAGTTATTAAATTTATATAAATAGAAATGTAATGTTTGTTTGTGGGATTAACATAACTCAAAAACCGCTGGACGAATTGCACCTAATAACCCAAGGAGTGACCATCATTAAATCCTAACCCTAACGCTTACCCTAACCCATGACCAACAGAAAGTACTGGAAGGGTTTGGTGGAGTTGTAGTTCACCTACATGCAGAGAGCATGGTGGACTCAAACAATGATTGATCTGGACCAAACTTGGCACGAATATTCCATATGCCCAAATTTGAACACTGGTGGAGTTTGGGAAAAATAAACCTTGTCATTTGGGAGTTATAGTTGCTGGGATTTATAGTTCACCTACAATCAAAGTGCATTCTGAACTCCACCAATGAGAGAATTGAACCAAACATGGCACACAGGACTCCCATGACCAACAGAAAACACTAGAAGGGTTTGGGAGTTGTAGTTCACCTACATCCAGAGAGCACTGTGGACCCAAACAATGATGGATCTGGACCAAACTTGGCACGAATATTCCATATGCCCAAATATGAACACAGATGGAGTTTGGGGAAAATAGACCTTGATATTTCGGAGTTGTAGTTACTGGAATTTATAGTTCACCTACAATCAAATAATTATAATATCTTATTATTATTAGTATTGTATTGCATTACATTATAATAGTAAAAATATTATATGTATATACAGAACGAGAGACCAGATTGCCAATATCCGCTGGATAATGGAGAAAGGCAGGAAGTTTCAGAAAAACATCTCTTTCTGCTTCATTGACTATTCTAAAGCCTTTGACTGTGTGGATCATAATAAATTGTGGCAAATTCTTGGTGGGATGGGCATACCAAGCCACCTTGTCTCTCTCCTGAGGAATCTGTACAAGGACCAAGTAGCAACAGTCAGAACTGACCACGGAACAACAGACTGGTTCAAGATTGGGAAAGGCGTACGGCAAGGCTGCATCCTCTCACCCAACATTTTTAACTTGTATGCAGAACACATCATGCGAGGATGTGCGGGGCTGGATGAATGCAAAGCTGGGGTGAAAATTGCTGGAAGAAACATTAACAACCTCAGATATGCAGATGACACCACTTTGATGGCCAAAAGCGAGGAGGAGCTGAGGAGCCTTCTAATCAAGGTGAAAGAAGAAAGCGCAAAAGCTGGGTTGCAGCTAAACATCAAAAAAACCAAGATTATGGCAACAAGAATGATTGACAACTGGGAAATAGAGGGAGAAAATATGGACAGTGACAGACTTTGTATTTCTAGGCGCAAAGATTACTGCAGATGCAGACTGTGGCCAGGAAATCAGAAGACGCTTCCTTCTTAGGAGGAGAGCAATGTCCAGTCTCGATAAAATAGTAAAGAGTAGAGACATCAGACTGGCAACAAAGATCCGCCTAGTCAAAGCCATGGTATTCCCTGTAGTCACCTACGGATGTGAGAGCTGGACCTTAGGGAAGGCTGAGCGAAGGAAGAGAGATGCTTTTGAGCTGTGGTGTTGGAGGAAAGTTCTGAGAGTGCCTTGGACTGCGAGAAGATCCAACCAGTCCATCCTCCAGGAAATAAAGCCCGACTGCTCATTGGAGGGAAGGATACTAGAGACAAAGTTGAAGTACTTTGGCCACTCATGAGGAGACAGCAAAGCCTAGAGAAGACAATTATGCTGGGGAAAGTGGAAGGCAAAAGGAAGAGGGGCCGACCAAGGGCAAGATGGATGGATGGCATCCTTGAAGTGACTGGACTGACCTTGAAGGAGCTGGGGGTGATGACGGCTGACAGGGAGCTCTGGCGTGGGCTGGTCCATGAGGTCACGAAGAGTCGGAGACGACTGAACGAATGAACAACAACAACAATGTATATACAATATATTACATTACATTTTTTTATTTTATATTATTAGAATATGGTGGTATCCTTTTCTGGAGGCAAGATGGCCATCTGTCAGGAGTGCTTTGAGAGCATATTCCTGCTGGCAAAGTGGGGTTGAATTAGATGACCTTTATGGTCTCGTCCAACTTTTATAACTGTCATCAGACATGCTCTTCCCCTTTCTGAAGATGTTTAAAGATGTCCTTTGAGCCCCTTTGCTTTGGGAATGGGTTGCAATTGCTGCAAGATGGACTTGCTTCTCATTCAAGGCATTTGACAATGTCTCTGATGAATGAGCCACGGCATCCTGTTTGTCAATGCCAGCAAAACAGGTGATACAACACATGTTTATAACTTGTCCTGAGCGGAGTGGAAGATTAACTGCAACAGCATCTCTGTTCTGATGGCTTTTTAGATACTCTTTGAGATGATTCCCAAGGAAGACGGATTACTCTGTGACTCCTTCTGTGTGGATGTGGCTTGGCACAAGGCCCCGGAAATGTCTCCTGTGCACAGTGCAGCTCTTACGTTTTGTCTAGGGAATAAAAATAACAGGTTGGCTGGGCTTCCCGTGTCTGTTTGCGAGGAAAAATGCAAATTGTTAGAGCGAAATTTTTGGCAAATCCACCAGCCTTTGTCAACGGAGACCAGGGATGCTTTGCATAAATGTTGTGGCATGGAGCCACCCATCCACAGGGCATTTTTGTTGTTATTTTAAAGAGACTTCTGTCCCAAGTCTAAAGAATGATAATGGGAAGTAGCTATGTACGAGGGTTGAATGAAAAGTAATGCCTCCACCTTCGTCACTTGGGTTTGGATGGGAATATTTTAATAAATCAAACTCAGAAATAATTCTTAGAATGTGCTCTTTAACTATCACTATTTATTTATTTATTTATTTAGAGCTTTTATATCCTAATCTTCTTAACCTCTGTAGAAGGACTCACTTTTCCACATAATCACCAGACAATTGGATACATTTCTGCCAACAATGAACAAGTTTTCTGAAGCCATCACGGAAGGAGTCGACACTCTGTTTCTGCAACCCATTGTGCACAAATCTTCCGATAGCCAAGCAAAACAATAATGTGACCCACATGTTCTTGTGGAATGCCGATTATGCTTGAAATTTCTCTCTGAGTGATACGATGATCATCCTGAATCAATCTGTCAACCTTTTGCTTGTGAAACTCGGTGGTTGCTGTCACAGGACATCCAACTCTTTGTTTGTCACGCAAGTCAGATATTCCCACCTCAACATCTTTAAACTTACTCGCCCAACGACGCACAGTACTCTTTACTTACTTACTTACTTAGGCGATCCCTCGTAGTCCGAGGATGATGTCCTGGCAGTGGGTTCGTGGGTGACTGTGGAGCCTTATTCTTGATCTGCATCTTCTTCTGCAGTGAGGGCATTGGTTTCCAGGTGGAAGGCAGTTTCGGACAGGGTTGGCTTGAGGCGCCTTCCTCTTGGCACATTTCTCTCTTTCACCATCCATTCGTGCCTCTTCAAATTCTGCAGCACTGCTGGTCACAGCTGATCTCCAGCTGGAGCACAGTACTCACATCAGTACAATCACCATAAACAGCTTGCATTCTCTGATGAATCTCCTTTGGGGTGACACCTTCAATGACTGCATGTTGCTTAAGTCGCATTGACCGACCGTCTGCGCAGGGTTCCATACTTCGTATTTTAACAATGCAACCATTCAATGCTAAGGCTTCCCACCAAAATGGAACTGTAGAGGAGAGTCTACTGAACAAGCCAGTACCTGCCACATACCAGTACTGCCATCTGTTGAGGAGTTATGAAGGTAGAGGCATTACTTTTCATTCAACCCCCATAACAAGAAGGCAGAGAAGAAAGGTCAAAAGGCAATGGACAGAGAAATGGCACACAAGGGTAAAAAAGGGAGCGAATATGAGCAGTCAGACTGTCTTCAGCCTCACATTGTTCAAGCCTCACTAGATAAAGCTGCTCAAACCAGCGTCTTGGTCCTTTTAAACGTCTATCCAATTATTTTGCAAGGGTTTTCAGTTATTTAATGAAGTGGCAATTATGTTAAGACAGTGCAGAATAGGTCTGGATGTCAGTGATTTAGCATGACTTGGATGTTCTGAAGGAATACATCTAATCAGGCTGCCAAGATGTTCATTTTCTCATTGATGGTTAATTACTGGCCCCCTTAAAGTTATATTTCAGACATCTAAAGTTTATTTTTTTTATTAATTTGTAGCTACCATTTAGTGTCTGCCTATATATTATATTGTCTCGCCTTAAAAGTCCCTGCGACGTTCATTCACAATTATGGGGATTGTTATATTGCATATTCCAGTCTAATTTCAGTTTGGATAATTAAGCCTCTGTTACACTTCCTTGAAAAATATTCAGTTGAAGATGGGATTTTTAGTCTTTCCACACAATCGTTTGTCATGGGATAACAACCCCTCAATTAACTCAAGCCATTGAAAAAGTGAAAGATTGGAGTGAAAGAAAAAGCAGCCATGAGCCCACGTGGGTGATCATTTTTATCACAGATTCTATGCTGATTTGCCATTTGATGCATCATAAAACTTAGGATATGTGGCCCAGCTCACTCCAGGATATTTGCTCACTGGACTTGTCTAATCATCTAGTGAAAAATAATGTTGATCTACTCATCTACCTTTGTTAGCTTGAAGGTTCATTCACAATCCAAAGGCCTTGCTTTGTCATTGTCAAGAAATAGAGGTGAACATGATAAAAAGTAGCCAAAGTTGGTAATGGCCCCGTGTTTCTCAACCTGGGGATTGGGACCCCTGGGGGGGTCATGAGGGGGTGTCAGAAGGGTTGCCAAAGACCCATCAGAAAACACAGTATTTTCTGTTGATCATGGGGGTTCAGAAGTTTGGCCCAATTCTACCATTGGTGGGGTTCAGAATGCTCTTTGATTCTTGGTGAACTATGAATCCAAGCAGTGCTCTCTGTATGTAGGTGAACTACAACTCCAAAACTCAAGGTAAATGCCCACCAAACCCTTCTAGTATTTTCTGTTGGTCATGGGAGGTCTGTGTGCCAAGTTTGGTTCAATTCCATCCCTGGTGGAGTTCGGAATGTTCTTTGATTGTATGTGAACAATAAATCCCAGCAGTGCTCTAGATGTGGGTGAACTACAACTCCAAAATTCAAGGTCAATGCCCACCAAACCCTTCCAGTATTTTCTGTTGGTCATGGGAGGTCTGTGTGCCAAGTTTGGTTCAATTCCATCTCTGGTGGAATTCAGAATGTTCTTTGATTGTAGGTGAACTATAAATTCCAGCAGTGCTCTCTAAATGTAGGTGAACTACAACTCCAAAACTCAAGGTCAATGCCCACCAAAACCTTCTAGTATTTTCTGTTGGTCATGGGAGGTCTGTGTGCCAAGTTTGGTTCAATTCCATCACTGGTGGAGTTCAGAATGTTCTTTGATTGTAAGTGAACTATAAATCCCAGCAGTGCTCTCTAGATGTAGGTGAACTGCAACTCCAAAACTCAAGGTCAATGCACACCAAACCCTTCCAGTATTTTCTCTTTGTCGTGGGAATTCTGTGTGCCAAATTTGGTTCAATTCCATCGTTGGTGGAGTTCATAATGCTCTTTGATGTAGGTGAACTATAAATCCAAGCAGTGCTCTCTGGATGTAGGTGAACTCCAACTCCAAAACTCAAGGTCAATGCCCACCAAACCCTTCCAGTATTTTCTCTTTGTCATGGGAATTCCATGGGCCAAGTTTGGTTCAATTCCATCGTTGGTGGTTCAGAATGTTCTTTGATTGTAGGTGAACTGTAATCCCAGCAACTACAACTCCCAAAGGACAAAATCAATCCCCTCCCCCAATCCTACAAGCATTCAAATTTGAGCATATTGAGTATTTGTGCCAAATTTGGTCCAGTGAATGAAAATACATCCTGCATATTAGATATTTACATTATGATTCACAACAGTAGCAAAAATACAATTATGAATTAGCAACAGAATACTGTTATGGTCGAGGATCACCACAACAAGAGAAAACTGTATTCAGGGATTGCGACAATAGAAAGGTTGAGAACCACCGGTTTAGGGTTTATGTAGGGAGCTCTTACAGATAGATGAGAGGCAAAGGCAGTGTTAGAGATCTAGTGACACTTGCAACAGAGGAGGCAAGCCCATCTTTAGAGTAGAAAGAGTTATAATTTGGTGAGGAACCAGCGCTATTTGGCAGAAAAGGCCAAGGATCTTATAAGCCTATTACTCTCATGATTCCATAGGATTAACCCATGACCAAGTGGTGCAAAACTGCATTAATTCTGCAGTGTAGCTGTACCATGAGATACTGTGACTTGGCCACCGTCATCCAATGGGTCTCCATGATAAGTAGGGAATTCAAATTCAGGTCTCCAGGGTCCTATCCAGCACTCAAACCCCATACTCTTATTGGCTGTCATTGAGATCTTTGGAGCAATTGATTCAATTTCAAGGTCATAGGTTGCCTGTTATAATACCATCTAGTTTGGGTAGTATTGGATGAGATGGACCCTAAGTCCATTGCAAAGGTTCATACATCCCATGATACATTTGAAAAGCTTGGGACAAGATTTTTCATTTAGATGCAGAGGAAAGGAATTTGACAAGTTTAAGTTTGTGGTTTGAATGGATCATTTCTGATACTACTTTTTCTGCTGCATTGTCCTTTTCTCCACTTTTTCGGGATAAGCTCCTTTGGAGGAAGTGATGGAGATGATGGTCAAATAGCAGATTGTGTGGATTACACTTTTATTTGCTTTGGTCATCTCCTGCCTTTCTAACATTTTCTGTCAAAGTATGACAAAATAGTCTTTTATATATTAGCTGGAACAGCAGAGTTTAAATGTTCTTCACTGAAAAGAAACTGAAACCCATTTGTCACCTTTCCACCAGGAACACCCGGATTATTGGCTCCTGGTGATTTTCATGCTGCTTCGACTTACAGAGCTGGATCACAAGAAAATCACAGTGCAAGAGAAGGCAAGTCTCTGTTTAGCAGGGCCATCCAGATGGAGAGTTTGCAGAGAACATATGAGAAGAAAAGAGCAGAGGATGCATTGGCCAGATCTGGCACTTTCCCTTCGCCTGCAAATAATGCTGCTTGTGGAAGGGACAAAGGGAGGAGGGAAATGTATTGTCGAAGGCTTTCATGGCCGGAATCACTGAGCTGTTGTAGGTTTTTTCGGGCTATATGGCCATGGTCTAGAGGCATTCTCTCCTGACGTTTTGCCTCACTACCTCTGAGGATGCTTGCCATAGATGCAGGCAAAACGTCAGGAGAGAATGCCTCTAGACCATGGCTATATAGCGCGAAAAAACCTACAACAACCTGGAGGAGGGAAAGCTGGTGTCCTGACCTTCTTGCAGCAGCTCCTAAAGCAGGCCTGGGCAGACTTTGGCCCTCCGGGTGTTATTGGAATTCAAATCCCATAATTCCCAACAGCCTACACACACATATATACGTACACACATGCAGATATACCCATACATGTACACATACACATAGAAATATATATACACACACGCACACATAGGCATGCATATATACACACACATATGTATATACACATACACATATACGCACATATATACACACATACATATATACACATGCACATGTATAGATACAACTGTATTACATATGTAAACATACACAATACACACATGTATGTATACACACATGTGCACATACATGTTTATGTACACATGTATGAGAGGAAGTCACAGGGACTTGTTTTCTGCTTCCTTGGAGACTATGACGCGGAACAATGGCTTGAAACTACAAGAAAGGAGATTCCATCTGAACATGAGGAAGAACTTCCTGATTACGAGAGCCGTTCAGCAGTGGAACTCTCTGCCCCGGAGTGTGGTGGAGGCTCCTTCTTTGGAGGTTTTTAAAAAGAGGCTAGATGGCCATCTGTCAGGGGTGCTTTGAATGCAATATTCCTGCTTCTTGGCAGAATGGGGTTGGACTGGATGGCCCAGGAGGTCTCTTCCAACTCTAGGATTCTATGATTCTACACATATACACATACATATGTACACATATAAACATATCTATACACAAACATTACACACATATAGGTATACATATAGACATATATACACATTCATATAGACATATAAGGATGCATATACACACATATATTTGTGCACATGAATATGTATACATACATTTGTATAGGTATATGTATATATACATACACATATATACCGGCTGTTAGGAATTATAGGAGTTGAAGTCCAAAACACCTGGAGGGCCAAAGTATGCCAAGGCCTACCCTAAAGCCACCTGATTGGGAATACTGTTCAGGATTGGATAGACCCTCTAATACAAGTTAGATTATAAGAGTCTGTGTCAAGATCATCCAGTAAGCTGTCGAGTCTCGTATTTATTGGGCTGCTGTGTGTTTTCCGGGCTGCATGGCCATGTTCCAGAAGCATTCTCTCCTGACATTTCACCCACATCTATGGCAGGCATCCTTAGAGGTGTGACATCTGTTTGAAACTAGGCAAGTGAGGTTTATATATCTGTGGAATGATGTCCAGGGTGGGAGAAAGAACTATTGTCTGTTGGAGTCAAGTGTAATGTTGCAAATAGCCATCTTGATAAGCATTTAATGGCCTTGCAGCTTCAAAACATGGCTGGCTGGAGAAAACCATGAAAATTAACAAAATCTGGCTACCAGTATTTTAAAAAACTCTAAAATCAGGACAGTAAAAAGCAGGTGAATTCCAGACAAGAAACAATCAGGGCCAGCTAGCACTTCCGAACAAAGGATTCCCCCCATTTAATGGCCCTACAGCCAGGCTTTGAAGCTGCAGGGCCATTAAATGCTAATCAAGGTGTTGCTTTGCAACATTCACATTTGCCTCAAGCAGACAAGTGTTCTTTCTGTGGACATACCACAGATATATAAACCTCACTTGCCTAGTTTCCAACATAACAACTTCTGAGGATGCCTGTCATAGATGTGAGCGAAAGGTCAGGAGAGATTGCTTCTGGAACGTGGCCATACAGCCCGGAAAACTCACAGCAACCCAGTGATTCCGGCCATGAAAGCCTTCAACAACACATTGAACATCTCGTATTTATTATTCATTAATGTATTTAAAATATTTCTGCATCACCTCCCAGGCCTCAAGCAGGCCCAAGGCAACGGACAAATAAAAAACAAATTAATACAAAAATAAAATAAAAATTTAAAAGCTCATTAAAATACTCTTTAGCAACTCCTAAAAGCCGGCTGAGAACAAAGTTCCTGATGGCAAGAGCTGTTTGACAGTGGAATATTCTGCCTTGGAGTGTGGTGGGGCCTCCCTTCTCTGGAGATATTTAAGCAGAGGATGGATGGCCATCTATTGAGAGGGCTCGGATTGTTTTATCCTGCATGGGTGAAAGGAGGTGGACTGAATGGCCCTTTGGGTCTCTTCTATGATTCCGCCTAGTAACCAGGAGGAAAATCTAACCTAAACATCTTTTGTCACTGCTATTTGAAGGCACTCCTAATGGCGCAATGGGTTAACATGAACATGAGGAAGAACTTTCTGACTGTGAGAGCCGTTCAGCAGTGGAACTCTCTGCCCCGGAGTGTGGTGGAGCTCCTCCTTTGGAAGCTTTTAAACAGAGGCTGGATGGCCATCTGTCAGGGGTGATTTGAATGCAATATTCCTGCTTCTTGGCAGAATGGGGTTGGACTGGATGGCCCATGAGGTCTCTTCCAACTCTTTGATTCTATGATTCTATGAAAGCATTGAGTTGCTGAATGTGTTGAATGAAAGGTCTCAGGTTCAAATCTGGGGAGTGGGTTGAGCTCCCACTGTTAGCCCCAGTTTCTGCCAACCTAGCAGTTCAAAAACATGCAAATGTGAGTAGATCAATAGGTATTGCTCCAGTGGGAAGGTAACAGCACTCCATGCAGTCATGCTGGCCACATGGCCTTGGAGGTGTCTACGGACAACTCTGGTTCTTTGGTTTAGAAATGGAGATGAGCACCAACCTCCAGAGTTGGACACAATTAATGTCAGAGGAAAACCTTTACTATTTGAATAGAAGTTTTGCTTATTTTCTGTTATGAGTTTTATTTTTATTGTTTTGTATTGCTTGTTGTTATTGTTTTTATTATTGATGTATCATGGGCTTGGCCTCATGTAAGTCGCACTGAGTCCCTTGGGGAGATGGTAAAGGTAAAGGTAGTCCCCTGACATTAAGTCCATTCATGTCTGACTCTGGGGTGTGGTGCTCATCTTCATTTCTAAGCTGAAGAGCCAGCGTTGTCCGTAGACACCTCCAAGGTCATGTGGCCGGCATGACTGCATGGAGCGCCGTTACCTTCCCGCCGGAGCGGTACCTATTGATCTATTCACATTTGCATGTTTTCAAACTGCTAGGTTGGCAGAAGTAGGGCTGACAGCGGAAGCTCACGCCGCTCCCCGGTAGCGGGGTATAAATAAAGTTATTATTATTATTATTATTATTATTATTATTAGTTCTGATCACTTTCCTGTTTAATTACGGGGAGCAGGTTGCAGCTGTGAATAAGTATGACCCTCCTCCTGAAGTGGTGGCGGCCCAGGACCACATGACCCACATCATGTACAGCATGATGCAACCCCAGCGGATCTTCAACAGGTAATCCTATTCCGGAGCCCCTGGTGACACAATGCAAACCCTCGTGCCGGCAAAACTGCTGACTGAATCTGGAGAGAGCGGGTTGAGCTCCCTCTGTCAGCTCCAGCTCCCCATGCGGGGACATGAAAGAAACCTCCCACAAGGATGGTAAAACATCAAACATCCGGGTGTCCCCTGGGCAACGTTTTTGCAGATGGCCAATACTCTCACACCAGAAGTGACTTGCGGTTTCTCAAATCTCTCCTGATGTGAAAAAAAAAAATCCTATTCCCAGTTCTCCTTCAGGCCTGGAGATGGCACTCAAGTAAAGCTGTTGCAAAGACTGCACATCGCTTCCCGGCCTCTCCTGCCCTTCCTCCTTTCACTCATTCATAGGTGCTGGAACCGGTTGTAGGCAATGCTACGGCTGTCAGCATGGAAATTAGGCAAATCTTGCTTGGCTGAGCAGATTATGAAATGAAGTTAGTCACTCACCTCGGCGCTCCAAGACAGATTGCCCACCGCTCCCTTCCTTTTAAACAATCTGTCAGAGCAGATGGCCATTCACACCATAAATGAGAGATTAAAAAAAACCCTCTCTCAGTTCCCAGTGATGGTTAAGATCTCTCCAGAGAGCAGTGAGTGCTTGCAACGGTGGCTTCCCGAGGCTTGTCTTGGGCTTCCTCCCTTCAGAAGGTTGGCATCCCACGGCAGGCAAAATAGCTACCCATCCTTTTGTTGATTTTTACTGCATGGTTTGCCAAGATCGGAGCAGGAGCGTTCACCAAGCCATTGACAAAAAGGGTTCCTCAGTAAGATCTGACCATCTGTACTCTTCAGCCTTCTTTTCTCATCCTTGAGACAGAGTCATTTTTAAAAAACCTAAATATAACCGTGCTAATGTTTTCTAGGCAGCTTTTTGCTTGAATGTGTGTACAGTTTGATGGTGTGTGGAACACTGACATAATACGTCTCAAAGCCAAATTTAGGAGGAAAGCCATGTTTGATTATTCACTTTACTTGTTGTCCCAATCATATGAATATTGGCTCAACTCAAAATAACTTTTGTCTGTGTGAAGTGGGAGGGGAGGCTAGTCGGTGTGGCTGACCAGGTAAGTGCATCATTTGTTTCAGGGGACACATTGTGACTTAAAACAGGGATGGGCATCATGTAGTACTCCAGGTATTGCTGGACTTCAGGTCCTAAGATATGTTGGCTGGGGCTGCCCTGCGGTACAATCCCCAATACACAACAGAGTTACTCTTTTTCCCATTTTTGCAAGATAGCAACCATGGCAGGGAGAGAGGTTGGACAGACATGCTCTTTTCTCTGCTGATGCTTATGACAACATAAAAGTCACAGGGTTGTTGTAGGTTTTTTCGGGCTATATGGCCATGGTCTAGAAGCATTCTCTCCTGACGTTTCGCCTGCATCTATGGCAAGCATCCTCAGAGGTAGTGAGGTCTGTTGGAACTAGGAAAAAGGGTTTATATATCTGTGGAATGACCTGGGTGGGACAAAGGACTCTTATCTGCTGGAGCTAGGTGTGAATGTTTCAACTGACCACCTTGATTAGCATATAATGGCCTGACAGTGCCTGGAGCAAACTTTTGTTGAGAGGTGATTAGATGTCCTTGTTTGTTTCCTCTCTGTTGTTGTGCTGTTACTGTTGCCTGTTTTGGGTCTAAAAGTTCTTCTGCTTCTTCTTCTTCTTTTCTTCTTCTTAGAACTTATTTATTTATGCAATGCTTTTGACATGAAATAGATAAATAAAACCTGAAAATGTTCCCCCATTAATACAAAACTGCATTAAAACTGGAGTGTAATTAAATAGATTATTGGCTTGGAGGTGGGAACGCTGGTTTTAAATCCTAAACAGGAATGCTCTATCATTTAACTGTCTCAATTATAGTAATTCCCTACTGTCCCAATTTTTAATATGTCCTAGTTTCTTCCTTCTCCTCCCACTCTCCTCCTTTGTCCTCAGTTTACTTCAGTGGATGCAAAGTGCAAACACAGCAGAAGAGGCAGAAGAGGAGATAGCAGCATCTTGCCCTTCCCAGTCATCTAAGGCAAAAGCAAATGACTGCATCCTATCAGTTCACACGTTGTTCTTCATTCATAACTTTTGCCATCTCTACCAAACTCTGATGTTGCTCGAGCACAGACACACAAGTTTTCAACCATTAAAATTAGTTGAAATAGAGTGACCAGCATCTATTTGACAGTCTTCTTGGGTTCCAGATTAAAATATCTTTACTGAAGACCAGGCACTTTTAGTTTGTGCAGTCCAGGAATAGAGGAACCTTTAGTCATTTGGACAATATGCACTACAGCTTCTACAAATCTTTATCCCTAGCAATGGAGAAATATCCCCCACTGGTATTATCTCTTGGTCTATTTTGAAAATGTTTATCTGGATTGTTTATTTGTTGTCTTTTACGGACGGATGTTAAATGTGTGTGGTATCAGATTTCTATGCCCATGTTCCAAGCCATCCTGAAATCTAATCTCATGAAAGGCAGCGTTGAAATATTTCAAGTAATTAAAATAGCATGTATTCTCTGCCATAAAGTCCTCCCTGGGAGCCAAATGGAACTAGAAGTGGGGAGGTATCTCTCATACAGGCAAGGGAATGATGGTAATGTGTTTCCTCCTCTCTGCACTTGCAGCACGTTGCCGAGCATCGATGCTCCCTACCCGATGCTGGTGCTGACTGGACCTCTGGAGTGCTGGAAGAGGGAGCTCAGCCATCGTCTGTGCCGGAAGTTCAACAACTGCTTCAGATACAGGTAAGTCCACTTCTTGAGTACTGAGAAGTCCTTGGGGATTGACTGGATCTCCTCAAGAAAATAATTTGTATGGGAAATCACTTTCCTGTCCAGCCTTTTGTTCTTCTCACCTTACATTGCCCTCCATATTGGAACAGGGCAAGGGTAGGCAAATTCATCACAGAAGATGACCTGGTTTAGATCCAGAAACCTTCTAGGGCAGTGGTTCTCAACCTGGGGTCCCCAGATGTTTTTGGCCTTCAACTCCCAGAAATCCTAACAGCTGGTAAACTGGCTGGGATTTCTGGGAGTTGTAGGCCAAAAACATCTGGAGACTCCAGGTTGAGAACCACTGTTCTAGGGGGATGCAAGGCTGTGTATGGAAGTGAGGTGACATGGCTTGTGGTTTGAATTTGGATACAAAACAGACTTTGGCGCTTTCTTCAGTAATCTTGGCAGGTATGGGGAAATGGAGCTTTGTTGTTGTTGTTGTGATTTACTTTCAAGTTAACTCCTTATAACAGTGGTTCCCAACCTTTTTTTGACCAGGGACCACTCTCCAACATTAGTACCAAAAGGGATACGAATCAGTTTTTGGTCAACTTTAGATTTGGTTTGGTTATTTGGGGGGGGGGGGGGGCTGATTCAGAAAATTGCATTGGATAGACCACATCAGCTCTAGTTTCTGATACAGAACATATACCTCCCAGTAGTTGCCACCTGCTCACCAACAGAAAACCATATTTAATAAGCCTCAGCACTACAAGAGGGTTTCACAAGACCAGTCGCTCTCATTGCAACAGTGTAGTAATGGTGAGGCCACGGACCATATTTTAGTTTTTGCAAACCATTGATGGTCCATGAACTACAGGTTGGGAACCACTATTCTAGGGTTTTTTTAGCCGGATTTGTTCAGAGGAGGCTTTCCATTGCCTTTCTATGGGGCTGATAGGAGATTCTTTGCCCCAGGTTACCCAATACATTTCAGTGGGTGAGCAGGAATTTGAACCCTGCTCCCCCAGAGTCCTCATCCAACACAGATAATGTGTAATGGTGCTTCGTGTCTATGAGGAAAGTAGTGACATTAACATCTTACCAAATCCCCAGGTTTTTGTGGTGATTTGGGGTCTTTTTTGCCAGTTTTCAAGGCATATATTTAATGGGGGGGTGAATGGGTGCTTTCATCACATGAGACAAAATTTCCACATTAATTGGATTAGAGGAATTTCTGATATTGTTGCACTTCAGACCAGGAAAGCCTTCTGAATTTAAACACCACACAGCTGAGTAAAAATGCAAGCAGTTATTGAAGATAATTAAAAAGCACTAGCAGTAAAAAAAACCACTCCATAAAATAGGTAAATCCCATTAGGTAAAAAGATAAGCAGAAACAAATAGTCCAGGAAATTAGTTCATCAGAGTTCATGAAAAACAAATACAGAAACTTCCAAAGTAAAACTCCAAAACTTGAATCATGAAATCAAACAAGGCACTTAACACATGAATTTGTCCAAGGCAAGGCTTCCAAGGACCAGGAAAGACATATTGACTCAATTCCAATGTTGCTTCGCCTGACTATAGATTCTGTACTTGGCACTTTTATTCCCTAATTTAGTCTATGTCCCAAGCAGCCAGGAACGGATTTCGTTTCAACCTTGGCTCTGTTATCAATCTCTCTCAGTCTGGCTGAACGCCTGAGAGATTGGCTTGTTTGCCTGTGCTGACTGAAAATATGACTTCTATCTACTGGCTCATTAATTTTTGCAGTTGGCCCAGGTGCCGAGCTTCTCTCAGGCTCCAAGTCCTGGGAATTCTCTGGTAGCTATTCAGGCCTTCTTCCAGGGACCATACCATCATCCCCAAACCCTTCAGGAACATTCTTATCAGAAGAGACACTTTGAACAGGAATCCCATTGTCATTCTCTGCATCCAGAGCAACCTCATCATTATACACATCATTAGATACATGAACCTCAGAAACATCATCGTCATTCCCAGCATCCAGAGTACCCTGATCATTAGACACAATAACAGGCTGAACTCCAACAGACACACACACACATGTACATATACATGTTGTTGTGCATGTGTCTCTCACAGATTTTGGAATAGCAAAGAAATCCTCCTGATCTTTTAATGGCATAATTCAGAAAACACACTTTTCTTCACGCTTCCGCCATCAAACTCTACATTGTTCATCTCTTGCCTTGATTTCCTTTCAGACAGACAGTTGTGCCTGCTTTATGTTAGGGTCTAAGCCAGTGTTTCTCAACCTTCCTAGTGCTGTGACCCCTTAATACAGTTCCTCATGTTGTGGTGACCCCCAACCATAACATTATTTTTGTTGCTACTTCAAAACTGTCATTCTGCTATTGTTATGAATCATAATGCACATATCTGATATGCAGGATGTATTTTCATTCACTGGATCAAATTTGGCATAAATACCCGATACACTCAAATTTGAATACTGGTGGAGTTGGGGTAGGTTGATTTTGCCATTTGGGAGTTGTAGTTTCTGGGATTTATAGTTCACCTACAATCAAAGGGCATTCTGAACTCCACCAATGATGGAATTGAACCAAACTCGGCACGCAGACTCCCATGACCAACAGAAAATACTGGAAGGGTTTGGTGGGAATTGACCTTGAGTTTGGGAGTTGTACTTCACCTCCATCCATAGAGCACTGTGGACTCCCAACAATGGTGGATGTGGACCAGGCTTGGCACAAATGCTCAATATGGCCAAATGTGAACACTGGTGGAATTTGCGGAAAATAGACCTTGACATTTTGGAGTTGTAGTTTCTGGGATTTATCGTTCACCTACAATCAAAGAGCATTCTGAATTCCACCAATGCTGGAATTGAAACCAAACTTGGCACACAGAACTTCCATGAACAACAGAAAATACTGGAAGGGTTTGGTGGGCATTGACCTTGAGTTTTGGAGTTGTAGTTCACCTCCATCCATAGAGCACTGTGGACTCCCAACAATGGTGGATCTGGACCAATCTTGGCACAAATGCTCAATATGGCCAAAATGTGAACACTGGTGGAATTTGGGGAAAATAGACCTTGAAATTTGGGAGTTGTAGTTTCTGGGATTTATCGTTCACCTCCAATCAAAGAGCATTCTGAATCCTATCAATGATGGAATTGAACCAAATTTCCCACAGAGAACCCTCATAACCAACAGAAAATACTACATTTTCTTATAGTATTTAATGACCCCTCTGACACCCACTCATGACCCCCCCCCAGGGGTCCCGACCTCTAGGTTGAGAAATGCAGGTCTAAGCATACATGAAGTTTTCTCAAGGCTTCTCAAGTGCCCTCTTGAAACACAACCGTAACCGAATGCGCCAAAAGTTGCCCTAAAATGCACTACAGCATCAGAAGTCCTGCTGGGTGACCTCTGTGTTAGATATGAGTTTCTGTAGCTTCGATCCTGCAACGTGGACCTTTTCTCATGATTTAGTTCTCTAGATAACCATCTTAATGCAGTTGGTCTGTGGGCTAGACAAATCCCTTGTAAGTCAAATGCTTAAAAGAAAACTTCTGACTGAAGGGGAGAATGTGGAATGAATATAATACACATTCAATAAATTATCCAGTTTGTAAAGCTTGGCTGAAACCTCCAAATAATTGAAAACTGGAGGGGATTTTATAAGTGTGCGAAGATTTTTCTCTCTCTCTCCAAGAGCTTTGTTGTTTCATTTCACATTTTATTCCCTCATAACTTTTATGCATATGAAGAACAGAATGACAGAATCTTAGCAGAGCAGAAAATTGCTACCATAAAGCAAAGTTGCCTTTTAATTATTCAGTGGAGATTTCGTCAGCTTTCGAGTTCCTTTCTTAGCGTTTTAAAGAGATCACTCGTTAAAGTTGTGTTTTATGGAAGGCGACTGGGCCGGCTTGAATGTAAACATGACCTTGCTGTTGAAAGGAGCTCGTAACACGCTTAAATGGTTCGGATAATACCAAGAGCAAGAGGCCATTCGAGACATCTGGCCAGGGCTCTTTCAAGATGTGTGTATTTATAACTGCTGAGAAAACCCAAGCCTTTGAAGTTGAGGTTTTATAGAGGCCACGTCTCTCATACGGTTCTCATTTGACACAGTGAGGGATAAAGGGATCCCTTTCCCCAGAACCTGGTTGGGGCAGGAATGGCTAAAGCCTGAGACCAAGTTATTGGGTATTAGAGCAGTTCCTGTAAAATGGCAATGTGGAAGCCAGAAGAAAGATGCGACATTGAGTCATAGAGTTGGAAGACACCACAAGAGACGATTGCAACCTCATTGTGCTTTGGAGGAACACATAACCAGAGCATCCTTGATAGATCCAGCCTGTTTCAAAGCCTCTGTTGTACCCCAGACCAGGAAAAGCCCTCTGACTTTAAACACCACACAGGTGTGTAGAAATGCAATCCATTTATTGAAGATAATTAAAAAGCAGTAATAGTAAAAAGCACTTTAAAGGAATAGGTAAATCCAATTAGGTAGGAAGATAAGCCGGAACAAATAGTCCAGGAAATTAGTCCATCAAAGTTCAGGAAAAACAAAGGCAGAAACTTATATATAGTAAAATCCAAAAACTGGAAACATGAATCCAAGTCACTTAGTACATGATCATAAAATCCAAGAATTAAAAACACGAATCAAAGGCACTTAGCACATGAATCTTTCCAAAGCAAGGCTTCCCAGGAACAGGAATGAAGTCTTGACTTGATTCCAAACAATGCTTCATCTGACTACAGATCCTGTACTTGGGACTTTTATCTCCTCATTATGCTATGTCCCAAGCGGCCAGAAATGGGTTTCGTTTTAGCCTTGAATCGCTTATCATTCTTTCTTTGAGCCTGGTAGAACGCCTAAGCGACTGGTCTGCTTTCCTGTTCTAATAACATCCTGTCTATCTTGCTCATTAATTTCTGCAGCTGGGCCAGGTGCTGAGCTATTCTCAAGTATGGGAATTCTCTGGTAGCAATTCAAGGAGCACACCATCATCCCCACACACTTCAGGGACATTCTCATGAGAAAATACACCTTGAACAGGGGTCTCCTGGTCATTCTCTGCATCAGTATCATTGGAAACACCATTACCCATATGAATCTCATTGTCATCATTCCCCACATCCAAAGCACTGATCCTTGAACACAATCACAGGCTGAACTCCAACAGTCTCCAAAGCAGGAGGCTCCACCAAGGTAGTGTACAGGCAGTCCCTGAGTTACAAACATTCGACTTATAAATGACTTATGGTTAAGAACGGAGGTGAAACAACAGGAAGTGAGAGAAATCTACCCCTTGGAAGGGAAATTTACTCCTCCTGGAGGAGTTATTCTCATAGAGAAAAGATGTCTCCACTGAAGCTTTATGATCAATCCTTGTTTCCACAACAAATCAAATTTTCCAAAATCCAGTGATCACACGGATAGAAAGTGAGGTGGAATCTTCTGAACAGAGGCACATACAGCAAAAAGAAACTCCACAGGGGTGTTCATCCTTTCCTATGTTATCCAAAGCTTATATATCTCTATCTATAAAGGTAAAGGTTTCCCCTTGACATTAAGTCCAGTCGTGTCCGACTCTGGGGCTTGGCGCTCATCTCCATTTCTAAGCTGAAGACCCAGCGTTGTCTGTAGACACCTTCAAGGTCATGTGGCCAGCATGACTTCATGGAGTGCTGTTACCTTCCTATCAATCTACTCACATTTGCATGTTTTCGAACTGCTAGGTTGGCAGAACCTGGAGCTAACAGCGGGACCTCAGGGTTTTAACTCATTGCACCACCGGTGACTCCATCTCTATCTAATCTCTATCTATATCCCTATCTATCTATCTATTTCTTGGCTGAAGTTACACTTAAAAATATACCTGTTGTGACTTACGTACAAACAAATTCAGCTTAAGAACAAACATACAGAACCTTTCTTGTTCATAACTTGGGGACTGCCGACATTCCATTGCCAAACAGCTCTTACCATTAGGAAGTTATTCCAAAAGTTAAACTGGAATCTCTTTTCCCTGAGTTTGCATCCAGTGCTCAATTGTGTCCTTGTCTCTGGAACAGCAGAAAACAAGCTGACTCCCTCTTCACTAGGACATCCTTTCAGATATTTAAGCATGGCCATCAGGTCTCCTCTTAACCTTCTTTTCTCTAAGCTAAATATACCCAGAGCATAATTTTCAGAAATGTTATGATGTCCTTCACCATCTTCTGGACACATTCCCGCTTGTCAATATCCGTCTCAAATTGTGGTACCCAGAACTGGACATGGCATCATTTACATGTGCAGTTGTCAAGCCAGTTGTCACTCATCCTAAGCACCTGTGGGGGAAAGGAAGGGGCCTGAGGCTGTTAGGAATTGTGGGAGTTGGAGTCCAAAACACTTGGAGGGCCGAAGTTTGCCTATTCCTGGTCTAAAGCTTTTGAAAGAGATGAAGGAAAACCTTTCTGTCCCAAAAGTCATAATTTTCTAATCCCAAACTGTGCCTATATGTGTATTGTTTCCAGCCTGAGCCTTACATCAAGTCCCATTGAAATCAATTGAATTCTGTCACAAAGAATGCATGGAATTGGTCATTGAATCTGTATAGCTTCTTTTTAAAATGCCGCCTTTTGTTTCTTCACTTCCGTTTTCCCAGCCCCTGCCATACTACAAGGAGTGCCTATTTTGGAGAGGAAAATAGATTGGATTATTATTTCGTATCCCAAGAGGAGTTTGACAAAATGGTGAAAACGGTAAGGAATGAGTCAGTTGCCTTTCGTCAGAGCTCCCTTTAGGATTTAAGGATAGGGAAATCCCTTTGGGGTTTGCATGGGTGATAAAATCACAAACATTGACAGATATTTCTTAATCTGCCTAGTTGCTTTTAATGGCTTCAACAAAATTTTAAGTACTTTGTTTCTCATCCTTTGCTATGCACAATTGTAAGCCTAAATAATCAATCTAAGCTTTAAAATTGTCGTTTTGAATTTTAATAGAGATATAAAGAGCATTCAATAACATTTGAAATATTGTCAAAAACAGGGTTCTCATGTGTTGCAAAACTGTAATGAAGAAAATCCTAGAGGAATTAAAATCTCCAAAGTTCAAGGTTTTGCACAAGGTCCTGTTTGGCACAAAAGCCAACATTGTATAGGTAGAGAATGGCATGTTTGTGCAGAAAATGCAACTTTGGGGTTGCAAACATTTATTTTGTACAGAAAGTTTTCTGAACTGAAAAATCACAGTTCTGTACCAAAGGTTAAAGGTAAAGGTAAAGGCTTTCCCTGACATTAAGTCTGGTTGTGTCCGACTCTGGGGGATGATGCTCATCTCCATTTCTAAGTCAAAGAGCTGGCATTGTCTGTAGATGCCTCCAAGGTCATGTGGCCAGCATGACTGCATGGAGTGCCATTACCTTCCTGCAGAAACAATACCTATTGAGTTGTTGTAGGTTTTTTCGGGCTATATGGCCATCGTCTAGAGGCATTCTCTCCTGACGTTTCATCTGCATCTATGGAAAGCATCCTCAGAGGTAGTGAGGTCTGTCGGAACTAGGAAAAAGGGTTTTTTTTTCCTGTGGAATGACCAGGATGAGACAAAGGACTCTTGTCTGCTAGAGCTAGGTGTGAATGTTTCAACTGACCACCTTGATTAGCATTTGATAGCCTGGAAGTGCCTGGAGCAATCTTTTGTTGAGAGGTGATTAGATGTCCCTGATTGTTTTCCCTCTGCTATTTTGCTGTTTTAATTTTAGAGGTTTTTTTTAATACTGGTAGCCAGATTTTGTTCATTTTCATGGTTTCCTCCTTTCTGTTGAAATTGTCCACATACTTCTTGTGGATTTCAATGGCTTCTCTGTGTAGTCTGACATGGTGGTTGTGAGAGTGGTCCAGCATTTCTGTGTTCTCCAATAACCTGCTTTGTCCAGGTTGGTTCATCAGGTGCTCTGCTATGGCTGACTTCTCTGGTTGGAGGAGTCTGCAGTGCCTATCATGTTCCTTGATTCATGTTTGGGCAATGCTGCTGCATTTGGTGGTCTCTATGGAGACTTCTTGTCTACAGCTGCATGGTATATGGTGGACTCCTGCAGAAGTGAGAGGATCCCTCTTGTCCTTTGCTGAACGTAGCATTTGTTTGATTTTCTTGGTGGGTCTGTAGATAGTTTGTATGTTGTGTTTCCTCATCAGCTTCCCTATGCGGTCAGTGGTTCCCTTGAGCATCCATTGGCCTGTAGAGCCCAGTTGAGGCGGTTCAGTTCATCTTGGATGAGGTGGGGTTTGCAGATGCTTCAAAACTGCAAGTTTTGGTGATTCATAGCAAGAAGAAGAAAGATACAATTATCTATTCTGGCTTGAGGGAATTAAATATACAAAGATTTATTTTCGTCGAATAATAGAAAACCACTGTGGTCAACAATGCAGCTCCAACTAAGTGCAAGTGGATCTCCCCCATCCCCTTATCACTCTTTTCTTTCATTCCAGGGGCAGTTTATTGCTACTTTTAAATATAGCGGTTTCTACTACGGACTGGGTCGAGACACCATTGAATCCATTGCTCGGGAAGGACTCGCTACTTGCGTTCATATGGAAATAGAGGTGAGGGTGTTCCCTGAGTATAGGAATGTCTGCTGACACTAGTGACATTTCTGTCCCTTATCTCAGTTCCAAACAAGTCTGTGTAATTGGGTTTATGTCATGATCTGATGGGAACTAGGCCTGTGGCAAAGAGGAATGGTGGATTGGAAGACCAAAAACAGGACAGAGATATGGAGAAAGAAGCATGACAACAATAAACATTGAGTCCTGAGAATATGAAACTTTGTATGGCATGGCCTCTTGGAGGTTTATGCCAGAGCCTGGAAAAGTTATGTTCGTGACAACAATTCCCAGAATCCCCTACAATCAAATTATCTAGTTAGATGTAGTTGAAGTGTAATCATAGTACCACACTTGTGCAGTGTGAAAAGGTCTTGTGTTAGGGTCTCTTCCTTAGAATCATAGAATCAAAGAGTTGGAAGAGACCTCATGGGCCATCCAGTCCAACCCCCTGCCAAGAAGCAGGAATGTTGCATTCAAATCACCCCTGACAGATGGCCATCCAGCCTCTGTTTAAAAGCTTCCAAAGAAGGAGCCTCCACCACACTCCGGGGCAGAGAGTTCCACTGCTGAACGGCTCTCACAGTCAGGAAGTTCTTCCTCGTGTTCAGATGGAATCTCCTCTCTTGTAGTTTGAAGCCATTGTTCCATTGCATCCTAGTCTCCAGGGAAGCAGAAAACAAGCTTGTTCCCTCCTCCCTGTGGCTTCCTCTCACATATTTATACATGGCTATCATATCTCCTCTCAGCCTTCTCTTCTTCAGGCTAAACATGCCCAGCTCCTTAAGCTGTGCTGATTATTGTTATTATGTTTGTTTATACACTGCTTTCTCTCCCCACAAAGACACTCAAAGCACCCTACATTAAAAGCATTTCAATACCATTTAGAATCTACAAATATACAAACATTAAAACAGCATTAAATGTCATTGGTACGTATTGCCGACTCTTTCCCACACCTACTGTTTTCCAAGCTTGTAGTCACTGCACTAAAAAAATATTTTGCCTGGCTTGGCTCCAGTACTGGGAGTAAGTCCAGTTAAGATTAGGGTTTTTTTTTCCCTATGTCTTGGCCCTTTTTGGGGAAGGAACGAGATTGGCTGAGTTAAGAGGCAGTCTTCCCTAGCAGAGCTTTGCAGAGAAATGTGCCAAATCTCTTACGTATCCCTCTGAGACTATTTTCACTACAATGCAAGTGAGAAGGCAACATTTAAATTATATGCTTGACGAGTTTATTGTCTGCATCCACATATATATTCTCAATAGACATATAAGTTTGCTAACTAAATAGGAAAACATTTCAGGTAGATGAGATCCGAGGATCCATGGCTTATCCATCTTTAAAGAAGGAGGAGGGAGAGAGGGAAGACCACAGACACGGGTTTTTATTTCCAAATCACATGGTCTGCATGCTTAGATAAGTCTATCATTGATAATAATTTATTATAATCTATCTCCAAACAAAATGAAATCTTGAAAAGTAGAAATATAATAGAAACATTCAGCAATAGTGGGTGGTGGCTCCCATTTCAGTGGAGCAGCAAATCCATGTGTGGTTTTGTTCAGCACCTTGGAAAGCTCCTTTAAGGCTATCAAAAACCTGGAACACTATACTAACAACATAGGAAATACTAGCCACTACATGCATACAGGAAGCCCAGTACTGCTTAAATCTGCAATTCCTCTAATAGCTAAACAAATAACTATCTAAATAGGATAACATTTCAAGTAAGGGAGTTTTGATCTGATCTCACTGGGAATCTGGTGTCCAGTTTTAGACACTACAATTCAAGAAGGATATTTTATATATATTTATCGTGTCATCAGCAACCATACCATTGTATTACACTTCTAACAGAACAAAACAAACACACAGATTAAAAAGAAAAGAAAAACACACAGATTTTGCAAATTTGGTAGTTGGTTAAATGTCCTTTGACCAGTATCTGGCCACTTGGAGTGCCTCTGGTGTTGCCGCAAGAAGGTCCTCCATTGTGCATGTGGCAGGGCTCAGGGCATTGCAGCAGGTGGTCAGTGGTTTGTTCTTCTCCGCACTCGCATGACGAGGATTCCACCCTGTAGCCCCATTTCTTAAGATTGGCTCTGCATCTCGTGGTGCCAGAGCGCAGTCTGTTCAGCGCCTTCCAAGTCGCCCAGTCTTCTGTGTGCCCAGGGGGGAGTCTCTCATCTGGTATCACCCATGGATTGAGGTGCTGGGTTTGAGCCTGCCACTTTTGGACTCTCGCTTGCTGAGGTGTTCCAGCGAGTGTCTCTGTAGATCTTAGGAAAACTATTTCTTGCGACCAGGTAAACCACCGCCTCCTCCTGAGAAAAATGTATAATATCACAAAGGACGACCACCTCACCTGCCTCATAGGAAACCTGCTACAAAACAGGAGCTTTTTTGTTGAGTTCCAGGGCCAGAGAAGCTGATGGCGGAAACAGAAGAACGGCCTGCCTCAGGGGAGCGTGCTTGCTCCATCCATGTTCAACATCTACACAAATGACCAGCCACTGCCAGAAGGGACAGAGAGTTCATCTATGCTGATGATCGTGCCATCTCACTCAAGCAGGGAGCTTTGAGATGGTTAAAAAGAAGCTCTCCGAAGCTCTAAGTGCTCTTACTGTCTATTACAGGGAAAACCAACTGATCCCTAATCCATCTAAAACACAGACATGCACCTTTCACCTTAAGAACAGACAAGCATCCCAAGCTCTGTGGATTACCTGGGAAGGAATCCCACTGGAGCATTGCAGCACACCCAAATACCTGGGAGTCACTTTGGACCGTGCTCTGACCTACAAGAAGTACTGCCTGAACATCAAGCAAAAAGTGGGCGCTAGAAACAAGAAGGATATTGACAAGCTGGAAATCATCTGGAGATGGACAACCAACATGATTAAAGGTCAAGAAGCCCTGAATCTCTTTGAGGATTGACTTAGGGAGCTGTCTATGTTTAGCCCAGAGAAGAGAAGGTTGAGTGGGGACATGATACCCAGGTTTAAATATCTGAAAGGATATTTATTTATTTATTTATTTACACCATTTCTACCCTGCCCTTCTCACCCCCAAGTGGGGACTCAGGGCAGCTAGCACAGGCAACAATTCAATGCCAACAGTATCAATAACAACAATATAAAATCCTATTACATAACCGTTAAAACAGTGATATTAATTAAAATTAAATAATCAGATAGAACAAATCACAAATCACAAGTCATATAGCCGTTTCCAATTGTCATAACAATCCAATGGTCCGAGTTCAAGTGCTGCTGTGCTCACTAGCCAAAGGCCTGGCTCCAAAACCACATCTTTAGTTTTTTCCTAAAAGTAAGGAGGAAGGACGCTGATCTAATCTCGCTGGGGAATGAATTCCACAAGCGTGGGGTCACCACCGAGAAGGCCCTGTCCTTCGTCCCCACCAGATGCATTTGAGACGTTGGTGGGACCGAGAGCAGGGCCTCCCCAGTAGATCTTAAATTACGAGGGAGAGAGAGAGTTACGTTCGGATAAGTAAGCTGGGCCGGAGCCGTATAGAGTTGAGATATATAGAGAGAGAGGTGGGAGGGAGCAAACATTGAAAGAAAAGAGGTGTCTGCAAGATTGGCCTAGTATTTTGCAATGCAAAGAATGTCGAGGAAAGGATAATTGAGTGGAATGGCTCCATGGATGGTTCGTAAGGAGAGATACAATTGGACAGGTAAGTTGGGCCAGAACCATTTAGGGCTTTATAGGCTAAAGCCAGCACTTTGAATTGTGCTCGGTAGCAAACTGGCAGCCAGTGGAGCTGGCGCAACAGCGGAGTTATATGCTCCCTGAGTGCTGCTCCTGTTAGAAACTTGGCTGCTGCCCACTGGGCCATTTGAAGCTTCTGAACAGTCTTCAAAGGCAGCCCCATGTAAAGTGTGTTGCAGTAGTCTATATGGGATGTAACCAGAGCGTGGACTACCATGGCGAAGTCAGACTTCCCAATTCTCTGCCAAAGAGTGCTGGTGCTTCACCAAACTCAGGATAGCATAGCATTCAGCCATATGACGCCCCTCAAAGAAGAGCTCCAGGTGCAGCTTCTGAAGCAGCTTCCCTTTTTGCTTTGTCTCAGCATTAGCATTATTTTGGCAAGTGAGCATTAGATTGAATAAACACGGTAATTTGAGTTTAATCCATTTGCCCCCAATCTTTAATTCTTCATCATTGTTTGGAAGTCAAAATTCATACAGAAATGATTCAGAATAAAAGTCTTCTAAATCTGGTTAGCAACAGTTTGGAAGACCCAAACTTGACATCACTGGTTAATGAACATTTAGCACCTTTTTTTGCATCGATGTAAATTTTCATTCATGATTAAACAAGTCTGGAATCACGAAATGTGTGAACAAAAGCCAACTTAGCGCCTTCTCTCTCAAAGGGTGTGAGAAGCTTGAAGAATTCCTACTTTGAGCCACGCTACATCCTGTTGATCCCAATGGACAAAGAGAAATATACCAGCCACCTGAGAAGGAAGGGGCTGTTCAGCCGGCCAGAGATCGAGGAAGCGGTCAATAGGGTGGACATGTACATCAAATTGAACCAGGACTGTCCAGGCTTCTTTGATGCAGTCTTCAGCATAGGTTAGTCAGGCCTTTCAGAAACTTGGTCTCCTGTTCCTGATGCTGACCACACAATCTTCCCTCAAAACAAACAGCTGAAATGGCTAAACAGTTGGTTGTTCTAACTAATTGGGTTGAAGGTGAGGTGTTGGAACATGCACCAACACCCAAATGATGTGGAGAACATGTCCACAAGGGCCATAGGGAAGAACATGAGATGTTCAATCACAACTCAGACTTTATAATCCATCAAATTCTATCACTTGTTTTCTCAAAATGTCCAGACTCACACACACAAAGAGGAAGTCAAATTTTCAGGGAGGGTCTTCTCTGTGTGGCTGACACTTTGTGATGATACAAATGACCATGTGAAGAACCACAATCAAGCAACCCACTCCTCTGGCATTAGAACCTGGTTAGGATTTTGCCAGTACTCTGATATGGACAATGGAATGATTCTTCCATTTTCCTTATCAGAGCATTGGCACATTCTTTTTCAAACCACAACTTCTAGAATCCTTTCATTAGTAAAGTCATTGTGACTTTGAGAGGTATAGGCCAAATGGTCACTTTTCCAAGCTGTGGTCTACCCAAAAGATATTTAAAGAGGGAAGCCAGCAGCCGTTTATGTATCTCAATGCCTCTTTGTGCAGCGGGTTGTTGTAGTCAGTGCTTTCAAACTATTATTTTATTGTTATTTACAGCATTTATATTCCACCCTTCTCACCCCGCAGGGGACTCAGGGCGGATTACAATGTACACATATATGGCAAACATTCAATGCCAATTTTGACATACAACATATACAGACATAGACAGAGGCTATTAAACTTTTTCTGGCTGCCAGGGGAACTGTCGCTTTCATCGTCCATCTGCGACACTGATGAAGTACTTCCGCATTCCCTGCATTCTTCCCCGCTGGAATGCTTTGCTGGAGGCTTTTTTATGGCCTCATAAATTAGTTAATTTAGCCTCCCCACACTTTAAGGTGGTACCTTATTTTCCTACTTGACAGATGCAACTGTCTTTCGGGTTGCAAAGGTCGACAACAGGCTACACAATGGGTTGGAAACCCACTCCAACCCGGGCTGGCTTTCAACTCATGACCTTTTGGTCAGAGTGATCTTAATGCAGCTGATACTCAGCCAGCTGCGCCACATTGGATAGACCTGATTCAAGCCCTACTTTAGCCTTCAAGGTCAATAAAAGACTTAGAGCCAGCCTCAACCTAATTTGGCTTGTTAGAAGAATACATTTAAGGGGATCCATGTATCCCACCTGCAGTCATGCCAGCCACATGACCTTGGGGACGTCTACGGACAACACTGGCTCTTCAGCTTAGAAATGGAGATGAGCACCACCCCACAAAGTCAGACGTGACTAGACTCAATGTCAGGGGAAACTTTTGCCTTTACTATGCATCCCACCTTGGGTTCTTTGGGAGGCAAAAGGGCATCATATAAATGTGACAGATAAATCAGGGGTTGGAATCGTGAAGGTCTCAGAGGCTGTTGAACTGCAACTCCCAGCAATGTCTCGATGCTGAGGACTTCTGGGAATTGTAATCCAGTTGCTTATGAATGGCTGCATTATTCCTACCACTGAGATGAATAGTAAGAGCAGGGCAATTTTTTTTCTTGGCAGGATTTGTTCAGATGGGATTTGCCTTTGCCCTCCTCTTACACTTAAAGTGGTGGTTCCCAACCTGTGGGTCCCCAGGTTTTTTGGTCTACGACTCCCAGAAATCCCAGCCAGTTTACCAGCTGTTAGGATTTCTGGTAGTTGAAGACCAAAACATCTGGGGACCCACAGGTTGTGAATCACTGACTTAAAGAATCTATTTACTCACGTCACCCAGAGGGTTTCCCTGGCCGAGTGCCCATATGAACCCACTAGCCCAGTCCTACACTCAAACATATAAAAAGTCATCAACAAACCATTTCAAAACTATAATCTGAATTAGCTCTTCCAGAAGAGACTGGTCTTTATTGCTGATCTTCACTACTGCTCTTTATAATGTCCAGATCTTTTCATCCCCTCCAAACACCCATCCCTCAATGCACAGATGATTATGAGGAAGCCTTCACCAAGCTGTGTAACCTTCTTGAAGAGTTCCTGGGACTGTCACAACCTTCTGAATCTGGGCTCATGGCTCCTGGATCAGACAGCTCTTGCCTTTCAGGTACTAAGTATGATCTGGCAGAGCTGCTACCTATGAGCAAGCGCGATCAGCAGCCCCATTGGCTTGCAGGAAATGAGAAACATGTCATCAGCAATTGCCTCCTCTTCCAAGGCTTTGCACTCTCATTTCCTCCATATTCTAAACTTGACTGCGATTTGGCTTTAAACCAGGGAATTTTTACCCCATGGGACTAATCTATGCCAAAATCCTGCTGGTTTGTGGAAGCTCCCCTATGGAGGAGCTTAGGGAGGAAGAAGCCATTGGAGAGGAAAGAGAGATGTGAGCTTGTAGAAGCCAAGGGGAAGATATAGTGGAAGCTCAGGGGGCATGGCAGTAGATCAGTGGTTCCCAACCTTTTTTTTTTTTTTACCAGGAACCACTGTGACCAGGGAAAGCAACTGAACTAAGCAGAGAAGAAAGGAGGAAAGTTGGGGAAGAGATACGAACTGGGACATTTTACAAGCAGCTGAAAAAGTGGGACAATAGGGGGGTTGATCTGGATTGTCCCTGATAAAATGGAATAGTCAGGGAAATATGTGCTGGGGAAAGCATTTAATTTAGTTGTACAATAGCACAATGGGTTGTTGTAGGTTTTTTGGGCTGTATGACCATGTTCTAGAAGCATTCTCTCCTGATGTTTTGCCTGCATCTGTGGCAAGCATCCTCTGAGGATGCTTGCCACAGATGCAGGTGAAACGTCAGGAGATAATGCTTCTAGAACATGGCGGTACAGCCCAAAAAAACCTACAACAACCCAGTGATTCCGGCCTTGAAAGCCTTCAACAATACAATAGCACAATGGCAATAAAGCTATTCTATCTATCTATCTATCTATCTATCTATCTATCTATCTATCTATCTCAGTGGTTCTCAACCTGTGGGTCCCCAGATATTTTGGCCTACAACTCCCAGAAATCCCAGTCAGTTTACCAGCTGTTAGGATTTCTAGGAGTTAAAGGCCAAAACATCTGGGGACCCACAGGTTGAGAACCACTGATCGATCTATCTATCATCTGTCTGTCTGTCTATCTGTCTGTCTGTCTGTCTGTCTGTCTGTCTGTCTGTCTGTCTATCAATCATCTATCTATCTATCGCAAATTCTAGAGAAGCATTGTGGCCAATATCTATGAATGGGCCTGTCCATTCTTCCGTGAATCTAATGCAGTGGTTCCTGGCCTTTTTTTTTCTACCAGCGACCACTTGACCAGGGACCACTCTCCAACATTAGTAAAGAAAGGATTACAAATCAGTTTTTGGTCAACTTTAGATTCAGTTTGGTTATTTGGGGTGCTGATTCAGAAAACTGCATTGGATAGACCACATCAGCTCTAGTTTCTGATACAGAACATATGCCATCTAGTAGTCAACATCTGCTCACCCACAGAAAACCATATTTAATAAGTCTCAGCACTATAAGAGGGTTTCAAGAGACCAGTCGGTCTTGTTCCAACAGTGTAGTAATGGTGAGGCCACGGACCATATTTTAGTTCTTGTGGACCACTGGTGGTCCATGGATAACAAGTTGGGAACCACTGATTCAATGGCTTGAGATGCACCTTATGAATGGGCCTGTCCATTCTTCCATGAATTTAATGCAGTGGTTCCTAACCTTTTTTTGACCCGGGACCACTTGACCGGGGACCACTCTCCAACATTAGTACCAAAAGGGTTAAGAATTGGTTTTTGGTCACGTTTTTAGGGCATGTGAGCCAAAAGTTTAGATTTGGTTTGTTCATTTGGGTTGCTGATTCAGAAAATTGCATTGGATAAACCACATCAGCTCTAGTTTCTGATACAGAACATATGCCATCCAGTAGTCACCATCCGCTCGCCCACAGAAAACCGTATTTCATGAACCTCGGCACCATACAAGGGTTTCACAAGACCAGTCGCTCTTGTTGCAACGGTGAGGCCACGGACCATATTTTAGTTCTTGCGGACCACTGGTGGTCCATGGATCACAGGTTGGGAACCACCACAGTAGATGAAGGATCAAGCAAGTAAGAATGGGTGTATTATATTTTTTCATGCGTGTGTAAAGTTTTCAGGCATTGTTCCATGCTCTCCATAATGGTATAACTGATTTCGCTGTGGCCAAGAAGAGTCATGGAGATGGAGTGAACTCCAAGGGCTCTCTAGTCAACAGCCTACCACACAGGAATCTACAACTAAAGTACTCCTGAGAGATGACCATCCAACTTCTATTTAAAAGCCTCCCAAGTAGGAGAGCCCCCCATCCTCTGAGGCAATCTATTCCAGTTCCAATCAGGAAGTGCTTCTTAAAGTTTAGGTGGAATTTCTTTGCTGGGCATTTCTTTCTTTTTTCTTTTGAACATTTTTACCCTGCCCTTCTCAACCCCTGGGGGGACTCAGGGCAGCTTCCAATTGGCAACAATTCAATGCCGCTTCATAAAATACAAATATCAAGTAGAACAATTAAAAACATGAACATTAAAATAAAAGTTAAACAGTATACTTACGATCGATTTAGCTATTGCCCATCTGGTAGTTATTTATCTAATGATTACTCCGCTTCACTTACCCAATTCCACTGCCAAGCCATAGTCAAATATTATCCTCTTAGATTCATAGAATCAAAGAGTTGGAAGAGACCTCATGGGCCATCCAGTCCAACCCCATTCTGCCAAGAAGCAGGAATATTGCATTCAAATCACCCCTGACAGATGGCCATCCAGCCTCTGTTTAAAAGCTTCCAAAGAAGGAGCCTCCACCACACTCCAGGGCAGAAGTTCCACTGCTGAACGTCTCTCACAGGAAGTTCTTCCTAATGTTCAGATGGAATCTCCTTTCTTGTAGTTTGAAGCCATCATTCCGCCATTCGCCTCCTAAAGAGCCTGATCTAGGGGATGCTGGGAGCTGTAGTCCAGAAGAGAGTGTGGGTATGTTATTGTGTGGGGGTTTTTTTGTTGGGGGAGTCATTTTTGCGCAAGTGCTGTAACATCTTTTTGGGGTTTTTTTTGGGTTTTTATGTCCCCTTCTGCTGTGTTTTTCAGTGTTTTTATGAGTGATGGTCACTCGTTGGCCTGAGAGGTGTATTGTGTCCAAATTTGGTGTCAATTCGTCCAGTGGTTTTTGAGTTATGTTAATACTACAAACTAACATTACATTTTTATTTATATAGATGTCAAAAGCAACTGGCAAATAATGATGAGACCAAAATGTACACAACATAGACAGGTTGGGTTGTTGTAGGTTTTTCGGGCTATATGGCCATGTTCTAGAGGCACTCTCTCCTGACGTTTCACCTGCATCTATGGCAAGCATCCTCAGAGGTAGTGAGGTTGGGACCCCTTTTAGATTGTACAGTAATTTATGTAGGTTTCCCCCCTATCATAAGCCTTGCTATTTCTTATGAACCTTCCATAAAATCTTGATAAAACAGGAAAGAGGATGTGGGATTAGATACCTGCTCCCCATTGTCCTTTAACCTGATTACCCGAAGGCCTGGTCCCAGAACCATGATTTTACCTTCTTTCTGAAGGTGAGGAGGGGTGACGATGATCTAATTTCCCCGGGAAGCGAATTCCACAGGCGGGGGGCTACCACTGAGAAGGCCCTGTCCCTCGCCCCCACCAAATGTGTTTGAGACAAAGGTGGGGCTGAGAGCAGGGCCTCCCCAGAGGATCTTAAGCTCCGAGATGGGGCGTAGAAGGAGATACTTCGGACAGGTACGCTGGACCGGAGCCGTATAGGGTTTTATAGGTCAAAACCAGTACTCGGAATTGAATTGGCAGCCAGTGGAGCTGACACAACGGGGGTGGTATGCTCCCTGTATGACGCTCTAGTGAGTAGTCTAGCTGCCTCCCGTTGGACTAATTGCAGTTTCCGAACAGTCTTCAAAAGCAACCTCACGTAGAGCACATTGCAGTAATCTATTCGGATTGTGACAAGAGCATGGACCACCGTGGCCAGATCTGACTTCCCACAGTATGGGCGCAGCTGGTGCACAAGTTTTAACTGTGCAAAAGCTCTCCTGGCCACCGCTGAGACCTGGGGTTCCAGGCTCAGTGATGAGTCCAGTTCCGAGCACAATTCAAAGTGCTGGTTTTGACCTAGAAAACCCTATACGGCTCCGGCCCAGCGTACCTGTCCGAACGTATCTCCTTCTACATCCCACCTCGGAGTTTAAGATCTTCTGGGGAGGCCCTGCTCTCGGCCTCACCTCTATCACAAGTGAGGTTGGTGGGGAGGGGGAGCAGGGCCTTCTCGGTGGTGGCACCTTGCCTGTGGAATTCGCTTCCTGGGGAAATTAGGTCATCAACATCCCTCCTCTCTTTTAGAAGGAAACTAAAAACCTGGATATGGGACCAGGCCTTTGGGTAATCTGGCAGACAGACAAAGGACAATGACGACTAGATCTGGATAGGATTATGACAATGCGGTATGAATTTACGGATTTTGAGCTTGGCGAATGTTGGTTTTTATTAGTTGTACTGTAAAGCTGGATTGTTTTAATTGTTTTATCATTGTTGCTGCTATGTATTTATCTTACTATTGTGTATTGCTGGCATTGAATTGTGCCTTTTGTAAGCCACCCTGAATCCCCCTTCGGGGGTTGAGAAGGGCGGGGTAGAAATACTCAAAATAAATAAATAAATAGCTGTGAACCTGGGTCTTCAGGGGGAGTGTAACCCCATCCAACACAGGCTGTAACCCTAAGCCCTGTTCGGCCTTACGACTGACCAGTAGGACCTCTGTCTTGTCTGGATTCAGTTTCAATTTGTTAGCTCTCATCCAGTCCGACACAGCAGCTAGACACCGGTTCAAGGTCTGGACAGCCTCCTTGGTGACAGGTGAGAAGGAGTGACGGATTTGGATGTCATCCACATAGAGATAACACCTCGTTCCGAAACTCCGGATTTGCAGTTGGAGGACTCCATCTTTGGACGATAAAGGAGATTTAGCCGACGTTCTTTTTTCAGGAGGCCTTAGGGCATGTGAGCCAAAAGTTCACAAAATCCAAACTTTCTTTTTAATGTCCTAATTGTGGGGGGCAAAGGAACAGGAGGAAAGCGCCTTTTCCTCATCATCATGAGTTTGGCCATAAACCATCTGATCTTCCTTCAAGGGGCTGTTAATGGCCTGTAATGTCTTGCTGTCCCATCAATTTGCATTTCCTCGCCAGTCGCAGCAACTTCATTAAGACTGCTGAGTCGAGGCAATTTTGCTCTCCATAAAAGTAACTTTCAAATTTATTATGCTTCATTAAATTCATTTAGAGCTTCATTTGTAGGTGTTACGAATAAATGTAATGATCTTGTTTCGGGAGAGAGAGAGAGAGATCCTCTTTCCTTTATGGATGATGCAGAATTATTATTATTTTATTTTTATTTTTTCAACGAAACTTGCCTCGGGGTTGGTGCTTGATTCGAACATTTGCAATGAGGTTGTAATAAGGGAGGCTGGTTGTTGGATATTATGGGAGGCTATTAAAACCTTTCTCTCCGTCTCCTTTTTTTAATGAACCTCCAAGAGTTTTTCTTAATGGACAGAGCGAGGACATTGGGAGGGATGGAAGCAGAGATCAAGGCAGCGATTAAAATGGCATAATTGCTGCCCGTGGTCACCACTATCCAAGTCATTTTCATTCTGGTGATGGGGAGGAATCAAAACGATGTTTAGAAATACCATTCATTTGTGCAGTAGCCCTGCTGAAAGTAATTTGCATAGTTTCTTTTCATTTTAATAGAAGTTTTGTAGATTTTCATCGTGATTGTATGCCTTCTACTCTGCCAAAGTCCTGGAAACCTAAAGCTTGAACAGTTGCATTTTACTAAAATTAAAATATTCCAGGTAGCCTTGTTGTGATGGGGTTTGCAATCCTATACTCAAGTCTGCCCAGGTATCAGCCCAGGTATCAGCCCAATGGAAACACTTGGGTTTTCTTTTGAGTAGATAAAGGATAGTATTTCATTGTAAAGTGTGAGTGCCTAAGAGTGTTGTGCTAACCTACTTCCTATACATCTGTGTCAGTGGTTCCCACCCTGTGGACTGGATATTGAGATGTCCTCCACTTGTCTGCACATAATGCAGGATCTCCAGCTAGAGCAGTGGTTCCCCACCTGTGGTCCGTGGACCACCAGTGGTCCACAAAAACGAAAATATGGTCCACGGCCTCACCATTACTACACCATTGCCTCGAGACCACACAGCAACGAGAGTGTCTGGTCTCATAATAGTGTCGAGGCAATGGGGATGTCGAGAGGGGAGAGGCTGGCTACCCACAAAAGATTACTACTACCACATCAGCTCTAGATTATTTAATATGGTTTTCTGTGGGCAAGCAGATGGCAGCTACTGGAAGGCATACGTTCTGTATCAGAAACTAGAGCTGATATGGTCTACCCAATGCAATTTTCAGAATCAGCATTCTAAAGCAATCTAAAGTTGATCAAAAACTGATTCATAACCCTTTTGGTACTAATGTTGGAGAGTGGTTCCTAGTCAAAGTGATCCCTGGTCAAGTAGTCCCTGGCCAAAGTGGTCCCTGGTGAAGTGGTCGCTGGTCAGGTGGTCCCTGGTCAAAGTGGTCGCTGGTCAAGTGGTCCCTGGTCAAGTGGTCCCTGGTCAAAGTGGTCCCTGGTCAAGTGGTCCCTGGTCAAGTGGTCCTTAGTCAAAGTGGTCTCTTGTCAAGTGGTCACTGATCAAGTGGTCACTGGTCAAAGTTGTCCCTGATCAAGTGGTCCCTGGTCAAAGTGGTCCTTGGTCAAAGTGGTCCCTGGTCAAAGTGGTCCCTGGTCAAGTGGTCCCTTGTTAAAGTGATCCCTGGTCAAGTGGTCCCTGATCAAAGTGATCCCTGGTCAAGTGGTTGCTGGTCAAGTAATCACTAGTCAAAGTGGCCCCTGGTCAAAGTAGTCCCTGATCAAAGTGGTCCCTGGTCAAAGTGGTCCCTGGTCAAAGTGGTCCCTTGTCAAATGGTCCCTGATCAAAGTGGTCCCTGGTCAAAGTGATCCCTGGTCAAATGGTCCCCGGTGAAAGTGGTCCCCGGTCAAAGTGACACCTGGTCAAGTGGTCCCTGTACAAAGTGGTCCCTGGTCAAGTGGTCCCTGGTCAAAGTGGTCTCTGGTCAAAGTGGTCCCAGGTCAAATGGTCCCTGGTCAAAGTGGTCCCTGATCAAAGTGGTCCCTGGTCAAAGTGGTCCCTGGTGAAATGGTCCCTGGTCAATGTGGTCCCTGGTGAAATGGTCCCTGGTCAATGTGGTCCCTGGTCAAGTGGTCCTTGGTCAAAGTGGTCCCTGGTCAAAGTGGTCCCTGGTCAAAGTGGTCCCTGGTGATATGGTCCCTGGTCAAGTGGTCCCTGGTCAAGGTGGTCCCTGGTCAAGGTGGTCCCTGGTCAAAGTGGTCCCTGATCAAAGTGGTCCCTGGTGATATGGTCCCTGGTCAAGTGGTCCCTGGTCAAGGTGGTCCCTGGTCAAAGTGGTCCCTGGTCAAGTGGTCCCTGGTCAAAGTGGTCCCTGGTGAAATGGTCCCTGGTCAAGTGGTCCCTGGTCAAAGTGATCCCTGGTCAAAGTGGTCCCTGGTCAAAGTGGTCCCTGGTCAAGTGGTCTCTGGTCAAGTGGTCCCTGATTAAAGCGGTCCCTGGTCAAAGTGGTCCCTGGTCAAGTGGTCCCTGGTCAAAGTAATCCCTGGTCAAGTGGTCCGTGGTCAAAGTGGTCCCTGGTCAAGTGGTCCCTGAGCAAGTGGTCCCTGGTCAAGTGGTCCCTGGTCAAAGTGGTCCCTGAGCAAGTGGTCCCTGGTCAAGTGGTCCCTGGTCAAGTGGTCCTTTGTCAAAGTGGTCCCTGGTCAAAGCGGTCCCTGGTCAAGTGGTCTCTGGTCACAAAAAAGATTGGGAACCATGAATCTATGCGAAGTTTCCAGGTTTGGGATAATGACAAAACACACCGCATGTTGGAAAGGAGTAGATAATGATTTTCTGAACAGTGATCTCCAACCCTCTTCTATGGATAAGAAGAGGTCGTAGGAGCAGTCCCAGTTCTTAATAAGGAAAAGCCATTCATCAGTATAATGAATTGCCTCAAGGGGAGGGGGTGTCAATTCTTCTTCTTTGGAGGTCTTTTAAGAAGGCTTTTGTGGCTTATTTGGGTTTGTGGATACCTCCATGGCATTGGGTTGGACTAGATTGCCCTTGCAGTCCCTTTCAGTTCTAAGGTTATGATTCTGTCGAATAATGTACCGGGAATTCCTTTCCATTGAGATAAGAGAGCACTTTCAGGGCCAGTTGCCTTCTGCCTACTTTTGATTGAAGCCAAAGATTGAACGGGTTACTTCTTTGAAAGTAAGTAAGGCAGGAAACACATTACCAGCTTGGGTAAGGCTGCTCTTTTTTTTAAAGGCCCAGAGATGGCACGCAATACCCTCGATATCAGAGGAATGGCTGAGATATCGCCGTCGCCCCCTCTCCATGAATTTTTGGACTCCTCTGCCAAAAACTACGCTGCCATCATAGCAGCAAAGCTTTCAGCACAGAAGACACCAGTGGTAAGTAAGAGAAAAAGAAGGCTCTCAATGGTTAGTTATATCTAAAGCCCATGTTTCCTTTTAAAAAGGGTCACCTGTAAGCATCTTAAGTCAATATAAAGCTGGCATGGGCAAACTTGGACCTTCAGTGTTTTGGACTTCAGTTCCCACAATTATGGGAGTTGAAGTCCAAAACACTTGGAGGGAGAGCCCAAGTTTTCCCATGCCTGGTATAAAGCAATATGGTTTTCTTTAATGATCCCTGAAGTGAGGAAATAAACAATGTAGTGAATTTATTGTCGAAGGCTTTCATGGCTGGAATCACAAGGTTCTTGTGGGTTTTTTCGGGCTATATGGCCATGTTCTAGAGGCATTTTCTCCTGACGTTTCGCCTGCATCTATGGCAAGCATCCTCAGAGGTAGTGAGGTCTGTTGGAATTAGGAAAATGGGTTTATATATCTGTGGAATGACTGGGGTGGGGCAAAGAGCTCTTCTCTGCTGGAGCTAGGTGTGAATGTTTCAGCTGACCACCTTCATTAGCATTTGAAGGCCTGGCTGAGCCTGGAGGAATCTTTTGTTGAGAGGTGTCAAGATGTGCCCGGTTGTCTCCTCTCTGCTGTTTCGCCGCTCCACAAACGGGGTGAATGCCCATGCATCATCTGAGCTCCAGGCTCAGCCAGGCCTTCAAATGCTAGTGAAGGTGGTCAGCTGAAACATTCACACCTAGCTCCAGCAGAGAAGAGCTCTTTGCCCCACCCCAGTCAGTCCACAGATATATAAACCCATTTTCCTAATTCCAACAGACCTCACTACCTCTGAGGATGCTTGCCATAGATGCAGGCGAAACGTCAGGAGAAAATGCCTCTAGAACATGGCCATATAGCCCGAAAAAACCCACAAGAACCTAACGTAGTGAATTGCTCAACAGTTTGGTAGATTATTCCTAAAAGGGCCCAAATATGTCGATATCTTGGTGATCCAATTTAAGAGGTAGAAACTTTCATTAGAACAACAAAGGAACAATATACCACAGGACATTGTCAGATCTTATGGATATTAAGTGCACTATAGATTAATAGGCAGCGCAATTCAAATGATGCATGGGCTTTCACCCCATTTGTGTGTTGAAGGCAACTTCCGGACTTCTTGCATGGGTTTCCCCCATCGGCCTATCCATCATAACATCTCCAGCCACCCTTTGTATTGTTCTCCCCTCGGAACAACCTTGAGAGTGCTGCAAATTTACATTGGTGCCTCATAACACAACACCCACACCCCATCATCCAGCATATATACGCATAGCTGTGTAAGTGAATATAGGAGCAGATACACAAATAATTCAGGGAGATACAACATTTTGGATTTCTGGGTGTACTCTTGGGCTTAGTGTTGAGCCTAGAGTCCCATGTTTCTGTAGTAGTCAGGAGTGCCTTTGCACACTTGAAACTTATGCACCATTCTGTGAGAGTTTGGATCCAGCCATGGCGGTACATCCCCCCGGTGGTGCAGCAGGTTAAACTGCTGAGCTGCAGAACTTGCTGACCAAAAGGTCATCAGCTCGAATCTGGGAAGTGGGTGAGCTTCCGCTGTCAGCCCCAGCTTCTGCCAACCTAGTAATTTGAAAACATGCAAATGTGAGTATTTATTTATATTTATTTACATCTTTTATATTCCACCCTTCTCACCCCGCAGGGGACTCCGGGCGGATTACAGTGTACACATATATGGCAAACATTCAATGCCAATTTTTGACATACAAACATATACAGACATACACAGAGGCTATTTAACTTTTTCTGGCCGCCAGGGGAGCTGTCACTTTCATCGTCCATCTGCGACGCTGATGAAGCACTTCCGCATTCCCCGCATGCTTCCCCGCGGAATGCTTTGCTGGAGTCTTCTTTATGGCCTCATAAATCAGTTAATTTAGGAGTAGATCACATACTCCACATAGGTTCCGCTTCTGAGGGAAGGAAACAGCGTTCCATGCAGTCATACTGGCCACATGACCTTGGAAGTGTCTATGGACGACGCTGGCTCTTCGGCTTAGAAATAGAGATGAGCACCAACCCCCAGAGTGAGACACGACTAAATTACCTTTCAGGGGAAACCTTTACCTTTACTTTAACACACTTTGCTTTAAGGGAAAGGCCACAGCCGAATGGTACAGCACAGACCATGGGGCAGTGCAGTTCCTTTTTTGAACTACAACTCCCAGAATCCTCTCTTCTCCACCAACACTGCCAGTACTTAACCTGTGCTTTAAGTGGCCTTTCACATCTCCAGTTAGAATGAAGTATGGGTGATGGCGAAAGCTAAAGTGTCTCCAGTAGGTTAGAGGTCTTCAAAACAAGGCTGGAGAGCTACTTTCTGGGGAAGCTTTCACTGAAGATCCTGCATTGAGGAGGGGTTGGACTCAGTGGCCCATGAGACCCCTTCCAGCTATATGATGCTTATAATCCCTTGAAAGGCTAGCAAGTATTGACCCTACTTGGCTGGATGGACAAATAGTGTAAGGCAGGCATGGGCAAACTTCAGCCTTCCAGGTGTTTTGGACTTCAACACCCACAATTCCTAACAGCCTGTTAGGAATTGTGAGAGTTGAAGTCCAAAACATCTGGAGGGCCGAAGTTTGCCAATGCCTGGTGTAAGGCAACACTTATTTCCCTGTGCATTTAATACTCTGGAGCTGGAGAAGAACTCTCACGGAAGCCTTGTGGAGTCAGGAGGGGTGGGTTGGCCTTCTAGAAGGATGATCTCATAATGCTGACCTTCAGCTGAGCCGGTCTGGCAGCTCTGGGGGGAACACTGTCGTAGAAGTCGCTCATCCCTTGTTTTCCACGTTCTAACCGCTTCTAATGGAGAAGAGAAGCTGGAAACCCATCCGCTACCCACCCGTTAGCAAAAGGCTTTCTTTACAGTGGAGGGAGGTAAGGATGGAGGCAGGAGCAAAAGACAAAGACCCAGAAACAGTTTCTTTAACTCGAGGGCGTGGAAGGAGTGAGTGGCCCATTGACCATAAATGGCTCATGTGGCAGTTACAGCCACTTTTAATTTTCTTGAAAAGCATTGTTTTTAAAAGGCACAAATTATTTTTCAGGGCATATTTATTTATGTAGTTATTTATTTATTTACTACATTTATATACCGCCCCTCTCAGCCCACAGGCGACTCGGAGCGGTTTACAGTCAGTATCAAAGACATAAAATACAATTTAAAAACAATCAATTTAAATATACAACCAAGTAAAACAATCAATATCAATAAAAACATATATCGATTTGAGTCTCCTATTTAAACGTGTTATCCAATAACATCGTCAAGTCGTTGTAGGTTTTTTTCGGGCTATATGGTCATGGTCTAGAGGCATTCTCTCCTGACGTTTCGCCTGCATCTATGGCAAGCATCCTCAAGGGTAGTGACTCACTCTCTCTGAGGATGCTTGCCATAGATGCAGGCGAAACGTCAGGAGAGAATGCCTCTAGACCATGGCCATATAGCCCGAAAAAATCTACAACAACCCAGTGATTCTGGCCATGAAAGGCTTCGACAATACATTGTCAAGTCGTTCCATTTTTCCCCATGTCTGTTATATTGTGTCTGCAAACGCTTGCTCAAAGAGCGACATCTTGATCTGCTTTCAAAATGTTAAAAGGGAAGGGGCCGATCTAATATCCCTGTGGAGTGTGTTCCATAGCTGAAGGGCCACCACTGAGAAGGCCCTGTCTCTCATCCCTGCCAAATGTACTTGTGACAAAGGCTGGATCGAGAGCAGGGCCTCTCTAGACGATCTTAAAGTCCTGGAGGGTTCATAATTTATAGTCCGCCCTTCTCACCCTGTAGGGGACTCAGGGCAGATTACAATGCACACATACATGGCAAAAATTCAATGCCATTTGGATATACAACATATACAGACAGACACAGAGGCAATTTAACATTCCAGCTTTTCTGGCTTCATGAGGGTACGCTCAATTCCATCCACAGGGGGAGCTGCCGCTTCACCGTCCACTTGTGACACCAGATTCTTGATGGAGTACTTCCTCATTCTTGAGTATGCTGCTGGAAGGTTTTATGGCATCATAAATTAGTTAAATTAGCCTCCCCGCATAAAGTGATACCTAAATTTCCTATGTGACAGATGCAACTGTCTTTCGGGCTGCATAGGTCAACAACAAGCTAAACTATTAATGGTCGGGAGCTTACTCTGACCCCGGCTGGGTTTGAACTCATGACCTCTTGGTCAGTAGTGATTTAATGCAGCTGGCTATTAACTAGCTGTGCTATAGCCCGATCCTGGGTACAGACTACCAAGGGCATTGCTGGTCTCGGGCACCAACACTGGCTGACCATTTTTTCTGCAGCCTCCACATGAAGAAAAATCCAGCAAATTGCTTTCTATCTATCACTTTATTTTATAATTGGCAGGTGAAACTTTCACACTTATATAGAAGAGCAGTAGACGTATGCAGAGTCTCACCTGTGCAAAATAAATGACCAAAGAACCCTTGTGTGACAAGCTTTCCAATAATATCTTGGTTTCCAACTGCATTGGATTTTGCTCTGCTCATTGAATCAGGTGGGATCCAGAACATGGAAATTTTGGAGTTCCCAGAATCTTCCAGCCAACATAACCACTGACTGTCTTGACTGGGAGATTCTGGAAGGGACTGGGGAACTTCCCATTTGGAATCTGGTTTCCTTTCTCTACTGTTCCAGAGCGAGGTGCCTTTGCAATTTCCCAGTTCCTCCAGATTTGGGGATATTTAATACTGATGATGTCTGTTGGGGTTCAGCCTGTGTGTGAACCTGAACTTGATTCTCTGATTGTATTTCCTGATGCCAATGTAGATGTTAATGTGAATTCTGAGGCCAATTTAGATGATGATGGTTTGAGTAGTGAAAATCCTACAGCCTTGGAAAGTGAAAGTCAAGATTCCCATGAGAACATGCATTCCGAGCCGAGCGGAGACGGTTCACTCCCTTTTCCTCCCAGTCTTAGTTCTCCAGAGAATCTGACACCTGGCCTGCCTAATGAGGATAGGCGGGGGCAGATTTGGCAGAGCCGGGAATCATAGAATCATAGAATCATAGAATCAAAGAGTTGGAAGAGACCTCATGGGCCATCCAGTCCAACCCCCTGCCAAGAAGCAGGAATATTGCATTCAAATCACCCCTGACAGATGGCCATCCAGCCTCTGCTTAAAAGCTTCCAAAGGAGGAGCCTCCACCACACTCCGGGGCAGAGAGTTCCACTGCTGAACGGCTCTCACAGTCAGGAAGTTCTTCCTAATGTTCAGATGGAATCTCCTCTCTTGTAGTTTGAAGCCATTGTTCCCGTCCTAGTCTCCAGGGAAGCAGAAAACAAGCTTGCTCCCTCCTCCCTGTGGCTTCCTCTCACATATCTATACATGGCTATCATATCTCCTCTCAGCCTTCTCTTCTTCAGGCTAAACATGCCCAGCTCCTTAAGCCGCTCCTCATAGGGCTTGTTCTCCAGACCCTTGATCATTTTAGTCGCCCTCCTCTGGACACATTCTAGCTTGTCAATATCTCTCTTGAATTGTGGTGCCCAGAATTGGACACAATATTCCAGATGTGGTCTAACCAAAGCAGAATAGAGGGGTAGCATTACTTCCTTAGATCTAGACACTATGCTCCTATTGATGCAGGCCAAAACCCCATTGGCTTTTTTTGCCGCCACATCACATTGTTGGCTCATGTTTAACTTGTTGTCCACGAGGACTCCAAGATCTTTTTCACACGTACTGCTCTCGAGCCAGGCATCCCCCATTCTGTATCTTTGCATTTCTGTATCTTTGCATTTGAAGAAGCTCAAAGTTTACGTAGGTCAGCTAGATTGAGAGAAATCCAAACAAAAACTTCAGGCGTGTCTCGCAATAGATTTCTCAGCCTTAAGTATGCCTGGCCTGAATGCAGCTTCAGACCAGACATCGTTCCAGATTCATGTGCAGGCTTTTGCAGGTCTCCTGATTCAAGTGGCCTTGTTCCTCGGAGGTTTTCTAGTTGTTCCAAGTACGGTTAGTGGATTGCTAACAGGTTCCAGGATACAGCAGTTTTGCTGTGGGTTTTATGATCTTGTTTATGGACATTTCTTGTTGCTGATTTTTACTGTGACTTTTTACCTTTGGATTTTTCCTCTTGTACTCATCTTTCATCAATAAAGAAAGATTGTTTTCCTGAAGTCAAGTGTGGTGGATTGTTGTCTGAGGGTCCAGTTTCCTGCTCTGGGTCACAACAATGTCCTTGTTTGTCTTATTCAGGAAGAAGCTTCTCTGCTGAGGCGGCAACGGACAGCCAGGCAGGGCCTGATGGGGAAAGTGGTCAGCTCCTACTCCCAGCTGTTTGAAAGGTAAGACAAAGGGGATGAAGGAGTTGCCATCAGCAGGAGAGAACAAAAACATCATTTTGTTCCAAAATCTGAGCAAATAGATCACAGAGGTTTTGTGCTTCCCTTCTAAAGGACGTGGCAGCCATGACCCACAAAAGAGACTTGGCATGACTTTCACCCCATTCTAGACTACTTCCATAAGAGATACAGAAGTCTAGTTTTGTAGCACACCAGACATGTAGCTATGTCATTGCAAACATACATCTTATAGCCTCTGAACCCTGGATTCTGTTTGTGGAAAAACAGGAGCATTTTACCTCAATACACTTTGTTTTGCAAACATATTTTTTCACAAGATATCATACAATACATAATAAATGATAAAGATTTCCCCCTGACATTAAGTCCAGTTGTGTCTGGCTCTGGAGGTTGGTGCTCATCTCCATTTCTAAGCCGAAGAGCCGGTGTTGTCCGTAGACACCTCCAAGGTCATGTGGCCAGCATGACTACATGGAGTGCCGTTACCTTCCCGCTGGAATGTTTTTGAACTGCTAGGTTGGCAGAAGCTGGGGCTAACAGCAGGAGCTCACCCCGCTCCCCAGATTTGAACTGGCAACCTTTTGGTCAGCAGTTTCAGCAGCTCAGTGCTTTAACCCACTGTGCCACCGGGGGTTCCCATAGAATACATATAATAATTTGAAACTCACCAACTAATAGGGCCTCTCCAGATGATCTTTAACCTCATGATGATTCGCAGTAGGAGATACGTTCGGACATATAGTCTGAGCCAAAACTGTTTAGAGCTTATGGTACATAACAGAAAAGTAAATCATAACAGATATATTTATCATTTATTTATTGAAAACATTTATATTCTGCCCTTCTCAACCCCAAAGGGGACTCAGAGCAGAGCACAGCATATATACGGCAAACATTCAATGCTGGGACAAGAAATTATATAAGTATGCATAAACATTAAAAACATTTATCAAAATATTAAAATACACCATTTAAAACCGTCAAATCTAAATTGGCCTGTTAAAGTTTCCTATCGCCGCCTTATTGCCCTGTCCTGAAAGCTTGGTCCCACAGCCAAGTTTTTACCATCCTTCTGAAGTACAGGAGGGAGGGGGCCGATCTGATCTCACCAGGAAGGGAGTTCCATAGCCGGGGGGCAATCACCGAGAAGGCCCTGTCTCTCATCCCCACCAGTCACACCTATGACAATGGTGGGACGGAGAGCAGGGCCTCCCTGGAGGATCTTAATCTCCGCGATGGTTCATAGGGGGAGATGTGTTTGGACAGGTAAATTGGGCCAGGGCCATTTAGGGCTTTATAGGCCAAAGCCAGCACTTTGAATTGTGCCCGGTGGCAACCTGGCAGCCAGTGGAGCTGGCGTAACATGGGAGTTATATGTTCCCTGTATGCTGCCCCAATTATTAACCTGGCTGCCTCTCGTTGGACTATTTGAAGCTTCCGAGCAATCTTCAAAGGCAACCCCACGTAGAGCCCATTGCAGTAGTCTATCCTAGATGTAATGAGAGCGTGGACCACCGTGGCCAAGTCCGACTTCCCAAGGTACAGGCGTAGTCATGTAGCAATATTTTTGATGTATACATGCCTATCTACCAGTTAATTTTGACACTGAGTACATATTATTATCTTAAAACATATAGACTTGCTATTTCTACATGTTATCCACTATTTTCAGTCTAACCTTTCTATTAAATTTTTCCCCCATAACATTCAGAGAACCAACACGATGTATGACACACGGCAGACCATACTCATCCCAAAACCACGATCCCATTATTATTTTATTTCTTTGTTGACTACTAGCTGTCCCCTGCCAGGCGTTGCTGTGGCCCAGTTTGGTGATCTGGAAAATAATGTAATGAGAAAGTGTTGGTTTTTAATATATGTAATTCCTTTATGCTTGTGGGTAAGCAGTATTTCTTGCTGTTTCTTTGTCAGTGTTGATGTTGAGATTGTTTGGTTTGCCTATACTGGAACATGCAACCTATTATTGTCCTTCTTTAGGGGTCCCTTTCAAATCTATGATACTATATCTGTGTGTTTTTGTGAATCATATATATCTCTCTATATCTATGTCTGGATGGCTCTTTGTCAGGAGGGCTTTGATTATGTTTTCTTGCCCTAGTGAAGGTAGTTGGACAGGATGGCCTTCAGTATTTTCTGTTGGTCATGGGGGTTCTGTGTGAGACGTTTGCCCCAATTCTGTCATTGGTGGGGTTCAGAATGCTCTTCGATTGTAGGTACCTACAACTCCCAAATGTCAAGATTCTATTTTCCCCAAACTCCCCCAGTGTTCACATTTGAGCATATTGAGTATTCGTGTAGAGTTTGGTCCAGATCCATCATTGTTTTAGTTCACACTGCTCTCTGGATGTAGGTGAACTACAACTCCCAAAGTCAAGGTCAATGCCCACCAAACCCTTCTGGTGTTTTCTGTTGGTCATGGGAGTCCTGCGTGCCATGTCTGGTTCAATTCCATCATTGGTGGAGTTTATAATGTTCTTTGATTGTAGGTGAACTATAAATCCCAGCAGCTATAACTCCCAAATGACTAAATCAATTTTTTAGTGATGGTCACTCCTTGGGTTAGTAGGTGTCTTGTGTCCAAATTTTGTGTCAATTCATCCAGTAGTTTTTGAGTTCTGTTAATCCCACAAACGAACATTACATTTCAATTTATATAGATCAGGTGACATCCACTTGGAGCAATCTCTGTGGCTTCCTGAAGAATGTGCTTGCAATGAGCAAACGGTTGGCCTCACAAAACTCAATAAGTCACTCTTCTTCTCTGTTTCTTGGCAATTGTGGTGCCAAATTTGAGATGTTAGTAGGCACTAAATGATGATCTCCCCGATGCCATCGTCTGCCCTCTAAAAATATGCCCCGAGACACGGCTGATGTCGGCGTTCACACTTTGTGAATGTTTAGTTCAAAGGAGAAAGCTCGCTGTCTGAAAACTAATCATGGAAAAGCTTCAATAGATTCCTGTCTGTTTTTCTTCTCTCCTCCTTTTGCCCAGCTTTGCTCTTGACAAAAAAACCCACCTGCTTTAATTTAGAACAGAATGGCCTCTTTCACAGAAAGCGTTTCTTTGCTCCGAGAGTTCAGCGGTGGCACCTCCGCGCGCTTTGCGATTCTCTGCTTAATCACTGTGTTGCCAGGAGACAGAAAATGGCTTTTGATTGAGAGCTCATCGCTAGACAAAGCGTTGACTTTCTTTTTCCTGCGGGTGCCATCTTGATAGAGCGAACATTCACTTAGCGAGGGTGCTAAAGAGATACACGCTCCGATCGGTTGTGCACACTTTGGACCTGGGAGGAAATGGGGAAGAGCACTTGGTCATAAAATACTTTACACATCCACCTGAATAATGCAGCGTTTAAAAAAAGGCTGATCTGCCTTAAGGTGCAGACAGAGAACATTTTAATACATTTTAGTTTAATGTCAGCCAGTTTCCTCCTAAATCCATCTATTGGCTTCAAATCTGAACAGCAGCAAAAATGGCACTTGGTTGCCATTGACTTCATCAATTTATGTATTTAGTTACAGTATTTCTATTCCGCCCTTCTCACCCTGCAGGGGACTCAGGGCGGATTACATTGTACACATATATGGCAAACATTCAATGCCAATTTGACATACAACGTATACAGACATACACAGAGGCCATTTAACTGTTTCTGGCTGCCAGGGGAACTGTCGCTTTCATTGTCCATCTGTGACACTGATGAAGTACTTCCGCATTCCCTGCATGCTTTTTGCTGGAGTGCTTTGCTGGAGTCTTTTTTATGGCCTCATAAATTAGTTAATTTATCCTCCCCACAAAAGGTGGTACCTAATTTTTCTACTTGACAGATGCAACTGTCTTTCGGGTTGCAAAGGTCGACAACAGGCTACACAATTGGTTGGAAGCCCACTCCAATCCGGACTGGCTTCGAACTCATGACCTTTTGGTCAGAGTGATCTTAATGCAGCTGACACTCAGCCAGCTGCGCCACAATCCCGGTCAGTACTTACTTACTTAGGCAATCCCTCATAGCCTAAGGATGATGGCCCTCCAAGTGCAGTGTCTTGCTGGTGAGTCCGTAGATGGCTGTGGAGCCCTATTCCTCAACTCATATTCTCCCACAGTGAGGACATCAGTTTCCAGGGTTGGCTTGGTGCAACTTCCTCTAGACACATTTCTCCCTTTCGCCCTCCATTCGTGCCTCTTTGAATTCTGCAGCACTGCTGGTCACAACTGACCTCCATTTAGAGCACTCAAGGGCCAGGGCTTCCCAGTTCTCTGTGTCTATGCCAGAGTTTTTAAGGCTGGCTTTGAGCCCATCTTTAAATCTCTTTTTCTGTCCTCCAACATTCCGTTTTCCATTCTTGAGTTCGGAGTAGAGCAACTGCTTTGGGATACAACGTGGCCAGTCCAGTGGAGTTGATGGCAGAGGACCATCACTTCAGTGCTGGTGGTCTTTGCTTCTTTAGCACGCTGAAATTTGTCTACCTGTCTTCCGAGGAGATTTGCAGGATTTTCCATCTTTATATCTCTTTTCCTGTCCACCAACATTACATTTCCCCAATCCTGAGTTGGGAGTATAGTAACTGTGTTGGGAGACGATGAGATTCCCAGTCTCTTGGGAAGACAAACATGCTGGAAGATGCAAAGACCACCAACATTGAAGCAATGCTCATCCACCATCAACTCCGCTGAACTGGCCATGTTCTCTGAATACCCAATCACTGTTTCTCAAAGCTGTTACTCTACTCCCAACTCAAGAACATGCCAAGAGGAAGGTGCGTCAAGCCAACCCTGGGGCCGCCTTCCACCTGGAAACCAATGTCCTCACTGCAGGAAAACATGCGGATCAAGAATGGGGCTCCACAGCCACCTACAGACCCACCACCAAGACACTAGACTTGGAGGACCATCATCCTCGGATTACAAGTGATAGAATCATAGAATCTTTGAGTTGGAAGAGACCTTGTGTGCCATCCAGTTCAACCCAATTCTGCCAAGAAGCAGGAAAACCACATTCAAAGCACCCCCGACATATGGCTACCCAGCCTCTGCTCAAAAGCCACCAGTGAAATTCATGTGTTCCAAGAAAAGCGCATTCAAGGCACCCCCGACAGATGGCCATTCATCCTCTGTTTAAAAGTCTCCAAAGAGGGTGCCTCCACCACAATCCGGAGCAGAGAGTTCCACTGCTGAACAGCTCTCACAGTGAGGAAGTTCTTCCTCATGTTCAGGTGGAATCTCCTTTCCAGTAGTTTGAAGCCATTGTTCCATTGCATCCTACTCTCCAGGGCAACAGAAAACAAGCTTCCTCCCTATGACTTCCCCTCACATATTTATACATGATCATGTCTCCTCTCAGCCTTCTCTTCTGCAGGCTAAATGTGCCCAAGCCAGTGCTCATAGGGCTTGTTCTCCAGACCTTTGATCATTTTAGTCGCCCTCCTCTGGACACATTCCAGCTTAGAGTCAACATCTCCCTTCAATTGTGGTGCCCAGAATTGGACAGTGTGATTCTAGGTGTGGTCTAACCAAGGCAGAAGAGAGGGAGAGCATGACTTCCCTGGATATAGATACTAGACTCCTCTTGATGCACGCCAAAACCCCACTGGATTTTTTTTGCCACCGCATGACATTCCTGGCTTGTGTCTAACTTGTTGTCCATGAGAACCCCCAATATCTTTTTCACATGTACTGCTGTTGAGCCTTCCTGCATCCAGTGTTAATGAAGCACTGCTTCCTCTTTCTTGCTCTTTCTGTTTCCTACCTGGGGAACACCTTTGCTCTAGGCATATCTGCATTTCCCAGGTGCGGAATACAGCTGTATCATCCACTTGCCCAGTCCTGCCATGAAAGTAATCCAAGTACACTGTAGCATTATATTGAATATGCCAGTAGACATTGCCTTTTGGGGGTATAGCATTCACCTGTTATATTTTTTGAAAAGGAACCCTGAACTCAAGACGCCTTCTCGGCAATTAGAAGTTTGTTGGAATGTGTATCAGGTCTTACTAGAGAGTTTTTAAATTCTCCAGTCTCCTCCTCCTTATTCTTAACATAGTTTTGTGTCCTTCTGCCACTCTGTGAGAAGTTCTGCTTGTATAAAAAGCTTAGGTAGACAAATAATGATTGAATGTGGGTGTCCTAAGAAAGTTGCCTTGCAGTGGCAACAAGAGGATATTGGAAGCCCTGTCCTTTTCCTCTGACACGAGACCTGCCTTCAACAAATCACCCATGCATTTCAGATCTGTGCTGATAGTATCTCCAAGAGTAACACTTTGGCCAGGCTCCTGTTGTTGGAAATAGCAACCTTCTACAAGCCTCCTACACTAGCAATTTGCTTGTTTCCTGAGTTACCCTTCAAAAACAGCCTTAATACAATCTTGAAAGTAAAAGAAAAATGCTTTACTTCAGCAAACACAAAGAATAAGCAAATGCAGTTGAAAAATGCAAAAGAGAGCAAGGAAGTCTTAATGCAGACACAAATTTTAGATGACATGAACTACCTAGATCAGTCACAGTCTGGTTTCAGGCCTGGTCACGGTACCGAGACAGCCTTGGTCGCCTTGGTGGATGACTAAGTAGAGAGCTAGACAGGGGGAGTGTGACCTTGTTGGTTCTCTTGGATATCTCAGCGGCTTTCGATACCATCGATCATGGTATCCTTATGGGTCGACTCTCTGGGATGGGTCTCGGGGGCACGGTTTTGCCGTGGCTCCGATCCTTCCTGGAGGGTCGATCCCAGATGGTGAAGCTGGGAGACGCCTGCTCGGACCCCTGGCCTTTGACCTGTGGGGTCCCACAAGGCTCTATTTTGTCTCCCATGCTTTTTAACATCTACATGAAACCGCTGGGAGAGGTTTACGCAGTTTACAGCAATGGAAGTAAGTTGAGAAGAAAAGGAAAAAATTGGGAGAAGGACAAAGAAAGTGGGGTATTTTAAAATCAGATAAAATACGGGACAGCAGAGGATTAAATGGGGCTGTGCCTACCAAACCAGGACACTTGGAGACTATGTATGGAAACACAAAGTCACAATAGTGCATGTAATTTATCGTATATGTGAATTTATGCAACGGATTCGGAAGCCTGAGTGCTAACAAATTATATCCAGCCCTCTTCTCTGCCTGAGAGACGCAGGGGGCACCGAGTGAACAAGGCCAGGCGGGATGAATGGAAATGTATTGCTCAGAGGGGAGAGGCCAGAATGTTTTCTCCAGCCAGCCGTGCAAAACATATGTTTGTCTCAACCATCTGATTGAAAACCAGAAGGACGTTGATTTGCTTTCAGTCATGACTTGGCCTTTGAGAAGAGCAGCTTGCTGGCTGCCAGTCGGAAACTACGGCTCCTGGGAGCAAAGCCGCCTTGCCCGAAGCTTGCCACGTCCTCCACGCTGGGGCTTCTCCATCAGAACTGTTGGGTTTCCATTTCTTTCTGCAACTTCCATGTTTGAACTGCATCTAACCATGCCGCATATGGGGCAAAATTGGCTTCCTAGAAAATGCCTTGTGGCTTCTTATCAAAACTTAATAAGAAAACCAAACGGGACGGCATCAAATTATCTTAAAGTCCTAGGCATTGCTAAAGAATGCTCAAACTTTTGTACAGTGGCACTTATTTCTCATGGTCTCTCGTTCCTCTGCCAGTAAGGTAATGCTCAAGATCTTGCAAGGAAGACTCCAGCAAGACATGGAGAGAGAGTTGCCAGATGTTCAAGCTGGGTTTAGAAAAGGCAGAGGAACCAGAGACCAGATTGCCAATATCCACTGGATAATGGAGAAAGGCAGGGAGTTTCAGAAAAACATCTATTCCTGCTTTATTGACTATTCTAAAGCCTTTGACTGTATGGATCATAATACATTGTGGCAAGTTCTTGGTGGTATGTATGAGGATACCAAGCCACCTTATCTCTCTCCTGAGGAATCTGTATAATGACCAAGTAGCAACAGTAAGAACAACAGACTGGTTCAAGATTGGGAAAGTCGTATGGCAGGGTTGTATCCTCTCACCCAACCTATTCAACTTGTATGCAGAACACATCATGCGATGTGTGGAGCTTGAGGAATGCAAGACTGGGGTCAAAATTGCTGGAAGAAACATTAACAACCTTAGATATGCAGATGATACCACTTTGATGGCTGAAAGCGAGGAGGAGCTGAGGAACTTTCTAACCAGTCATAGAATCAAAGAGTTGGAAGAGACCTCATGGGCCATCCAGTCCAACCCCCTGCCAAGAAGCAGGAATATTGCATTCAAATCATCCCTGAAAGATGGCCATCCAGCCTCTGTTTGAAAGCTTCCAAAGAAGGAGCCTCCACCACACTCTGGGGCAGAGAGTTCCACTGCTGAACGGCTCTCACCAAAGTGAAAGAAGAAAGTGCAAAGGCTGGGTTGCAGCTAAACATTAAAAAAAACACCAAGATTGTGGCAACCGGACTGATTGATAACTGGCGAGTAGAGGGAGAAAACGTGGAGGCCATGACAGACTTTGCATTTCTAGGAGCAAAGATGAGGGCAGCCAGGAAATCAGAAGATGCTTACTTCTTGAGAGGAGAACAATGACCAATCTCGATAAAATAGTGAAGAGTAGACACATCACACTGGCAACGAAGATCCCCATAGTTAAAGCAATGGTATTCACCATAGTCACCTATGGATGTGAGAGCTGGACCATAAGAAAGACTGAGCGAAGGAAGAGAGACTGTGGTGATGGAGTAAAATTTTGAGAGTGCCTTGGACTGTGAGAAGACCCAACCAGTCCATCCTCCTGAAAATAATGCCTGTCTGCTCATTGGAGGGAAGAATATTAGAGTCAAAGACTAAGTCTTTTGGCCACATCATTATGTTATATCATGTCATCAGCAACCAGACATTTGTATTATATTTTTAACAAAAACAAACAAACAGACAGACAAAACACAGAATTTGCAAGCTTGGTAGTTGATTAAAGGTCCTTTGACCAGTATCTGGCCACTTGAAGTGCCTCTTGTGTTGTAGCAAGAAGGTCCTCCATTGTGCATGTGGCAGGGCTCAGGTTGCATTGGAGCAGGTGGTCAGTGGTTTGCTCTTCTCCACACTCGCATGTCGTGGATTCCACTTTGTAGCCCCATTTCATAAGGTTGGCTCTGCATCTCGTGGTGCCAGAGCGCAGTCTGTTCAGCGCCTTCCAAGTTGCCCAGACTTCTGTGTGCCCAGGGGGGAATCTCTCATTTGCTATCAGCCATTGGTTGAGGTTCTGGGTTTGAGCCTGCCACTTTTGGACTCTCACTTGCTGAGGTGTTCCAGCAAGTGTCTCTGTAGATCTTAGAAAACTATTTCTTGATTTAAGTCGTTGACGTGCTGGCTGATATCCAAACAAGGGATGAGCTGGGGATGTCACTGCCTTGGTCCTTTCATGATAGGCTGTTACTTCCCGGCGGATGTCAGGTGGTGCAATACCGGCTAAACAGTGTAATTCCTCCAGTAGTGTAGGGCGCAGACACCCTGTGATAATGTGGCATGTCTCATTAAGAGCTACATCCACTGTTTTAGCGTGGTGAGATGTGTTCCACACCGGGCATGCATATTCAGCAGCAGAGTAGCATAGCACAAGGGCAGATGTCTTCACTGTGTCTGGTTGTGATCCCCAGGTTGTGATCCCCAGGCCACATCATGAGAAGACAGGAAAGCTTGGAGAAGACAATGATGCTGGGGAAAATGGAAGAAAAAGGAAGAGGGGCCAACTAAGGGCAAGGTGGGTGGGTGGTATCATTGAAGTGACTGGCTTTACTCTGAAGGAGACCCTGGGGGTGGCCACGGCTAACAGGGAGCTCTGGCCTGGCCTGGTCCATGAGGTCACAAAGAGTAGGAAGCGACTGAACAACAACAACAACCTAGGCATAACTTCTGCTAGAGTACATCTGTTGAATTGGTTGTCAAACAGTGAGTCAATGCATCAGTAAATCTCACTGATTGAATGAGTTTGCTTGAGTTAGTTCTCACAATGAGATGCAGGCCACAGGTCAACTGTGTTGTCGCTGTTGCTATGCAGTGCCCTCGAAAGAGCCGCCACTTTTCAGAAGCTCGGAGCAAAAGAGTCAGGTCCCTGCCCACAAATGTGTGGGAAACAAGGATGAGGGGGAAGGATGGGAGCAAAAGGTGTAATAGGAAATGAATATGTACAGAAGCAGTTGTTTTAGTTGGAGAGGACAACTAAGGGCTGAAGTCAAATTGCTTACTTGTGCTTTCAAGTAAGTTTGGATTTATGGCAGACCTCAGGCTATTTATTTGAACTTGGGGTTTTCATGGCCAGGCTTGTTGAGAGGAGATTTGCCATTGCTCTCCTCAGTTGCTAAGAAAATGTGACTTGCCCAAGGGCAGCCGGCAGGTTTCCAGGGCTGATTGGGGAGTCAAGCCTTGGTCCCCAGAGTCATAGGATCGGGCTGTGGCGCAACTAGTTAGTAGCCAGCTGCATTAAATCACTACTGACTGAGAAGTCATGAGTTTGAAGCCAGCTTGGGTTGGAGTGAGCTCCTGACCATTAATAGTCTAGCTTGCTGTTGACCTACGCAACCCAAAAGACAGTTGCACCTGTCAAGTAGGAAATTTAGGTACCGCTTTATGCGGGGAGGCTAATTTAACTAATTTACGAGACCATAAAAAACTTCCAGCAGTGTGTGTAAGCATAAGGAAGTACTCCATCAAGGACTCAGTGTCACAAATGGACAGTGAAATGACAGCCCCCCCCCTCCTTGTGGCCAGAATTGATTGTATCCTCATGAAACAGGAAAGCTGGAATGTTAAATTGCCTCTGTGTCTGTCTCTATATGTTGTATATTTAAATGGAATTGAATGTTTGCCATGTATATGTGCATTGTAATCCTCCCTGAGTCCCCTATGGGGTGAGAAGGGTGGAATAGAAATACTGTATATATATACATACACATACACACACACACACATACATACACACACACACACTAAATAATTGATGCATGGAGCCCCCGGTGGCGCAGTGGGTTAAAGCGCTGAGCTGCTGAGCCTGTTGACCGAAAGGTTGCAGATTCAATTCCGGGGAGCGGCGTGAGCTTCTGCTGTCAGCCCTAGTTTCTGCCAACCTAGCAGTTCGAAAACATGCAAATGTGAGTAGATCGATAGGTACTGCTCCGGTGGGAAGGTAACGGTGCTCCATGCAGTCATGTCGGCCACATGACCTTGGAGGTGTCTATGGACAACGCCAGCTCTTTGGCTTAGAAATGAAGATGAGCGCCACACCCCAGAGTCAGACATGACTGGACTTAATGTCAGGGGACAACCTTTACCTTTACCTTAAATAATTAATGCAGTTTGACTTCGCTTTAAGTGCCATGGCTCAATGCTGAGGGATCCCTGGGGATGTGTAGTTTCACAAGGTCTGTAGCTTGTCCTGCGAAAGAGTGCTGGTGCCTCTCCAAATGACAAATCCCAAGAATCCAGCGCATGAAGCTGTGGCTCTTCAAGTGGTGTCAAACTGCATTATTTCCATAGTGTAGATGCACCAGTAGTCCAATGCTCAATGCCACCAATCACAATGGCCCTGCAGCCAGGAAGCATGCACTTTAAAGGAGAAGCTGAGGATTGGTGGAAGTAGGGGAGTTACAGCAATGTTTTATGAGATTCCTGTAACACAGGGAGAAGAAACATCGTGGTTGGAGATTTGGAAGCTAAGTTGATAGTAAGAGTAAGTTGGTGCCTTTTGAAGTGACTTGGTTTTGGTGGGCATCTAATCACATTATATCTACAGTGCTAAGAAGGTTCCATTGCAAACAACTTTATACTATGAATAGCAGCAGAAATGGTGTTTGGCCAATAGTAACTTCATGCATGTCTTGTATGATGTGTGTAGAAGTTGTGAATTGTATATTAAGGCTTAACTGACAATGGCCAGTTATTGACATGCTATTCCAATCCGGAGTTGCATTGTGTTGGCATAGTGCATGTACACTAAGGAGATTTGGCGTGGCAGCCAGTGCCAGAAGTCCTCTTCTGCTGTGGTGCCTGCACACGAAAATGATCTTCACACAATGTTTACGTCTCCTTCCAGGGATCTTGCTGGCGCCCCCGCAATTGTGTCCACACATGCACACTTTCTGGAGCCACCCCCCTCTTTCAACTCCATGGGATCATCCGAAAGCTCCATCAGCACCGGCTTTGGCCTCCGATCCACTAGCCCCGACCAGAGGTGAGTCAAGACAACAGGATTTTTCGTTTCCGCTTTCCTTTGACTAAGAATTAAGGTGAGATTTGCAGGAAACCTTTACTTTCAAAAACAATGTGACATCCTTCCCAATATTTAAACATGGCTATCCCTCTCAGCCATCTCTTCTCCAAACTAAACATAGCCCTCTAAATCACTCCTCATTGAGTTTCATGGTGTCCAGCCCTTGGACCATTTTGATTGCTGGGTTGTTAATAGTTTTTTCAGACTGTATGGCCATGTTCTAGAAGCATTCTCGCCTGATGTTTCACCTGCATCTATGGCAGGCATCCTCAGAGGTAGTGGGGTCTGTTAGAAACTAGGCAAGTGAGGTTTATATATCTATGGAATATCCAGTGTGGGAGAAAGAACTCTTGTCTGCTTGAGGCGTGTGAATGTTGCAAATGGCCACCTTGATTAGCATTTAATGGCCCTACAGCTTCAAAGCCTGGCTGGTTACTGCCTGGGGGAAACCTTTGTGGGAAGTTTTAGCTGGCCTTGATTGATTCTTGTCTGGAATTCTCCTGCTCTTTGAGTATTGTACTTTATTTTCCATCCTGATTTTAGATTTTTTTTTTTAGTACTGCTAGCTAGGTTTTGTTCATTTTCATGGTTATCTCCAGCCAGCCAGGCTTTGAGGCTGCAATGCCATTAAATGCTAATCAAGGTGGCCATTTGCAACATTCACACCTCCCTCCAACGGACAAGAGTTCTTTCTCCCACCCTGGACATTATTCCACAGATATATAAACCCACATTTCCTAGTTTCAAACAGACCTCACAACCTCTGAGGATGCCTGCCATACATGCAGGCAAAATGTCAGGAGAGAATGCTTCTAGGACATGGCCAGACAACCTGAGAAACCTACAGCAACCCAGTGATTCCAGCCATGAAACCCTTCAACAATACATCTTGAGTGCCCTTTTCTGGACATGTTTCAGCATGTCTCAATATCCTTCTTAGATTGAGGTGACCAGAACTGGATGCTGTATTCCACACAAGGACTGACCAAAACAGTTTGAGAAATTAACAGACTATTTATTTATAACATCATAAGCAAACCAAGGGTACAGTTGAATATGTATTTAAAAAAACACAAAATTTAAAAAGTTTTTCTCATCCTAGGGGTCGGGACCCCTGTGTGGGTCATGAGGGAGTGTCAAAGGGGTCACCAAAGACCATCAGAAAACACAGTATTTTCTGATTGTCATGGGGGTTCTATGTGATACATTTGGCCCAATACTATCATTGGTGGGGCTCAGAATGCTCTTTGATTGTAGGTTAACTATAAATTCCAGCAACTACAACTCACAAATGTCAAGTCTATTTTCCCCAAACTCCACCAGTGTTCAAATTTGGGCATATTAAGTATGCATGCCAAGTTTGGTCCTGATCCATCATTGTTTGAGTCCACAGTGCTCTCTTGATGTAGGTGAACTAGAACTCCAAAACTCAAGGTCAATGCCGACCAAGCCCTTCCAGTATTTTGTTGGTGTACTGTGAGAGTTCTCATGGGAGTTCTGTGTGCCATGTTTGGTTCAATTCTATCATTGGTGGAGTTCACAGTGCTCTGATTGTAGGTTAACTATAAATCTCACCAACTATAAATCCCAAATGACAAAATCAATCCCTCCTCCAACCCCAGCAGGATTCAAATTTGGGCGTATCGGATATTTGTGCCAAATTTGGTCCAGTGAATGAAAATACATCCTGCATATCTGCATATCTGATATTTACATTACAATAACAGTTATGAAGTAATGTTATGGTTGGGGGGCATCACAACATGAGGAACTGTATTAAAAGGTCGCGACATTAGGAAGGTTGAGAATCAGTGTAATAGGTCATCTGTGGTTCGCTCTTCTCCACACTCTCATGTCGTGGATTCCACTTTGTGGCCCCATTTTTTAAGGTTGGCTCTGCATCTCGTGGTGCCGGAACGCAGTCTGTTCAGCGTCTTCCAAGTTGCACAGTCTTCTGTGTTCCCAGAGGGGAGTCTCTCATTTGGTATCAGCCATTGGTTGAGGTTCTGGGTTTTAGCCTGCCACTTTTGGACTCTTGCTTGCTGAGGTTATTTATTTATCGTGTCGGGAGCAACCAGACATTTGTATTACATTTTTAACAAAACAAACAAACAAACAGACAAAACACAAAGTTTGCAAGCTTGGTAGTTGATTAAATGTCCTTTGACCAGTATCTGACCACTTGGAGTGCCTCTGGTGTTGCCGCAAGGAGGTCCTCCATTATGCATGTAGCAGGGCTCAGGTTGCATTGCATTGCATGCCTGCTACTTACTGGGGTGTTCCTGCGAGTATCTCGGACTAAACTAGACAAAACACAATGGGACTATCTCTGATTTTGGGGTTTTTTGCCCGATTTTCTTGCAAATAACAACTTTTAAGGCAGCGAGAGGCCAGATGATCTTCCCCACTTCCCCGCGTCCCCCTCCCAAGCCGTGCTGCCTATTTTCTCCTGTTTACATGGTTTTAATTAGCCATCTGCAAAGATCTTGCAGCCAGCTGCGGGTGAGTTTGCGCCTACCTTACCTGTGCTGCTGGAAGAAGCCAAAAAATGTGGTGGAGAGTTAGGATAATAAGCTGCTCTGGGATTATCTCTCCGCTGTCAAGGCTGATGAAGGAGGCAAAAACGCTCTGAGACTCCTGCGTTCCGTTGTGGGTTGTGGAATTGTACTTTCCTCTTACCGCTTTGTCGCATTAGCACTGCCAATGCTTGCATATAATGCTCCTGATGTACTTGTGGGAAATCAATTGTGAAGCAAGCTTGCAAGAAACCAAACTGTCTACTTCGTGTGTGTGTTTTCCATTTTGAAGCAGGTTACGAAAGAAATGAAGCACCTTCAGCCTTGTAGAGCAGGCATGGGCAAACTTTGGCCCTCTGGGTGTTTTGGACTTCAACTCCCACAATTCCTAACAGCCGGTAGGCTGTTAGGAATTGTGGGAGTTGAAGTCCAAAACACCCGGAGGGCCAAGGTTTGCATGTGCCTGGTATAAGTAGAGTCCTGTTCCTCTTCGTATGTTGGTAGGTTTCCATTCCATCATCATGGTAACACAGTGGGTTAAGCCCTTGTGCCAATAGGTCAGCGGTTTGAATCCGAGGAGAGCGGATGGAGCTCCCTCTGTCAGCTCCAGCTTCCCATTCGGGGACATGAGAGAAACCTCCCACAAGGATGGTAAAACATCAAACATCCAAGTGTCCCCTGGGCAACATCCTTGCAGACGGCCAATTCACTCATACCAGAAGCGACTTGCAGTTTCTCAAATTGCTCCTGGCATGAAAAAAATATCACAGCCAATGACGAAGGTCCAGTCATATCCAGATGGCCAGTTGCCCAGAGAAAAAACAGTGGTCCATACACTTTAGTAGCCTGTTTTCTGTTTTTGTTTTGTTTTGTTTTGCCAGAGCACAGTCTGTTCAGCGCCTTCCAAGTCACCCAGTCTTCTTTGTGCCCAGGGGGGAGTCTCTCATTTGGTATCAGCCATTGATTGAGGTTCTGGGTTTGAGCCTGCCACTTTTGGACTCTCGCTTGCTGAGGTGTTCCAGCAAGTGCCTCTGTAGATCTTAGAAAACTATTTCTTGATTTAAGTCATTGGCATGCTGGCTGATACCCAAACAGGAGATCTGGAGATGTCACTGCCTTGGTCCTTTCACTATTGGCTGCTACTTCCCGGCAGATGTCAGGTGGTGCAATATTGGCTAACCAGTGTAATTTCTCCAGTGGTGTAGGGCGCAGACACCCCGTGATAATGCGGCATGTCTCATTCAGAGCCACATCCACTGTTTTAGCGTGGTGAGATGTGTTCCCCACTGGGCATGCGTACTCAGCAGAAGAGTAGCATAGCGCAAGAGCAGATGTCTTCACTGTGTCTGGTTGTGATCCCCAGGTTGTGCCAGTCAGCTTTCGTATGATATTGTTTCTAGCTCCCACGTTTTGCTTGATGTTCAGGCAGTGCTTCTTGTAGGTCAGAGTACGGTCCAGAATGACTCCCAGGTATTTGGGTGTGTTGCAATGCTCCAGTGGGATTCCTTCCCAGGTGATCCTCAGAGCTCGAGATGCTTGTTCTTAAGGTGAAAAGCACATGTCTGTGTTTTAGATGTATTAGGGATCAGCTGGTTTCCCTGTAATAGGCAGTAAGAACACCTAGAGCAGTGGTTCTCAACCTGGGGTCCCTAGATGTTTTTGGCCTACAACTCCCAGAAATCCCAGCCAGTTTACCAGCTGTTAGGATTTCTGGGAGTTGAAGGCCAAAAACATCTGGGGACCCCAGGTTGAGAACCACTGACCTAGAGCTTCGGAGAGCTTCTGTTCAACCATCTCAAAGCTCCCTGCTTGAGCAGTAATAGCATGATCATCAGCACAGATGAAACTTTTTGTCCCTTCTGGCAGTGGCTGGTCATTTGTGTGAATGTTGAACATGGATGGAGCAAGCACACTCCCCTCAGGCAGGCCATTCTTCTGTTTCCACCATCTGCTTCTCTGGCCCTGGAACTCAACAAAAAAGCTCCTGTTTTGTAGCAGATTTCCTATGAGGCGGGTGAGGTGGTAGTCTTTTGTGATATTATACATTTTTCTCAGGAGGAGGTGGTGGTTTACAATTCATAACAGTAGCCAAATTAGGGTTATGAAGTAGCAATGAAAATAATGTTATGGTTGAGGGGTCACCTCAGCATGAGGAACTGTATTAAGGGGCCATGGCTTTAGGAAGGATGAGAACCACTGCACTAGGCCTTTGATCCATGGGGCTAAAGAGGATTGCAGCCTTGCCCCGCTCTCCCTTGCCCCGCTCTCCCTTGCACTCATTTCTTAAACATAAGAGAGTTTCATTCTAAATGCCATGCTTCCATCGCTTGGGATCAAAGGACGGGTAAAGTTAAAAAAATACGATGATATTGTTTTGTGAGCCTTTTCTGTTTCAAGATGATTAGCTTGCTTAGAGATTATAATGATGACGAGGTGAAGATCCACCAGACAAAGGTGAGATCCCTGAGCCTTTCCTCTACTCCGCTGCACCAAAAGGCAGCAATCCCACCGGGAGACCGAGGTAGATAATAACGGCATGCCTTTGGTCAGCGTTTGCTTAAGGATGCAATGCCTTGGCACTTTTGATCCCACTGCGTCTTATTAGGTGGTAGGGCTGCAAAGAAGAGGAATTTGTAAAAGGAAGAGGAGCCCAAACCTTTGGCCCGGCGTGGAGGCAAACGGATGATGAGCTAGCCTTGCCCTTGGCCCACATTCATTCAGCGTACTAAGTCTGGAAGTAGTTGTACACCTGGGAGACGCAACGGTAGCTGGACTACAGAAGCAGCAAACGTGGTCGGTCTAGCATTCCTAATGCATACTAAAGGCAGCAATGGGGAAATGGCCCAGTTCTTATTGGTTGCAATGGTAGGAGCATGACAGGAGTTTCTTATGGAAGGTCATACATTCTTAATGCCTTCTGTAAGAGAGCATGGATCACAACTTCCACATCATGAGATACAGCTGTTTGGGTTTGCAGACATATCAGGAACTGTAATTTAGCCGCATTTTAGTTGGATTTAGTTTTTACTCATGGACACCAAAGGTAGCCATTTTTGTTTTGGGTTCCTGTGAGTTTTCCACGCTGTCTGGCCATGTTCCAAAAGCATTCTCTCCTGACGTTTAGCCTGCATCTATGGCAGGCATCCTCAGAAGTGGTTGTCACGATGCCAGGGCTCTGCCTTATTCAGGTAGAGATGAACCAAACAAACTCCCAGTTTGTGTTAAACAATTTAATTAAAGCAGCACTTACTTTCCAGCTGTTTTAATAGTCCAAAACATAAAACAGGCTGTTGCAGGTTCAAGATAACTCCGTGGTCAAAAGGTCCAGTCCAGTGGTCAAATGCCAAGAGTTCAATAAGCAAAGTCCAGGGATCAAGAATCTATTCCGTAGTCAAAAGCCAGTCCAGAGATTCAAGGTTGTCACGATGCCAGGGCTCTGCCTTATTCATGCAGAGATGAACCAAACAAACTCCCTGTTTAATTAAAGCAGCACTTACTTTCCGGCTGATTTAATAGTCCAAAACATAAAACATAAAGATAGCACTCAGCCACAGAATATAAAACTAAACTGGCAGAAAACGCTGTTGCAGGTTCAAGATAACTCTGTGGTCAAAAGGTCCAGTCCAGTGGTCAAATGCCAAGAGTTCAATGAGCAAAGTCCAGGGATCAAGAATCTATTCCGTAGTAAAAAGCCAGTCCAGAGATTCAAGGTTGTCACGATGCCAGGACTCTGCCTTATTCAGGTAGAGATGAACCAAACAAACTCTCAGTTTGTGTTAAACAGTTTAATGAAAGCAGCACTTATTTTCTGGCTGTTTTAATAGTTCAAAACATAAAACATAAAGATAGCACTCAGCCACAGAATATAAAACAAAACTGACAGTAAACGCTGTTATAGGTTCAAGATAACTCCGTGGTCAAAAGGTCCAGTCCAGTGGTCAAATGCCGAGAGTTCAATAAACAAAGTCCAGGGATCAGGAATCTATTCCGTAGTCAAAAGCCAGTCCAGAGATTCAAGGTTGTCACGATGCCAGGGCTCTGCCTTATTCAGGTAGAGATGAACCAAACAAACTCCCAGTTTGTGTTAAACAATTTAATTAAAGCAGCGGTTACTTTCTGGCTGTTTAAATAGTCCAAAACATAAAACATAAAGATAGCACTCAGCCACAGAATATAAAACAAAACTGACAGCAAACGCTGTTGCAGGTTCAAGATAACTCCGTGGTCAAAAGGTCCAGTCCAGTGGTCAAATGCCAAGAGTTCAATAAGCAAAGTCCAGGGATCAAGAATCTATTCCATAGTCAAAAGCCAGTCCAGAGATTCAAGGTTGTCACGATGCCAGGGCTCTGCTTTATTCAGGTAGAGATGAACCAAACAAACTCCCAGTTTGTGTTAAACAGTTTAATTAAAGCAGCACTTACTTTCTAGCTGTTTAAATAGTCCAAAGCATAAAACATAACAATAGCACTCAGCCACAGAATATAAAACAAAACTGACAGCAAACGCTGTTGCAGGTTCAAAATAACTCCGTGGTCAAAAGGTCCAGTCCAGTGGTCAAACGCCGAGAGTTCAACAAGCAAAGTCCAGGGATCAAGAATCTATTCCGTAGTCAAAAGCCAGTCCAAAGATTCAAGGTTCCAGGGTTTCAAGGATTCAAGAGACAGGCCAGGATTCCGAAAATCCACAAACCTGGGGGAAAACCAGCAGCATCTACCACCAAAATATGACAAATACTTTTCTCCCAAAGATCAGTCCCAAGGCTAGCTCCTTATATCCAGAAACACCCAGCTGCAACCCATCTCTTGCATCCCTCCACCCTTAATGCTTTCACCCATGAACTCTTTCTTACAGATTACTCAACCCTTTAGAACGAAGACTTACATTAACCCTTCCATCACCAACTGCTAGGCCTTCCACCACCAACCACCAACAACTGCAGAACATGATACATGACAGTTGGGAGATCTGTTGGAAACAAGGAAAATTGGATTTATATATCTGTGGAATGTCCAGGGTGGGAAAAAACTCTTGTCTGTTTGTGGCAGGTGTGAATGTTGCCATTGGCTACCTTAATTAGCATTGAATGGCCTTACAGCTTCAAAGATTGGGTGATTCCTGCCTGGCGATTCATTGCTAATCAAGATGGCCAATGGCAACATTCACACTTGCCTCAGAGAAGAACGATAGTCATTGAGTTGGAAGAGACCTCGAGGGCCATCCAACTCCTTTCTGCCAAGGTCTCGCTGCTTACTGCCTGGGGGAAACCTTTGTTGGGAGGCGATTAGCTGGCCTGGATTGTTTCTTGTCTGCAATTCCCCTGTTCTTGTTTGGTTTTCTTCTAATGAATCTTTGACACCTGAGTTTGACTTTCCTTGATTTTTCACATGACCCTTTCTTCTCTCAGTTCCAAAATGTCCTCGGCTAGAACGTTTTCATCCGGAAGGTCATCTTCCCGGTCACCAGCAGGTTACACTCGTTTGTCGACCGATGAGACTACCACCGAGCAGGACCAAACAGGTGGGATCAATGGTTTGAATGCTAAGCTGGTTGCAAAAGAAGTAGCTCACACACCAGGATCCTACACTCGAGCATAGCGCAGAGTTCCACATCTTCCCCACAGCAGCTGTTAAGCCAGGTTGTTGCTGCTTGGTGTTCTGGAGGAGAAAAAGAGACAATCCAGACCAGGGAATAGCAGCCAGATACAGCTGCAGGGAAGAGAAACAAGGGTGCACACATGGACAGGAGGCACCCTTCATTTCCTTCCCCCTGGAGCACGATGGCTTAGTTTTCAGATCTGTCATCATCTTTATCCAATTTTAGCTTTTCATTAGGCAAAAGTAAAGGTTTTCCCCCGACATTAAGTCCAGTCATGTCCAACTCTGGGGGGTTGGTGCTCATCTCCATTTCTAAGCCAAAGAGCCAGCATTGTCCGTAGACGCCTCCAAGGTCATGCGGCTGGCATGACTGCATAGAGCACCGTTACCTTCCCACCGGAGTGGTACCTATTGATCTACTCAGATTTGCGCAGTGGGTTAAACCGCTGAGCTGCTGAACTTGCTGACCGCAATGTCACCAGCTCAAATTCGGGGATAGGGAGTGAGCTCCCGCTGTTAGCCCCAGCTTCTGCCAACCTAGCTTTTCATTACTCTTCTTAAACCGATAGTAAACAGAGTGCTTCTTGGGGTAGACAGAGAGAATACCCTTCCAAAGCCAACCAGATGTATCTTGATTTCTAAATAAATGCTGCATGTTGAGTGTTCTCTTGATTGGGTTGCTGTGAGTTTTTGGGACTATATAGCCATGTTCCAGTAGCATTCTCACCGGCATCTTGAGAGGTCTGTTGGAAGTTATCAGGGGTCTAGAGAACAAGTCCTATGAGGAGTGGCTTAAAGAGCTGAACATGTTTATCCTGAAGAAGAGAATCATAGAATCATAGAATCAAAGAGTTGGAAGAGACCTCCTGGGCCATCATCCAGTCCAACCCCATTCTGCCAAGAAGCAGGAATACTGCATTCAAATCACCCCTGACAGATGGCCATCCAGCCTCTGTTTAAAAGCTTCCAAAGAAGGAGCCTCCACCACACTCCAGGGCAGAGAGTTCCACTGCTGAACGGCTCTCACAGTCAGGAAGTTCTTCCTCATGTTCAGATGGAATCTCCTGTCTTGTAGTTTGAAGCCATTGTTCTGCGTCCTAGTCTCCAGGGAAGCAGAAAACAAGCTTGCTCCCTCCTCCCTCTGGCTTCCTCTCAGGCTGAGATGAGACATGATAAGGGACATGGGATCAAAATGGGAGCAGAAAATCATAGAGAGGAGGGAGCAGGCTTGTTTTCTGCTGCCCTGGACACTAGGACATGGAACAATGGCTTCGAACTACAGGAAAGAAAGGAGATTTCATCTGAACACGAGGAAGAGCTTCTTATGAGAGCTGCTTAGCACTGGAACTCTTTGCCCCGGAGTGTGGTGGAGTCTCCTTCTTTGGAGGCTTCTAAGCAGAGGCTGGATGGCCATTTGTCAGGGGTGCTTTAAATGTGATTTTCCTGCTTCTTGGCAGAATGGGGTTGGATGGCCCACAAGGTCTCTTCCAACTCTGATTCTATGCTTCTAAGTGGAGTGTGTATGTGTGTGTGTGTGTGTGTATCTATCTATCTATCTATTGATCTATCTGTGGACTCCACTTGCCTCACTTCAAACACACCTCTGAGGATGCCTGCCACAGATGCAGGTGAAATGTCAGGAGAGAATACTACTGGAACATGGCCATACAGCCTGAAAAACTAACAGTAGCCCAGCCATTCTGGCCATGAAAGCCTTTGACAAGGCTTCAACAAGGCTTAGATTGTATTGTCGAAGGCTTTCAGGGCCAGAATCACTGGGTTGTTGTAGGTCTTTCGGGCTGTCTGGCCATACTCTAGAACAGTGTTTCTCAACCTGGGGGTCGGGACCCCTGGGGGGGGTGTCGCAAGGGGGTGTCAGAGGGGTCGCCGAAGACCATCAGAAAACACAGTATTTTCTGTGAATCCCACCAATCCCATTGGTGGGATTCAGAGTGCTCTTTGATTGTAGGTAAACTATAAATCCCAGCAGCTACAACTCCCAAATGTTAAGTCTATTTCCCCCAATTTCTACCAGTGTTGACACGTGGGCATATTGAGTGTTTGTGCCAAGTTTGGTCCAGATCCATCATTGTTTGATTCCACAGTGCTCTCTGGAAGTAGGTGAACTACAACTCCCAAACACCAGGTCAATGTCCACTAAACCCTTCCAGTATTTTCTGTTGGGCATGGGAGCTCAGTGTGCCAAGTTTGGTTCAATTCCATTGTTACTGGAGTTCAGAATACTCTTTGATTGTAGGTGAACTATAAATCCCAGCAACTCCAACTCCAACATGTCAAGTCTATTTTCCCCAAATTCCACCAGTGTTGACATGTGGGCATAGTTTGGTCCAGATCCATCATTGTTTGAGTCCTCAGTGGTCTCTGGATGTAGGTGAACTACAATTCCCAAACTCAAGGACAATGCCCACCAAATCCTTCTAGTATTTCCTGTTGGTCATAAGAGTTATGTGTGCCAGATTTGGTTCAATTCCATTGCTGGTAGAGTTCAGAATGCTCTTTGACTGTTGGTGAACTATAAATCCCAAATGTCAAAATCAATCCTGCGCCCTCCCCCCAACCCCACCAGTAGTAACAAAAATAATTTTAAGGTTGGGGGGTCACCACAGCATGACGAACTGTATTAAGGGGTCGCAGCATTAGGAAGGTTGAGAACCACTGCTCTAGAAGTATTCTCTCCTGATGTTTCGCCTGCATCTGTGGCAGGCATCCTCAGAGGTTGTGGCAAGCATCCTCACAACCTCCGAGGATGCTTGCCACAGATGCAGCCGAAACGTCAGGAGAGAATACTTCTAGAGCATGGCCTGACAGCCTGAAAGACCTATGTACAACAACCCAAGGCTTAGATTGTTTTCCATTTCCTTCTAGACCACCGTCTTTGGTCATTCCTCATCCCTAATCCCTTTCCCTTTTTGAAGCAGAGCCAGACCACCCTGTGACCAGAGAGAAGAGGACCAAGCGCAAGCCTCCTTCTCCGCACATCCCACAAGTCGTCGTCCGCCCTGGGTCCAACACCAAGCCGGTGCTTCCCCCCATCCCTTCGGGGAGGAAGAAGCCCGTGTCTGCCTCCGAAGCCCAGCTGCCGTGCCAGAGGCCTTAGCCTCCCTCCTCCCTCTCTTTCTCTAGCCTCAGGGTCAGATCAGCAGAGGCCCACTCACTTTCTAGATGCCAAAACCTTGGTGTGGTCCCATGGCAAAGAAAAAAACATCTCAAGGAGGACATCTGTAGGTTTTTGCACCTTTTTCTTGAAAAGATCCCAAAGCCATTTGAGTTTGGGAGAGTAATTGTTCTAAATTAATATATAATGTATGTCTATGTAAGTCCTTCTGCCTCCTGCAATGCTGACGCTTCCCTTTGGCCTTCGTCACCTGAGAGACTTTCTATAACCTTTTCTACCTTCCTTTAGCAGAAGACAGACCGACAATCATCTCAGAGACAGGGAGAGACTTTTTTCCCCGACAGGATGGAAGTAGCTTGTCGTTTTGCTATAAAGTAAATGAATGTGATGTGCGATTCTTGCGTTATTTCAGTTCAGCATTTCTCACAAGTTGTAGTAAGCCACCCCATTTCCAATAAAGGACATCCTTCCTTTGCTGAAAGTGGCAGACCGTGGGCTCCGTGGCTGCTTTCCCCTTCAGAAAAGGATCCGGGTCAGAAACGGTCAATAATCCAGGTAAGTAAAATGGAATTGGAGAAAGCTAAAACACCTGTTGTCATGGCGACAGTGATTAGTACGGCAAAAGTCCGCTTGAGAGATTTGCCTTTGGATTTTACCAGATAGCACTTTTGTATTGTGATGTCTGGGCAGAAGAAGCTGGTTTGCATGCTGCAAGTCGCTTCTGGTGTGAGAAAATCAGCCGTCTACGAAGACGTTGCCCAGGGGATGCCCGGATGTCTTGCAATCCTGCGAGGGGGCTTCTCTCATGTCCCCTGGTAGAAACAATACCATACGAAAGCTGACTGGCACAACCTGGGGATCACAACCAGACACAGTGAAGACATCTGCCCTTGCGCTGTGCTACTCTGCTGCTGAGTATGCATGCCCAGTGTGGAACACGCTAAAACAGTAGATGTGGCCCTTAATGAGACATGCCACATTATCACGGGGTGTCTGTGCCCTACACCACTGGAGAAATTACACTGCTTAGCCGGTATTGCACCACCTGACATCCGCCGGGAAGTAGCAGCCAATAGTGAAAGGACCAAGGCAGAGACATCTCCAGCTCATCCTCTATTTGGGTATCAGCGAGCACATCAACTACTCAAATCTAGAAATAGTTTTCTAAGATCTACAGAGATACTCGCTGGAACACCCCAGCAAGCAAGAGTCCAAAAGTGGCAGGCTCAAACCTAGAACCTGAACCAATGGCTGATACCAAATGAGAGACTCCTCCCTGGGCACACAGAAAACTGGGCAACTTGGAAGGCGCTGAACAGACTGCGCTCTGGCACCACGAGATGCATAACCAACCTTAAGAAATGGGGCCACAAAGTGGAATCCACGACATGTGAGTGTGGAGAAGAGCAAACTACAGACCACCTGCTGCAATGCAACCTGAGCCCTGCCACATGTACAATGGAGGACCTTCTTGCAGCAACACCAGAGGCACTCCAAGTGGCCAGATACTGGTCAAAGGACATTTAATCAACTACCAAACTCGCAAATTTTATATTTTGTCTGTTTGTTTGTTTTGTTCTGTTGGAAATATAATACAATTGACTGGTTGCCCTGACACGACAAATAAAAATGAATGGAAGCCTTTCTCATTCGTTATGGCACACCCGCCCACATTTCAGAAGTGACAACTGGGATTTATGTGGCCATTGAGGTGGCCAATGAGGAAGAAAACAAAAGCTAGCAGAGGCCGCAGCCTTTTGCTTTTGCCTAAATCTACTGGAAAGGGTGAGGTTTCACCTGAGTTGCCTGTGATCTGTTTTTGAACTGGATTTGCAGCAATTACAGTGAGAGAATACGAGAGGCATCTGGGGTGATTGAAAAGCAGCTGAGAACAATAAAAGGATTAATCACAATTTTCCTTGACAAATCATGGCTATCATTGGGCACGCTATGGCCAATATAAAATGTCAGAGGAAATCACAAGAGAGGCAAACAGTGAAAAATACTGATATTTGCTTGCATCTGTGGCTGGCATTTTGAGACGTAAGGAGCCTCCGGTGGCTCTTCTTTTTCTTCGAACTAACGGCTCTCCGTCACCAGACAGAACTCTAAAATTTCAGAGAGAAAGTTTTGGACCCCTGTGCCGGCAGGACTGAAGACCAATAGGTCACAGGTTCAAATCCACAGAAAGTGCGGATGAGCTCCCTCTATCAGTTCCAGCTCCTCATGCGGGGACATGAGAGAAGCCTCCCACAAGGATGATAAAACATAAAAAACATCTGGGCGTCCCCTGGGCAACATCCTTGCAGACGGCGAATTCTCTCACACCAGAAGCGACTTGCAGTTTCTCAAGTTGCACCTGACATGACAAATTTTTTTTTGAGAGGTCTGTTGGAAGTGATCAAGGGTATGGAGAACAAGCCCTATGAAGTGCGGCTTAAAGAGCTGGGCATGTTTACCTGCAGCAGAGAAGGCAGAGAGGAGACATGATGAGGGCCATGATGAGACATGAGGAGGGCTACAAGAGAGGAGATTCCATCTGAACATGAGGAAGAACTTCCTGACTGTGAGAGCCGTTCAGCAGTGGAACTCTCAGCCCCGTTCAGCAGTGGAACTCTCTGTGGCGGAGGCTCCTTCTTTGGAAGCTTTTAAACAGAGGCTGGATGGCCATTTGTCAGGAGTGATTTGAATGCAATATTTCTGCTTCTTGGCAGTGGGTTGGACTGCATGGCCCATGAGGTCTCTTCCAACTCTTTGATTCTATGATTCTGTGATTAAAATACAGGGAAAATCATGGGGAAGAGGGAGCAGGACACAGAACAACAGTTTCAAACTACAGGAAAGGAGATTCCACCTGAACATGAGGAAGGACTTCCTGATTGTGAGAGCTGTTCAGCAGTGGAACTCTCTGCTCCCAGACTGTGGTGGAGGCTCTTCTTTTGAAGCTTTTAAGCAGAGGCTTGATGGCCATCTGTCAGGGGTACTTTGAATGTGTTTTTCCTGCTTCTTGGCAGAATGGGATTGGACTGGATAGCTCATGATATCTCTTCCGGTTCTAGTATTCTAGGTATAAACAACAACAGCAACATGATGTTTTGGCATGTCACCATTTACATCACTTCCGTTTATAGCTGCCTTGAGTCGCCTTTGGGCTGATAAAGGCGGTATACAAATACTGCCAATAAATAAATAAATGAATAAAATATTTATTTATTTATCGTGTCAGGAGCAACCAGACATTTGTATTACATTTTTAACAAAACAAACAGACAGACAGAAAAGTTTGCAAGCTTGGTAGTTGATTAAATGTCCTTTGACCAGTATCTGGCCCCTTGGAGTGCCTCTGGTGTTGCTGCAAGAAGGTCCTCCATTGTGCATGTGGCAGGGCTCAGGGTGCATTGCAGCAGGTGGTCAGTGGTTTGCTCCTCTCCACACTCGCATGTCGTGGATTCCACTTTGGCCCCATTTCTTAAGATTGGCTCTGCATCTCGTGTTGGACTGGGCACCTTCCAAGTCACCCAGTCCTCTGTGTGCCCAGGGGGGAGTCTCTCATTTGGTATCAGCCATTAATTGAGGTTCTGGGTTTGAGCCTGCCACTTTTGGACTCTCGCTTGCTGAGGTGTTCCAGTGAGTGTCTCTGTAGATCTAAGAAAACTATTTCTTGATTTAAGTCGTTGACGTCCTAGCTGATATCCAAACGGGATGAGCTGGAGATGTCACTGCCTTGGTCCTTTCACTATTGGCTGCTACTTCCCGGCAGATGTCAGGTGGTGCAATACCAGCTAGACAGTATAATTTCTCCAATGGTGTAGGGCACAGGCACCCCGTGATAATGCGGCATGTCTCATTAACAGCCACATCCACTGTTTTAGCGTGGTGAGATGTGTTCCACACCGGGCATGCATACTCAGCAGCAGAGTAGCATAGCGCAAGGGTAGATGTCTTCGCTGTGTCTGGTTGTGATCCCCAGGTTGTGCCAGTCAACTTTCATATGAAATAAATAAACTTATTAATATGGGGTGTGACAATCCATAGTTACTGGAAATCGTGGATCCTGCAGGCCCACTATACATCGTTTCAGCTTAGTTTTATTTTTATCTTCTAGTGTACGCTGCTTCAAATTCCATACAGAGGGAAAGGGTAGGATACAAACGCAAATCAAACAGTAGAGCAGAAAAAATCTGCAGCAAAGTCCTTTATTAAAGCGTACATATTTCCCCCCGCTTCCAGTCAGTGGGGAGTTCCTGCTTTCCCTGTTTTGCCACGTTTCCCTCTCTTTTTCCTTGTGCAAGTTTGTTCAAGTTCCTGGTAATCTTTTCAAGCGTACGAAAAAGGTATTTTTCCCTCAGAAAAAAGAGTCGGAACACCTTACATTCCAGTCGTAAAATGACAGGGCCTCAGCCTGGCTCGGCAACCCTGGGATCTAGACAAGGGTGGGTTGCTCAAAGAGATGTGCAGAAACCTGCATCATCTGCAGTTTTGCTTGACTGCTAACGCCAACGGAGGAGCAATCCTCCTCCTCCTCCTCCTAATAATAATAATAATAATAATAATAATAATAATAATGCACCATTATATTGGACGGTGGCTTCTAGTTGCCTAAATTGTGGGGCTACCTGAGGGCACGCACCTGTCCAGGTGTACCTTTTTGGTATTCCAAACACAGGTGACTCGTTTCATTTCGAAGCACCAGTTTCCCCATTTTTAGGATTCTAACGAAACATAAGCCTTATGATATGTGAATATTTAGTGCAAGGCAATCCACAGACTAAGTCAGCGGTTCTCAACCTGGGGGTTGTGACCCCCAGGGGGGTCGACTGGCCATTTCAGAGGGGTCGCGAAGCCGCGTCCGTTGGCCCTTCCCCACGTGTGCAGGCCAGGTGAGGGGCCGAGCCCTGGCCTTGGGCAAAGCCTGCCTCACTCTCTTGCCATCCGACGCAGGACAGGCGAGGGTAAAAATTACAGTTATAAAGGAGTAACGAAAATAATTTTATGGTTGGAGGTCACCACAACATGAGGAAACATATTTAGGAGTGTTAGAAAGGTTGAGAACCACTGGACTAAGTGAATACGGAGGAATCTACTCCAGCAATGAGTGTATATGGAAATGCAGTGAGATACGTACAGATCCCAGAAGGTACGCCATCCACAAGTGTGCTGCATTTCTCCTTCGTAAGCCAGAATTTCAGGGAAATCTTTGTCTATTAACACTACAGGACATCAAATGTTTCCCGGTGTAACATGAGAATGCAAAACAATGTCACGATCTAACACTTAACTGTGCTAAATATGGGGAAACGAACCCTGTGGTTTTTTATAGCATTCAAATCTGCTTGTAAACACAAAGTTATATATAAATATGCATGAAACACTGTCAAGACATTACCTTTCAAGGGGAAATGGAGTGACACAAACAAATGAAAATTACTTCAAAATAAAGGATTAGAACAGATGGACTACAACTCCCAGCATTCCCTAACCTTAGCTAGGTTGGCCAGGGGTGCTGCTGCTAGGACTTGGATTGCAATGATCTCCAGAAGGTACACGAATCCCACCTCTGGGTTACAAAGAGATGCTGGACTGGGATTTCTAAGACAATGCAATATGTACAAGTCAACCCTTGACTGACCCATGATACGGCCACACACTGGAGGGACCCGTTTCTGACTTCCCCTCCTAATAATGACACGCACCCCAGCACCACAGGAGCATCCAAATTCGATGCAACCCCTTTTAAACTTTGCCTTGGTTAGGAAACCAGATCTGCCGATGCTTCATATTCGCACAGATTATTCTATGCCTTTAACCCGGTGGGAACTCAAGCGTAGACCTATAGAACGCTTTGACAGCATATTGGAACTTGGATACATCACTTCTTTGGACTACAAACCCCACAATCCTCTAATCAGCATGCTAGTTGAGGAACTGTGGGATTTGTAGCGCACAAAAACAACATCCAAGCACTAATTGCCCAACACAATCCAAAGACCAAGGAGGTAGGGTGGAAGTACAGCCTTCCCACCACATTGGAGGCTTCATTTTTGCAGATTTAATTATTCATGGATTTGATTAGAATGCACTCACTAGGGATCCCTACATCCTCCAGTGTGACTCTATGGCAGGCATGGGCCAAATTTGGCCCTTCAGGTGTTTTGGACTTCAACTCCCACACTTCCTAACAGCCTCAGGCCCCTTCCTTTTCCCCCTCAGCCGCTTAAGCGGCTGAGGGGGAAAAGAAAGGGCCTGAAGCTGTTAGGAAGTGTGGGAGTTGAAGTCCAAAACACCTGAAGGGCCAAATTTGGCCCATGCCTCTTTAGAATGAACCCTGGGGTGCATCTACACTGTTGAATGAATGCAGTTTGACACCATTTTAACTGCCAGGGCTGAAGGAGTTACAGTTTTACAAGACGTTCAGCCTTCTCTACCAAAAGAGGACTGGTTAAGGTTAACCCCCAACTCCCACAACGCCTAACAGCCACAGTGTTAGGGTTAGGGTTATATCAAGCTAAGACTGTATCAAGGTAATCAATGAACTACCATTCCCATCATCCTACTTTGTTGGTCAAGTTGGCAATGATCGAAGGAAATCAGGAGTCAAAAATGCTTGGAGGACTGTATGTTCTCCACTTGGGAGCTAAACCGTTGTAGGTTTCATCTCAAGACCATTCCAATTTGTTACCTCCACTCATCACCTTCTTCTTCTGAAGGATTTCCCCATTTAAGGGAGCCTATCCACTTGCTTGGCATAGCCAAAACCCAATTATTTTTTGTATTACAAAAATCATTCCCCCGCTTCCACGAGAAGGGAATCCACCAGCACGCTGCACCATAAGAAATAATAATAAAAAAGCAACCTCAAGTTAGAAAAGGTCCCACTTTCCAAGAGGAAGACGTGAGCCTCCCTAGAGAGGGGCGTTGTTCTGCGTCACTCCTGCTTCTTCTCGTCTGCCTTTCCCTTCTGCTCCAGCGTGGCTCCCAAGTTGTTCCAGACTTCTGTGTAGATTAGAGTCCCTACAAAGACCAAGAGGGTCCCGACCCAGTGCCAGGCAGTAAAGGAGTTCCTGAAGTACAGGATGGAGAAGATGAGGCTGACAAACTTCCGCAGGGTCACCACCAGCGTGACGGTCAAGGAGGTGCACTCTGTGGTCAAGATGAAGACCCCTCGGATGCAGACGTATCTGAGGGAAGGGACAAGTTAAGGGAAAACAATGTTGGACATCTGGTGAGGAGGGTCAGTAGGACACAGACACATAGCTCCAAAGAGCTGCAGTCAGACTCTTTGGATTCCAATGGCTAGGAAACAGATTCCACCTAAAAATAGTAGAGGCCAAGATGAAGTCCTTTGGCCACATCATGAGAAGAAAGCTTAGAGAAGACAATTAGGCTGGGGAAAATGGAAGGAAAAAGGAAGAGGGGCCGACCAAGGGCATTAGGAAGAACTTCCTAAAGAAGAACTTCCTAATGTTGTTTATTCATTTCCAACTCTTCGTGGCCTCCTGGACCAACTCACACCAGAGCTTCCTGTTGGCCATGGCCACTCCCAGCTCTTTCAAGGTCAAGCTAGTCCTTCAAGGATACCATCCATCCATCTTGCCCTTGGTCGGCCCCTCTTCCATTTTCCTTCCAATTTCCCCAACATTATTGTCTTCTCCAAGCTTTCCTGTCTTCTCATTGTGTGGCCAAAGGACTTCATCTTGGCCTCTCATATCCTTCCCTCCAGTGAGCAGTCGGGCTTTATTTCCTGGAGGATGGACTGGTTGGATCTTCTCGCTGTCCAAGGCACTCGCAGAATTTTCCTCCAGCACCACAGTTCAAAAGCATCTCTCTTCCTTCACTCAGACTTCCTTATGGTCCAGCTCTCACATCCGTAGGTTGTTGTTTTTTCATTCGTTCAGTCGCTTCCGACTTAGTGACTTCATGGACCAGTCCACGCCAGAGCTTCCTGTCGGCTGTCACCACCCCCAGCTCCTTCAAGGTTAATCCAGTCACTTCAAGGATGCCATCCATCCACCTTGCCCTTGGTCGGCCCCTCTTCCTTTTTCCTTCCATTTCCCCCAGCATCATAAAATAATAATAATAATAATAATAATAATAATAATAATAATAATAATAATAACATCATTGTCTTCTCTAAGCTTTCCTTTCTTTTCATGATGTGGCCAAAGTACTTCATCTTTGCCTCTCATATCCTTCCCTCCAATGAACAGTTGGACTTAATTTCCTGAAATGTGGACTGGTTGGATCTTCTCGCTGTCCAAGGCACTCTCAGAATTTTCCTCCAACACCACAGTTCAAAAGCATTCATCTTCCTTCGCTCAGTCTTCCTTATGGTCCAGCTCTCACATCCGTAGGTTGTTGTTGTTCATTCGTTTAGTCGTTTCCTACTCTTCTTGACTTCATGGACCAGTCCATGCAAGAGCTCCCTGTCAGTCATCGCCACCCCCAGCTCCTTCAAGGTCAATCCAGTCACTTCAAGGATAGCATCCATCCATCTTGCCCTTGGTCGGCCCCTCTTCCTTTTTCCTTCCATTTTCCCCAGCATCATTGTCTTCTCTAAGCTTTCCTTTCTTCTCACGATGTGGCCAAAGTACTTCATCATTGCCTCTCATATCCTTCCCTCCAGTGAGCAGCCAGGCTTTCTTTCCTGGAGGATGGACTGATTGGATCTTCTCATAGTTCAAGGCACTCTCAGAATTTTCCTCCAACACCACAGTTCAAAAGCATCCCTCTTCCTTCACTTAGCCTTCCTTATGGTCCAGCTCTCACATCCGTAGGTGACTATGGGGAATACCATTGCTTTAACTATGCGGATCTTTGTTGCCAGTGTGATGTCTCTACTCTTCACTCTTTTATCAAGATTGGTCATTGCTCTCTTCCCAAGAAGGAAGCATCTCCTGATTTCCTGGCTACAGTCTGCATCTGCAGTCATCTTCGCACCTAGAAATGCAAAGTCTGTCCCAGCCTCCACGTTTTCTCCCTCTATTTGCCAGTCCTCAATCAGTCTGGTTGCCAGAATCTTGGTTTTGTTTTATGTTTAACTACAACCCAGCTTTTGCACTTTATCCTTCATTATAAGGCTCCTCAGCTCCTCCTTGTTTCAGCTATCAAAGTGGTATCATCTGCATATCTAAGGTTGGTAATGTTTCTTCCAGCCATTTTTACCCCAGCCTTGCATTCGTCAAGCCCTGCATGTTGCATGATGTGTTCTAAATACAAGCTGAATAGGTTGGGGGAGGGTATGTAACCCTGCCATACGCCTTTCCCAATCTTGAACTAGTCTGTTGTTCCTGAAGCTAAATCACAATCTGTCTGAGTGTCTGTGTGTTGTGATGGGTAGCAGCTCTTCATGGTCTTGCCCCACCCTCCTACTGGAATTGCTAGCACCAATGGCTTGGTGGCTTGCTTTAGTAGCCCTTTGCTTCTGACTGTTGCTACTTGGTTGTGATACAGGAGAGAGGCAAGGTGGCTTGGCATGCCCATACCACCAAGGACTTGCCACAATTTATTATGATCCACACAGTCAAAGGCTTTAGAATAGTCAATAAAACAGAAAGAGATGTTTTTCTGAAACTCCCTGCCTTTCTCCATTATCCAGCATCTGGATATTGGCAATTTGGTCTCTGGTTCTCTGCCTTTTCTAAACCCAGCTTGTACATCTGGCAACTCTCTCTCCATGTCTTGCTGGAGTCTTCCTTGTAGGATCTTGAGCATTCCCTTACTGGCATGTGAGGTAAGGGTCACTGTACAAAAGTTTGAGCCTTGGATTCCTCAAGCCCCGCACATCCTCGCATGATGTGTTCTGCATACAAGTTGAATAGGTTGGGTGAGAGTATACAACCCTGCCGTACGCCTTTCCCAATCTTGAACCAGTCTGTTGTTCCATGGTCTGTTCTGACTGTTGCTACTTGGTCATTATACAGATTCCTCAGGCATGGGCAAACTTCCGTTATCCAAGTGTTATGGACATCAACTCCCACAATTCCTAACAGTCGGTAGGCTGTTAGGAATTGTGGGAGTTGGAGTCCGAAACACTTGAAGGGCCCAAGGTTGCCATGCCTACTCTACAAAGACACAGACATATGCCATACTGTATTAAGCACCAGCCACTAGTCTGCCATGTTCAAAAAGGATACTGAGTGATGACGTTCATTATGAGGTAGAACCACATGATGGGCAGGCTGAGCCCAAGCACCGGAACTGGGAACAATTCTGGGAAAACAAGAGAAAGTGGTAACGAACACACCAAATGGAGTGAAGGTATCTGAACAGCTTTGCAAACAGCAGAGGAGAGATGCATCCACTATTTACTTTACTTGTATACCGCAGTTTCTCAGCCCGATAGGCGACTCAACGCGGTTTACAACAAGGGTAAAAAGTCAATCAAGACGATATACAATTTAAAAACCATTAAGAGCATAATATACAAAATAATGACACATCAATAACAACACAATAACATCTCGTAACTAGAATCGTGATCCAATTCGTCTAGACACAACACACTTCAGTGGCTCTTCCCTGAAGTCTTGTAGTACCAAAATTCATATTATAGAACATGGCCTAGAGAGGGGAACATTTAATCTAGCAGTGCAGAGTAGAGGGTGAGACCTAGCAAGGAAAGGAGGAAGACATTACATCCAATACATAGGCTTCCTAGAGAGTCCTGGCAACTTGCAGCAATCATTCATGAATCCTTGGAAACTGTAGCAAGCTCTGAAAGGTGAGCCAGGCATTCACTCATAACACCTATTCCCTTTGGTTGCAGCTGAGTTTCTTAAAACTGAAGCATTTTTGCTCCTGCCTGGAAAATGCTCCGCAAAAAATGGAAACTCAGGACCAGACCTTGAGAGGGAGATGGCAAACTTAGTTTGGATTAGTAACACCAAGTTGACTCTCAAAGGTCAAGCCAATGGTCACAGATACAAAGGATGCAAACATGGAAAGGCAGGAGAGTATTTTCCATTCCGCATCAGGTATCAAAGCACAAGACAAGCTCAGGAAAGCCTCCAACTTACCAGACTGGTTGAAGAGCAATGCCTGTTTGTAGATGTCTGGAGCCAGGAGAAGGAAGCCCGGGATGGGGAGTGCGTGCTGCCAGGAGGAAACAAGGCAACGAGTTCAGAGGGACCTCGAAAGGTGTTTGCATTCATGGGGTGGCCAACATCTCCCATCATCACATACTGACCCAGATTCTGCTCTCCGTTGCTATAAAATTAGACTCACTGAGTTAATGAAGTTTAACTACATACAAACTCATCATCTAATGGGCTTATAGATTTTTTATATTGTGTTAATTTGTTTTATTTATCCTATTTTCCTACTATTTCTTTATCCTACTGTATGTATTTTATTTTGATCTAATTTTTTGTTGTCTACATTCTGTATTTTATTTTGTTGTATTGTATCTTTGCACTTGGCCTCATG
>NW_026847549.1:6784990-6799990 GCF_025583915.1 Anolis sagrei ordinatus | reverse complement strand
TGCAATGCAAACGGTGGCGTGAGTGCGCCAGGCATAGCAAAGGATGAATTCTAAGGATCTGCAGAGATCCTTGCTGCCCATTCCCACTGCTAGAAAACCAAAACGAGGGTGTGTATGAGTTAGAGCAGTGGTTCTCAACCTTCCTAATGCCGCGACCCCTTAATACAGTTCCTCATGTTGTGGTGACCCCCAACCATAACATTATTTTTGTTGCTACTTCATAATTGTAATTTAGACACTGTTATGAATTGTAATGTAAATATCTAATATGCAGGATGTATTTTAATTCACTGCACCAAATTTGGCACAAATACCCAATATGCCCAAATTTGAATACTGGTGAGTTTGGGCAGGGTATTGATTTTGTCATTTGGGAGTTGTAGTTGCTGGGATTTATAGTTCACCTACAATCAAAGAGCATTCTGAACCCAACCAACAATAGAACTGGGTCAAACTTGGCACACAGAACTCCCATGACCAACAGGAAATACTGGGTTTGGTATGCACTGACTTTTGAGTTTGGGAGTTGTAGTTCACCTACATCCAGAGAGCATTGTGGACTCAAACAATGATAGTTCTGAACCAAACTTGGCACGAGTACTCAATAAGCTCAAATGTGAACACTGGTGGAGTTTGAGGAAAAGAGACCTTGACATTTGGGAGTTGTAGTTGCTGGGATTTATAGTTCAGCTACACTCAAAGAGCATTCTGAACCCAACCAACAATAGAATTGGGTCAAACGTGGCACACAGAACTACCGTGACCATCAGAAAATACTGGGTTTGGTGCACCAACAGAATACATTGGACAGCTTGGTGGGCATTGACCTTGAGTTTTGGAATTGTAGTTCACCTACATTCAGAGAGCACTGTGGAGTCAAACAATGATAGATCTGGACCAAACTTGGCACGGATACTCAATATGGCCAAATGTGAGCACTGATGGAGTTTGGGGGGAAATAGACCTTGATATTTGGGAGTTGTAGTTGCTGGGATTTATAGTTCACCTACAATCAAAGAGCATTCTGAACCCCACCAACAATAGAATTGGATCAAACTTCCCACATAGAACCACCGTGACCATCAGAAAATAGTTGAATAGACCATCAGAAAATAGTTGAAGTCCAAAACACCTGGAGGGCCAAAGTTGGCCCACGAGTGGGATACAGGAACCCAAAATGGCATCTTGAATACCAAAATTCCTCATAGGCATATTCGTATTGGGGGGAATACAGACCTAACAACCACCAGAGGAAGGCAGAAAGACTCTCCTCTTCCTCTTCTTTGCTTGTACTCGAGGTGGAGCTCTAAAGATGCAAAAGCAAGGAGAAAAGCTGATGAGCTTCTATACATTTGCATATAAATAAGAAACATTCCTTTAAGACTCTGTTTAGCACAGACTCTAATAACAATACATAACAAAATTTGAAAAAAGTTTATGTCTTGGTTTGAAAGTGTGTTTTCCTGCTTAATTGTGCGGTCCCTTACATTGAAAGTGGTTGTTCTACTTCCAGAAACTTTGTTTTGTGGCTGCCATGTTGAATTGGGTTGTTGTAGGTTTTTCGAGCTATATGGTCATGTTTTAGAAGCATTCTCTCCTGACGTTTCGCCTGCATCTATGGCAGGCATCCTCAGAGACCTTACAGCCTTTGAGGTTGCCTGCCATAGATGCAGGCGAAATATGATAGAAATCATAGAATCATAGAGTTGGAAGAGACCTCATGGGCCATCCAGTCCAACCCCATTCTGCCAAGCAGGAATATTGCATTCAAATCACCCCCGAAAGATGGCCACCCAACCTCTGTTTAAAAGCTTCCAAAGAAGGAGCCTCCACCACACTCTGGGCAGAGAGTTCCACTGCTGAACGGCTCTCACAGTCAGGAAGTTCTTCCTCATGTTCAGATGGAATCTCCCCTCTTGTAGTTTGAAGCCATTGTTCCGTGTCCTAGTCTCCAGGGAAGCAGAAAACAAGCTTGCTCCCTCCTCCCTGTGGCTTCCTCTCACATATTTATACATGGCTATATCTCCTCTCAGCCTTCTCTTCTTCAGGCTAAACATGCCAGCTCCTTAAGCCGCTCCTCATAGGGCTTGTTCTCCAGACCCTTGATCATTTTAGTTGCCCTCCTCTGGACACATTCCAGCTTGTCAATATCTCCATTTAATTGTGGTGTCCAGAATTGGACACAATATTCCAGGTGTGGTCTAACCAAGGCAAAATAGCTATCATGCCTCCTCTCATGATCTGTCAAAATTACTACAAATGGAAGAGTCTTATATTAATACAAATAGTCTAGGCAGGGAGGCTGCCTCTTACCACTTGTTTTGCAGACATGAAGGTGCAAATGAAGATTCCTAGGGATACAAGAGCTATGGAGGCGTATTTGGAGGCGGTATATCTGTAGCAGAAAGAAGGGACAAGGAGGTTTCATCAAGACCAGATCACATGAAGTCGTTCCTAAATCTAGAACTTCCAAAGTGGTGTTCATGACAATATACTGTATATACTCGAGTATAAGCCTAGTTTTTCGGCCCTTTTTTTAGGCTGAAAAAGTCCCCCTCGGCTTATACTCGAATCAAGGTTATTTATTATTATTATTATTATTATTATTATTATTATTATTATTATTATTATTTTCATTTTCATTTCATTTATTATTTTATTCCATTTATTATTATTATTCCATTTATCATTTTACTCTATTATTACACATTTATTATTTTACTGTATAATTGTTGTCATTTTATTTATTTATTTTATTTACAGCTTTTATATTCCGCCATTCTCACCCCGCAGGAGACTCAGGGTGGATTACAGTGTACACATATATGGCAAACATTCAATGCCAATTTTTGACTTACAAACATATACAGACAAAGACAGAGGCTATTTAACTTTTTCTGGCCGCCAGGGGAGCTGTTGCTTTCATCGTCCATCTGCGACGCTGGTGAAGCACTTCTGCATTCCCCGCATGCTTCCCTTCTGGAATACTTTGCTGGAGTCTTCTTTATGGCCTCATAAATCAGTTAATTTAGCTTCCCCACACTTTAAGGTGGTACCTTATTTTCCTACTTGACAGATGCAACTGTCTTTTGGGTTGCAAAGGTCGACAACAGGCTACACACAATTGGTTGGAAACCCATTCCAACCTGGGCTGGCTTCGAACTCATAACCTTTTGGTCAGAGTGATCTTAATGCAGTTGACATTAGCCTGCTGCGCCACAATCCCGGTGACATTGATGAATTCATTATTTTACTCTTTTTATTATTATTGTTATTATTACATTTGTTATATTGGTCTCTTTATTATTATTGGAAGGATATGTAAGCACATTTACATTGAAGAAGGTAAATAATCATTTAATCAGAGTTGGACAGCCTTTTCTTAAATTACCATTTTTGTAAATATTCAAAAATATATAATAACCTACTGAATCCTCAATTAGTGTAATTTAATTGGTATCTATTTTTATTTTGCAATTTATCAGTAGCTGCTGCATTTCCCACCCTCGGCTTATACTCGAGTCAATCCGTTTTCTCAGTTTTTTGTGGTAAAATTAGGTGCCTCGGCTTATATTCGGGTCGGCTTATACTCGAGTAGACATCTGCCCTTGCGCTGTGCTATTCTGCTGCTGAATATGCATGCCCAGTGTGGAACACACCTCACCACACTAAAACAGTGGATGTGGCTCTGAATGAGACATGCCGCATTATCACGGGGTGTCTGCGCCCTACACCACTGGAGAAATTACGCTGCTTAGCCGGTATTGCACCACCTGACATTCGCCGGGAAGTAGCAGCCAATAGTGAAAGGACCAAGGCAGAGACATCTCCAGCTCATCCCCTGTTTGGGTATCAGCCAGCACGTCAATGACTTAAATCAAGAAATAGTTTTCTAAGATCTACAGAGACACTCGCTGGAACACCTCAGCAAGTGAGAGTCCAAAAGTGTCAGGCTCAAACCCAGAACCTCAACCAATGGCTGATACCAAATGAGAGACTCCCCCCTGGGCACACAGAAGACTGGGCAACTTGGAAGGCGCTGAACAGACGGCGCTCTGGCACCACGAGATGCAGAACCAACCTTCAGAAATGGGGTTACAAAGTGGAATCCTCGATATGCGAGTGTGGAGAAGAGCAAACCACTGACCACCTGCTGCAATGCAACCTGAGCCCTGCCACATGCACAAGGGAGGACCTTCTTGCAGCAACACCAGAAGCACTCCAAGTGGCCAGATACTGGTCAAAGGACATTTAACCAACTACCAAACTCACAAATGTTGTATTTTATCTGTTTGTTTGCTTTGTTCTGTTAGAAATGTAATATAATTTGACTGGTTAATCTGACACAACAAATAAATACTTGAGTATATACGGTACATTATTCCTGCAATCAATATATCCACCTTATAAATTATCACCATCTTAGGACAGCTACTTTTTTGGGCTGACAAATTCCAATATCTCGCAGCCACTGAAACAAAGGCAACCTTTCTAAGCTACCCTTAAAATATGTGTATTTGCAGCAACCGCAGAACAAAGGCAACTCACCTCTTCTTCAGAATGATGATGCCCAGCGCCATGTTGGCGATCAGAGATCCCTGAAGGCAGGAAAAAGTTTTGTGGTGACAGATGTTTGGAGAGGAAATGGAAAGAAACATAGACAAGGTGAGTTAGAAGGGCAAAAGGGTGAAGAGAAGGCCCCTGATTATGCCCAGGTGGGAAAAAAGGGACAGAGCAAAGGTTTGTATGTCATAAGGCCCCTGCGAGGCAACGGTAGAAAGAAACCAATTGGGATTTCTACATTTCCTTTTCCAAACACATGCAGAAGAGGAATATTTGTCCAAGGTTTCCCACCCTTCTTCTGAAAGACATCCCCAGCCTTGTGTTTTCAAACTAAAAAGACTATAAATCAGGCAGAGGGCAATCTTCAGCCTTCCAGGTGTTTTGGACTTCAATTCCCACAACTCTTAAAGGCCAGTACATTGAAAGACAATGTCACCGGGATTGTGGCGCAGCTGGCTGAGTGTCAGCTGCAATAAGATCACTCTGACCAAAAGGTTATGAGTTCGAAGCCAGCCCGGGGTTGGAGTGGGTTTCCAACCAATTGTGTGTAGCCTGTTGTCGACCTTTGCAACCCGAAAGAAACAGTTGCATCTGTCAAGTAGGAAAATAAGGTACCACCTTAAAGTGTGGGTGTTGGGGCCCAGCCTCTGTGTGAACCTGAGCCCCAATCTCTGTGTGAACCTGATTCTTTGATTGTATTTCCAACTGAACAAGCCACTGAATACGTTTCTCTCCCTGATAGTGTTGAAACTGTTGTTGATGCTGAGCTCAGTGGCGAGGAAAGTGAAACCAAACAGCTCGATGAAAATGTTTTGGAATCCAGCCGTGATAGCTCTCCAGAGGAAATCACACCTGGGTTTTTTTATGAGGACCGAAGGGAACAGATAGCTAGAAACAGGAGTGATTCACAGTTTCTACGAAGGTCAAATAGATTACAGGAGAGACAGGCCCAGGCTTCAAAGCCAAGGGGCGTTTCAAGGAATAGTTTCTTTGGTTTAAGGGGCCCACCCCCGGTTGTCTCGTTAGATCAAGCAACGTTTTGGACTGCGGCTGTGCCTTGCCAGAATTCCTGTGTTCCATGGCTGGCAATCCCAGAGGCTTCTAGTTTTCAAGTACACGGTTAGTGAGATGCTAACAGGTTCCTGGGTTTTGTACTATGGTTTTTGGAATTTTGCTCAAGTTCAGAGATTTTCCTGACTGCTGTGTTTTTATTGTGGATTTTTGACTTTGCATTTACATTTCTTTTGTAACCAAGTTTTCATCAATAAAGAAGGATTGTTTTTCCTACAGTCCAGTGTGGTGGATTTAATCTTATGGTCTTGTTTCCTGATCTGGGATGCAACTGTGGGGAGGCTAAATTAACTGATTTATGAGGCCATAAAGAAGACTCCAGCAAAGCATTCCAGCGAGGAAGCATGCGGGGAATGCGGAAGTGCTTCATCAACGTCGCAGAAGGACGATGAAAGCGACAGCTCCCCTGGCGGCCAGAAAAAAGTTAAATAGCCTCTGTGTATGTCTGTATATGTTTGTATGTCAAAAATTGGCATTGAACATTTACCATATATGTGTACACTGTAATCCGCCCTGAGTCCCCTGCGGGGTGAGAAGGGCGGAATATAAAAGCTATGTTAAATTTATCAACATAGACAGTAGTTAGAAATATTTTGAATGAGTCCACATGTCTGTTAAGAGACTACTACTCTCAGTTATTCTCATGGGCATTGAGGCAATTTCCTTGCAAATCTAGATACTGAACCATGGCTGTCCTAATTGAACAAAATAGCAAGACTGTACTTTTATCCCTATCATTAAAGTCAACTACAGGCTCTGGACATTTTATCCCTATCATTAAGCATTTATCTCTTGGTGTTTCGTGTAATTTTCAATATAACAGGGGATGCACAGTGTCCTCAACCGTTTATTTGTTGTCCATCAATACAGAATTGTTGTCCTCTGAGAACTTTGTTATATTTATCTCCGTTAAAGATAGAATATTAGGAGTGGAAGGGGCTATCTCATCAGCCAAAAGCAGGCCCACACTTTCCATTGAAATACTAATTTATTTATTTATTTACTTTATTTCTATACCGCTTTTCTCAGCCCTTAAGCTTAAGCGGCTGAGGGGGAAAAGGAAAGAGCCTGAGGCTGTTAGGAATTGTGGGAGCTGGAGTCCAAAACACCTGGAGGACCAAAGTTGGCGCATGTCTGCCATAGAGTCACCCTGGACGACCTAGGCGTCCCTAGCGAGTGCATTTTAATCAAATCCATGAATAATTAAATCCACAAAAGTGAAAGCCTCTAATGTGGAGGGTCCTACAATTCCTAACAGCCTCAGGCCCCTTCCTTTCTGCTTAAGCGTGCTTTCTGCTGCTCTAAACACTGGGACGCAATGGAGCAATTAAGTTCAAACTTAAGTTCAAACATGGACTTCAAATGGTAGTTGAGAATTGTGGGAGTTGAAGTCCAAAGCACCTGGAGGGCCAACGTTTGCCCATACCTTCTATAGAGCCATCTGACTTTAGAGATTTATTATTTTATTTATTTACAGTATTTATATTCCGCCCATCTCACCCCGCACGGGACTCAGGGCGGATTACAATATACACATACATTAGCCGGTCGGAGTCCCTCTACGGAGGTAGAGAAGATCGGGATACAAAAGTTTTAAGTAATAAATAAATATACATGGCAAACATTCAATGCCACAGGCACACAACATATATGGACAGACACACAGAGGCTATTTAACATTCCAGCTTTTTCATGAGGATATTTTGGTCACCAGGGAGCTGTCGCTTCACCGTCCATTTGTGACACTGATGAAGTACTTCCTCATTCTTTGCATGCTTGCTGGAGATTTGTATGGTGTCGTAAATTAGCCTCTCCACATAAGTGGTACCTAAATTTCCTACTTATTATTTATTTATTTACGGCATTTATATGCCGCCCTTCTCACCCCGAAGGGGACTCAGAGCAGCTTACAATATATATTTTCATACAATATATTATATTATTAGCATAGTACAATATCAGTATTATATATTACTATATTGCACTATACCATTATATTGTAATATTATTAGTAATATTAAATTCAATGTAAATATATAATTATAATTATAATATTGTATTATTATTACTAGTATTATATTGTATTACACTATAACATTACAAATATTACACGTATATACAATATACTATATTATATTATTATTAAAGAAAATATGGAAGTTAGTAAAGACAGATGCAACTGTCTTTTGGGCTCCAAAGGTCAATAGCAAGCTACACAAATCAGTCGGAAGCTTACTCCGACCCGGGCTGGCTTCGAACTCATGACCTTTTGGTCAATAGTGAAAATGCCTGGGATGCCCAACTCCTGTTCTTCTTTATACCCAGAAAAAAGATTCAAGGTAAGACTCACAGATCTAAATATCATATGCAGCGGCATTGCAATATTCAAGTTGAGGGCATAGTTGTTCACCACACTGACTGTGAAGAACATGGCCACCATGATGAAGTAGTACCTGGAAAGCAAGCATAGAGGCAATAATGTGGGGGCGGAGGCAGTTTGGGGGGGGGGATTAGAATTGGAAAATGTAGGTGCGTCCCTTCCCTCCCACCAGGTTTGGTAACATCACCATACTTGATTGGGATAACAGGCCGTTTCCTTCCAAAGTTCGCTTCGAAGATGAAACCCTCCACAGCTATGAAGAAGAACTGGGCAAATGTCACTAAATTCCCACATCCTGGAAATTCCCTGAAAGAGAGAGAAAGAGAACGACAGGGGGGAGGGAGAGGGGGAAAAAAGAGAGAAGAGCAATTTATTTTTGTAGAAATTGCATAAGCTCATTCATGCCCCCAAAATGCCTGAATATCAAGTAAAAAGTGGGTGCTAGAAAATATATCATATGAAAGCTGATTGGCACAACCTGGGGATCACAACCAGACACAGTGAAGACATCTGCTCTTGTGCTTTGCTACTCTGCTACTGAGTACGCATGCCCAGTGTGGAACACATCTCACCACGCTAAAACAGTGGATGTGGCTCTTAATGAGACATACAATATGAATGGGTTCCTTGGTAGACCAGTTAAACACCAATAATCACAACGCCATCTACTGTGAATTGAACAGTCTAAGTTTCCCAGCTTACCTATTTGTTGGACTCATTCATTATCTTATCTGTATAAGTGGATTATTGGTGTTTAACTGGTCTTAATGAGACATGCCACATTATCACAAGGTGTCTGCGCCCTACACCACTGGAGAAATTACACTGTTTAGCCGGTATTGTACCACCTGACATCCGCCGAGAAGTAGCAGCCAATAGTGAAAGGACCAAGGCAGTGACATCCCCAGCTCATCCCTTGTTTGGGTATCAGACAGCACGTCAACAACTTAAATCAAGAAATAGTTTTCTTAGATATACAGAGACACTCGCTGGAACACCTCAGCAAGTGAGAGTCCAAAAGTGGCAGGCTCAAACCCAGAACCTCAATCAATGGCTGATTGATTGAGAGATTTTCTGGGCACACAGAAAATTTCTAATAGCCAGTATTAGGAATTGTGGATGTCAGTGATGTCAGTGCTGAGAGCAGGAATACAACAGCTCTGCAAGTGCAGCATTTTTGCAAATGAAGCAGAGAGTGTTTCGGGATCAGGACATCCTTAGGAAGACCAAGGGGCTTATTTATAAAGCTATTGTCCTCCCAACCCTGCTATACGCCTGCAAAACATGGACTGCCTACAGATGTCACACTCAACTCCTAGAACGATTCCATCACCGTTGCTTACGGAAAATCCTGCAAATCTCTTGGGAAGACAGGCAGACAAAAGTCAGCATGCTTGAAGAAACAAAGATTCTCTCTGCTTCATTAGCAAAAATGCTGCACTTGCACAGCTGTTGTATTCCTGCTCTCAGCACTGACATCATGGATGTCCAAAGAACTTCTAACTGTGCTAAGACACAAAAGAGACATGCACAAGAAGTGGAAAAAGGGAGAAACAACCAACCTGAGCCCTGCTAGTTGCACAATGGAGGACCTCCTTGTGGCAACACCAGAGGCACTCCAAGTGGCCAGATACTGGTCAAGGGACATTTAATCAACTACCAAGTTTGCAAAATTTGTGGTTTTTTATCTGTTTGTTTGTTTTGTTCTGTTAGAAATGTAATACAATGGTCTGGTTGCTGATGACACGATAAATATACTGCAGCGAATAACCGCAAAAGTTCAATTATTTGTACTGGCCAGAAAAACTCTGCACTCCAGACGTTTCACGAAGTATCTGGCACACAAAGTTTATGGGGTAGGACCAGTTTTGCCCAAGTCAGCACTGCACCATTAAATAGGAACACACACTTTCATGCCAGGAACAGGACTTTGTCACTTTTTAGAGCCTGGTTGCCTGGCCATCACAGATTTGGTTGTGTTCTTGTGGTATCAAACAACAGGGTGCTGTTTCTGGGTTATACATGGCTGTTCCTGATTGCTCTTCTAGTGAAAAGCTGTACAACATCGACTAGGGGGGCCACAACTTTGTCCTGGCCAGAGAAAATGTGCTCTCCACATGTTTCATACAGTTTCTTGAACTCAAGCAAAGTTTTTGCTTCCTACTCAAGTGTCACCTTCTTTTAAGGAACTGACCAATCAGGAACAAAAAACTAAAACCCAGGAACAAACCCAGATAAAGAATCCCGTGATTTTTGATATCAGGGATATACAGACATGTGAAGATCCACATATTTGGCGATATTCCTGCACCTGGAAATCTTGCGGTTTTTGCCTTTTGCAGCGATTGCTTCCATGTTTATAGAAACAACATCTGGCAACCCTCCTGTTTGCCGTGGAAGTTCCTGGGATGAAGGTACTGTTTGGACAGACCCTTCCCACCGGAGTGGAAATAATCTATCAGACAGATGACAAGCTATTTAACCTCAGAAGACTGAAAGCCAAAACCAAGGTTACAACAACATCTGTTATAGAACTCCAATATGCTGATGACAATGTCGTCTGTGCGCATTCAGAAGAAGACCTATAAGCCACTTTAAACACCTTCGCCGAAGCATACGAGAAGCTCGGCCTGTCACTGAACATTGAGAAAACCAAAGTGCTGTTTCAGCAGTCACCAGCCAACCCCTCTCCAATGCTAGAGATACAGCTTAATGGTGTAACATTAGAAAATATTACCATTTCCGCTCCCTTGGCAGCCACCTCTCCACCAAAGTCGACATCGACACCGAAATACAACACCGCCTGAGCTCTGCGAGTGCAGCATTTTTCCAAATGAAGAAGGGAGTGTTTAAGGACCGGGACATCCATAGGGATACCAAGGTGCTTGTTTATAAAGCTGTTGTCCTCCCAACCCTGATATATGCCTGTGAAACGTGGACTGTCTACAGACGTCACCTGCAACTTTTGGAACGATTCCATCAGCGCTGCCTCCGGAAAATCCTGCAAATCTCTTGGGAAGACAAGCGGACAAATGTCAGCGTGCTGGAAGAAGCAAAGACCACCAGCATTGAAGCGATGGCCCTCTGCCATCAACTCCGCTGGACCGGCCATGTTGTCCGGATGCCAGACCACCATCTCCCAAAGCAGTTGCTCTACTCCGAACTCAAGAATGGAAAACGGAATGTTGGTGGACAGGAAAAGAGATTGAAAGATGGGCTCAAAGCCCACCTTAAAAACTCTGGCATAGACACTGAGAACTGGGAATCCCTGGCCCTTGAGCGCTCCAGCTAGAGGTCAGCTGTGACCAGCAGTGCTGTAGAATTTGAAGAGGCATGAATGGAGGGTAAAAGAGAGAAATGTGCCAAGAGGAACGTGCGTCAAGCCAACCCCAACCGAGACCTCCTTCCACCTGGAAACCAATGCCCTCACTGAGGGAGAAGATGCAGGTCAAGAACAGGGCTCCACAGTCACCTACGGATCCACAAGAATACTGATCTGAAGACTATCCTACTCGTTCAACGAGGGATCGCCTAAGTAAGTAAGGACAGACCCATGGATGTGTAGCACTTGGTTACGAATCTGTAAATCCAATACAGAAGGCTAGCCAATAATAATAGTTTCTGCACTTCCAAAAAAGGTTCAGAAAGACAACTGAAAGAATGAAAAGGAAACCAAGAAAATACCTGAAAAATAAGAACTCATGGAAAAATGGACACTGAAGGATTCCCAGATTTATGGAAAATCCAGAAACTGGCCACCTCCCTATATAACCTTTCTACCTTCTCAGGTTCAAACTGAATGACATGGTGTCAAGTTCATTACAGAAGAGCTTTACCTCATGTTTTCTGTCACTAAGCCAACACAAGCAGGATATGGACAGCTACACTCACGTAGATAATAAAGAAGGTGTTGTACTCGGTTAGGTCAACAGTTATTCTAGATGGTGTTTTTATTGCCACTTGTAATGCCTCACGTCTGGCAATAGATTTATATGACAACCGGCCGGGTTAGAAGTCAAAGCAGCTCTAAACTCCCAAGACAAAGAAGAAAAACGTGTTTTTGAAAGAAGTGTCCTACAGAAAGAGGAGTCAAGCTAGTGAAATACAGCAAATTCAGAGGGCGGAATACAAAAGACTTCACATCAGGTTGTTAGACAATTTGTGAGAAGGAACAAAGAGAAAGTGAGCTTGTAATAGCTTAGAGATCTAGTATCGGTAACAACAGCCATTCTTCATACCATGATGATATTTCCTCTATTTATAATACGTAGATCATAGGTAGGCCTTTCAACCAGTGTGATATCAACTCCATGGAGATGTAGAAACAATATTACAGGAACCAAAATGCCCTAAAGGCACCAGATCTTGAAAGCAAAGCAGGGCCAGCTCTGGTCAGCACTTTGATGGGAGACTGCCAATGAATCCCAGTTACAGTAGGCTGGAATCAGCCAGGATTTGAAGCTGCAAGGCCATTGAATGCTAATCAAGGTGGCCAATTGCAAATTTACACTTGCCACAAATAGATAAGAGTTCTTTCTCCCACCCTGGACATTATTCCAGAGAAAATGTCTAGTTTCCAACAGATCTCACAACTTCTGGGGCTCCCTGCCATAGATGTAGGTGAAACGTCAGGAGAAAATGCTTCTAGAACATGTCCAGACAGCCCAGAAAACTCACAGCAACCCAAGATTTGGATAATTTTAAAGTACGTAATAGAGGCGTTGAAATAAGTTTAGGATTTTCTCCAAGTTATGAACAAGAAAATAAACTAGTCAAATGTGGGCTAGGCAAAACCACTGTAAGGTGGATCTGTAATTAATTTAGTGAATGAACCCAAAGGGTGATTCCCCCCAATTCTTCCTCTTCAGCCTGGAAAGAAAGGATGAATGGAGTGCCACAGTGTTCTGTCCTGGGCCCAGTTCTGTTCAGCATCTTTATTAATGACTTAGATGAAGGGTCAGAAGGCAAGACCATCAAGTCTGGAGACAGGACCAAATGGGGAGGGATAGCCAATACTCCAGAGGACAGGAGCAGAATTCAAAATGATCTGAACAGATTAGATAAATGATGGGCCAAAACTAATACAATGAAGTTCAACAGGGACAAATTCAAGATACTCCACTTAGGCAGAAAAAGGAAGTGCAAAGATACAGAATGGAAGACAATGCCTGGCTCATCTTTTTTTTACATGCAAAAAAGATCTTAGAGTCCTCATGGGGAGGAAGGGGAACATGAGTCAGAAATGTCATGCAGCAGCTAAAAAAGCCAATGGGATTGTAGCCTGCATCAGTATGAGCCCAGTGCCTAGATCCAGGGAAGTAGTGCTACCCCTCTATTCTGCCTTGGTCAGACCACACCTGGAATATTGTGTCCAATTCTGGGCACCACAATTGAAGAGAGATATTGACAAGTTGGAATGTGTCCAGAGGAGGGCGACTAAAATGATCAAGGGTCTGGAGAACAAGCCCTATGAGGAGCGGCTTAGGGAACTGGGCATGTTTAGCCTGAAGAAGAGAAGGCTGAGAGGAGATATTATAGCCATGTATAAATATGTGAGAGGAAGCCACAGGGAGGAGGGAGCAAGCTTGTTTTCTGCTTCCCTGGAGACTAGGACGCAATGGAACAATGGCTTCAAACTACAAGAAAGGAGATTCCATCTGAACATGAGGAATAATAATAATAATAATAATAATAATAATAACAACAACAACACTTTATTTGTACCCCGCTACCATCTCCCCTGTGGAAGGGCATACGAACAGACTTAAAGAAATGTAAAGTGCTTTGGAGGACAAAGTGCTATGGGTCATTATTCCAGGAAGACTCATTGGAACAGCCACGTCTTCAAGTTCCTCCTGAAGACTGCCAAAGTTGGAGCCTGTCTGATGTCTTTAGGGAGTGAGTTCCAGAGTCGAGGGGCCACCACRGAAAAGGCCCTCTCTCTCYTCCRCACCAATRYCGCCTGRGAHGCTSGTGGGATCGAGAGCAGGCCCSCCRCRCRYGATGAWCYAAGYGATRYRGTGGYTTCHTATARYGAGATGCGGTCYCGCAGGTAGGCGGGTCCCAAACCGTTCAGGGCTTTGTAGGTAAGAACCTGCACCTTGAATTGGGTCCGGTAGATGAATGGCAGCCAGTGGAGCTCCCTGAACAGGAGGGATGACCTCTCTCTGTAAGGAGCCCCAGTTAGAGAAGCCCTGTCCCTCGTCCCCACCAGTCGCGCCTGCGACGCAGGTGGGATCGTGAGCAGGGCCTCTCCAGATGATCGGAGGGAACGTGCGGGTTCGTAAATGGATATGTGGTCATGCAGGTAGGCAGGTCCCAAACCGTTTAGGGCTTTGTAGGTAAGCACCTGCACCTTGAATTGGGACCGGAATATACACTTATACATTTAAATTATATACATATATATATATATATATATATATACACACACCCACACATACACAATTAAGAATAAGTGTTATTTATCTTTATAAGTGTTATTCAAACTACAGGAGAGGAGATTCCATCTGAACATGAGGAAGAACTTCCTGACTGTGAGAGCCGTTCAGCAGTGGAACTCTCTGCCCTGGAGTGTGGTGGAGGCTCCTTCTATGGAAGCTTTTAAACAGAGGTTGGATGGCCATCTGTCAGGGGTGCTTTGAATGCAATATTCCTGCTTCTTGGCAGAAAGAGGTTGGACTGGATGGCCCATGAGGTCTCTTCCAACTCTATGATTCTGCAAAGATGTTTAGAGTGGCTTGTAGGTCTTCTTCTGAATGCGCACAGACGACGTTGTCATCAGCATACTGGAGTTCTAGAACAGTGGATGACCCATGAGGTCTCTTCCAACTCTATGATTCTGCAAAGGTGTTTAGAGTGGCTTGTAGATCTTCTTCTGAATGTGCACATACGACGTTGTCATCAGCATACTGGAGTTCTATAACAGATGATGTTTCAACCTTAGTTTTGGCTTTGTCTGCTGAGGTTAAACAGCTTGCCATCTG